>CM076584.1:1308761537-1309160321 GCA_034641835.2 Pinus albicaulis | reverse complement strand
CAATTGCCCCATCCTCTCCTCCATGTAATAGTGGATCACCTCCTACCATGTGAGTGTTGTGATTCATCGTTTGTTCTTCTTCTCCTACCTTCTACAAGATCTCACAGTCTAAGGTGCTTTCTCCAGATGTAATTAACCCATGTACACCCAACATCTCCTTGGTGTCAAGAGTCTTGATCACAAAGGAATGATCTATCATAGTGTGTGTTCCCAAAAATGTATCCAATGTTGGAACACACTTCCTCCATTGTTTTGTCTCATTGCCTATCAATATAGACACATGTTGCTCATTATCTACATGTGTACGATCTCTTAGAGCTTCTTGCAAATATACAACAGACCTTCTAGTGGAAGAAATTGATTCACCTCCATCTCCAAATAGAAGTAGATGTCCTCCTGCTGTCACAGCACTGGAGGATCTTTCCAGCTCTTCCTCTACCTTCTCCTCATCAATGGAAAATACCTCATCATTAAGAGACCCTTTTTCTCGATCTCCTCTTGAAAAAGGAATCCTCGCGTCTTCTTCTTGAGAAGTAATCTCTTGCTAAAGTGGGGATTTTTCCCTTGGCAAAGCATGTAGAGGATCTTTAACCCCCTCAACAATGTTCTAAAATGGATTTGGCTTCATGGATCCTTTAAACTATGCAAAGGTTCTGAATTCTTGGGCTTGGTTTACTCACCCAAGGAAGTTTCAGATTTTTTAAAGTCAAATATTTTCACTGACCTCCTAGTGAACTTTGCATAAGTAGAGATATTTAAATTTTTCAATGAAGAAGATTCAAATAACAACCAGGCATAAGCCTTACCTTGGAGATGCAGCACTGCTACGCTCATGGCTTCTTCTTTTGAAACTTGATGCAGCTAGAAATATGTGTCTAGCTTCCTTACCCAAGACTTGGCTGTGCTCTTGGGTGATCCATCAAAAATAGGTAGAAAGAATATACCCAAAGTGTGTTGCATGCACCCTCCTCCCTTTGGTTGAATATTTCCTGGAGGGAAATCAATTTTCAAAAGTATTAGTTTCTAGAGGGTTTCTAGTCACCAAGAAACGTAGATCAAAATTTTCTGTATTGCTTTAGAAAGAGGGAGAAGAGTACTATTTCCATCAGATTTATGCCAGATGGATTGTCATGGGCTGAGATATTAGGACAGGTTGGGTGGTATATAAAACTTCATCATCTAGAGGGCCAAGATCCTATCATTCCTGGATGAGTATGGCATCAAGAACCATGTGGAGAATGTCCTAGCTGAGCCTAAATATCACGATCCTCTGAATAAATTTAATAAAAATAAATAATGGGCTAAGTTTTTGATTATGGACGGAGTAAAGGATCATGTTGTGCCACATATTTTTAGAAAGAAGATGGAAAATTAGATGTGGAACGCTTTAAAATCCATGTATCAAGGAAGATCCATTCAACGAAAGATGCTTCTAGAGAATCAGATGAGGCTATTCTAAATGGAGAAGGGTGAGGAGGTGGATTCCTTCCATTTCCATCCAAAGACTATCCATGATTAGCTGATTGCCATGGGTGCACCTCCGGACAAAGGGATCTTGGTAGGTTCTTCCTTGAATGTAGTGACCAAGGAATGCGAAATGTTTGGCCAAAGCATATTGGGCAGGGAAATGTTACCATCCTTGGTGGACATCTGGGCAATCCTTTGCTAAGAAGAGATCGGGAGAATCACTAAGAGGCAGAGCAATAGCAGGGGAATGGTCAGGGTGAAGAAAGAAGAGGAGGATGATGCAACCCTTTCATCGAAGGAACGGAATTAGAAAGGGAACAAGAAGAAGGACATATCCAAGGTTTGGTGATTTAACTGTGATGAGCTTGGGCACTTGGCTAGCACTTGTCCTAGGAAGAAGGACAAAGGAGCTTCTGATTCCAAGGCTGCAACAACAAAGGACGATGGGAGTGAAGATGTTGTAGCCATGAGTGCTTATGAGCCACATAAGTGGGGTGAAATGGATCTGTAGAGAAGTTACATATCAAGTAAGGGAGGATCCTTGAGTCAGCCCTACTTTTGGTTAACATATGAGATATAGGAGCCTTAAGACAGTAGCGAGACAAGTAGGAGATGGATGCAAAAGTTCACAATGAAGCGGAGGGAAGTTATGAGATGTTGTAGAGGGAGTCACGCAATGCAGAGGCATCAATAACATATAGGCAACAACGTAAAGGATGGTGGGACTTCAAATCATAGGAGCAAGGGCAATAGCACAAACTACGCAGCAGCTGCACAGCACTAAGGCTTCAGCTTCTACGCAAGCGTAGGAGGGGCAGGGATGTAGCTTTAGAGGGCTTCGAGAGTTACATGGATGCCTCTAGATGTAGCATAAGGATTGCATCACCCAGTCTGGGGTTACATAATCCCCTTCTAAGTAGAGTAGAGGCACGTAGAGCCTATCAGGGCATACACTAGGGCTTCAGTGGTAGTGCTGGGTTTTCTAGGGCCAGAAAATGGTTGATTCTTTTAAATCACATTTGAGGGTGTGGATCAGTTAGATTTTGGTCTCAAAACAGCAGTTAGTGCTATAGATCTATTATTTTCTCTGCCGGGTTAACCAGTTGGGTTCCCATATTTGTTTTAATCAGATTCTACATAATAATAATAAACCCTCATATATGTTGCACCGATTTTCCTGCATTGGGTTTTTCCGAGGACTATTGTCCAAAAAATATTTGTGTCACTTTGTTTGAATGTGTATTATTCAGTAAATGATCTTCATATGTGTAGGATGTTATTTGTGTTTACTTCGGTATTTTATGAATATTTTCTAGAAATAAATTTTATAATTAATCACAAGTAGGAGAAGTAGACCAAGGTACTATAGTAGGATTTATGCATTAATGTATTTAGAAATTTTCACATCATCACCTCAAAGAAGGATACCTCAAATACCCTAACTATACTCAAGTAAAGGTTACAAATCTAAGCATCTTAAAGTCTAATCATCTAAGGAAAACGAGATTAAAGACATTTTTATCATCATCAACAATTCAAAGTGATCTTTTGAAGAAAGACATCTTCATCAAGAATAAGTCCTCTATTACAGATATCATCATAAAAATCAAGAAGGAAGCAAGTTGAAGAGGAGTATCTTATAAAGTAAGTATATTTATGTCTACATGTGAATCTATGAAAATTTATAAGGAAAGAAAAAAGTTGGTTGGGGCTTCAAAATTTCTTGCATGGAAGAAAAGGGCAAACAAGAATCTCATAGAAAATGAAATTATGGAACATGTTAAAAGATCAATCACAGAACCTCCAAAGGAATAAGTTGAATCTCATGTAAATTTCATGAAAGGGGAAGTAAGGGCTCAAAGGACTATGATAGAATATATCAAGGACCCCCTCTTTTCCTAGCTATCAAAACTAGAAACATCAAAATAAAAATATGATGAACTTGTATAATTATTTTGCGTAAGCACTGTAGGAGAAGTGATCTCATTAATATAGGAACTCTACAATATGAAGATATCAAAATACAAAGGAATAACCTCATACTTTATTAGGGTGTCTAAAATAAGGTATGAACCACAAGAGTTGGGAGAGATAACATCTAACAAGGAAATGACTACTATAACGCTTAATGCATTGCCGATAGAATCGGGTAGCTTTACATCAATAATATATGGGAAGAAGGAAGCTACTCCATTTATTCATATGTGGTCAATATGAAAAGGAAATTTTGGGAAATTTGGTCTTGAGAAAAGGAAGAATAATATGGAAAAGGTTCAATTTTATGGATGTCAAGAATATGGGCACTACAAGAATGATTATCCCAAACTCAAAAAGGACAATAAAGAAAGAGGAAGAGAAGAAGCCCATGTCACCAAAGAAGTGAAAGATGCTGAAAATAAGAAATCTGAGATGAAAGAAGTAACAGAACCTGATAGCCTACTAGTGGTTAATTTTGACTACAACAACTATTAACTAGAGTTACTTCATAAATATAGCTTCCTTCTTTATCTTTTGCTAGGATGATGTAATTGAATTCCGTAATCTCGCTGAGCTGGTAAATTCGACCACCATTACCATTGTTGGGAGCAATGTAATTTTCCCTAGAGTTTTGCAAAGACACTACATTTTTTTGGGCAGGCCGTGAAGTAAATATACTGTGCGTTGTTAAAGGGGCTTGGGGGCAGGTCGAATCCCCTCGTTTTCATAAAGTGCACAATTTCGTAACTGGTTTTGGGTCATAGTTTCTTATTTTGAGGATTCCATGTTATTTGGACCAGGGTATTGTAATGATGTAGCCCTATGATGTAAATGCATAAATAGGGTGAAATAATAAGATGAGAATCATCAATTTGATCCAGACTAGTGTTATGGTTGTATTATTGTGATTCGGAGTTTTGTAGCAAAGGATAGGCTCCATAGTTGAGTGCGGAGGGAAATAACTATTTTTTGTACAAAGAATGATTATTATTAGTAGAATTTCTTGTGGATGTAGCCCTACACTAGGGTGAACCATGGTAATTTTGTGTTGTTATGTGCTCGATGTGTATATATTATTATTATCTATTGTAGAGTAGCAATTATTACAGTTTCATTTTACTTCAACGCAGTAATGGTTTAAGAGTTGATATGACGCGTTTAAGTAATGAATCTGATGTGGTGATTTAATATATGACTGTTAAGGATAAGAAAACATAATAATACTGCATCCCATCATCCCTCAAGGCTACAGAAACCTAGTTCTACATCCTCGCATAGTCACTTCACGTGAGACTATGATCTACTTGTTGGACATTTCTGAAAGTGCCAGTGATTGAGGGTTTAACCGGTGCACAGTAGATATCAAACCAGGGTCAGCAAACAAATGGTTCTGTTGCCGGGACTAGGTTCTATGTGAGGGATATATGGATGTGGAATCTATCGAAGAAGGAGATTCAAGATTGGATAAGACTGAAAGAGTAAGAATTTTCATAACAAGAAAAGAGAAATCCTCATTTGACATCTGAAGCTTGGTTACATAAGTATACTTTTTCAGAGCAATAAAAAATTTTCTTCTCTTATTTTTTTTTTTTTAGTTGTAAGAGTTTATTTCGAGGTTGACTAAAATAAAGGATCATTTTAAGGTGAAAAACCAACGGTATGGAATTGTGACATGATACAACGACTCAAGAGCACTGACAAAAGTATTTCAAGGGCTATCGATTTATGGATTAATAGCATCTTGGGAGGCTTAATTACAGAGTTCGCAATAGACTCGACTATGTTTTATAGTGAATCAGAATGATTATTCTTCAAAGGACTAGTTTACTTTTGTTTTCCGAAATAGAAAATAAATCTGAGTAAGAGATCGACACAATGCAAAGTGAAAATGCTTTAGAGTAGATACCAGAAGGAGATATCATGGAAACAACCTGAAGACCTTTGTAGAGACTGATTATAGTCCTCTTTTGAGTGGATATGAAAGTTAAGGAGAATAAATCCACCCTAATAACCATCAGGTATCTTCCCAGTATTCCCCCTCCCAGCCTGAGAGTTTGCTCAAATCATAATCTAGTAATAGCGAGGGTGATTTTCCTACTCCCCCTACATTTACATTATACATTATACATTTTGCATATATATATATATATCTGTGTGTGTGTGTGTGTGTATTGTGTCTCTATATTATATTTTCTTGACATTTGAATAATGTTGACAAACTTACTTTCTTACATTACACCTACACATCTTCCCTACAATGAGTTATATATTGTGTCAAGATGAAATAAAAAGCCTCATCATCAATGTTATGTTTGGTTTGGCCATGACCTTAAAAATTATGATTATGATTATGATTATTATTATTATTCTTAATATTACTATTATTATTATTATTATTATTATAAAGAAGTTTAGGAATGGTCATTTGATATATTTTAAAAATGATATAGTTCATATTTATTGAAAAGAGTGTGAGTGATTTCTTTAATCATTTAAAAATATTATAATAAAATTATGTTTATAATGTATAATAGAGAGCCCTTAGAGGGATATCTCAATTAATGATCACCATGATATGAATTCTTCGTGAAGTGTGTGGTTCAATGTTCAAATCCCCCCCTCAACGCATTATGGGCCATGCATGAGCATACACGGGTTCACCTAGGGTTTAGTGTTAGTGGTCTAAATTAACCTTGCATTAGGTGAAGTCGAGCTTTTCCAAGTTGTTGACTCCTATAGAAACAAAAAAAATATTAGTAGAGATTCAAGAAGATACCATCACACCATTTTTAAATGGTTTTATTATTATTATTATTTTATTTTAACTTATCACATAAGATATAGAATAGTTCATGGACATATTCTCTTTCAAATTTAAAATTGGGTGAAGCTAATAGTCATACTCAGAAAACCAATATTAATAGGATATTGCAACTTGGAGAGGGTCTTCGAAAGACACTCCAATTGATGATCATTTATGGGTCACAATATGAAAAAACTTCCTGATTAACACATTATAGTCCAAAATAATTTCATATAATGGAAAGAGAGATAAAATTATGTTCAAGAAAATGCGATGGATTTTCCATATATAAAACTAAACCTAAAGAATCCCTATTTAGCAATATCCTATGAGAGAAATTCATTTTCATATCCATATTAATGATTTGAAAACAAAATTGTCATATAAAGAAAAAATATTCTTGCAATAATCTAATCTATAAACATTATTGCAACATTCTTGCAAAATCATGAAACTAAAACACTGATCCTAATTAAATATTGACAATATGCATGGTCCAACAGCTACCTTTTAACTTACTGCTTTATTACCAATATCAATTCTTAACAACTTGCATGTCATCACCCTGCCTGGATATGCCTATTCATTTTCTGTTCGTGGTTGTTGTGTTGGCGGATGTCGAATTTCCACATCAACCACCTCAAGATTCTCCATCAATTCTTCATTATCTTCTGTATAGTTCGCTGAGTAATTACACCTGTTGCATTTTTCACAGACTGGTTTTCTAGTAGGCGGATCACACCAACAGAAATGAAGCATGAATCCAGAAATTGTCTGTCCGCAAACGTAACATATTGGGTTTCCACACCTACATATCATGCTATTGCATCCAGACGTCTTGGTAAACTCCAACTGACAAACGTTACATTTTCTTATCACCGCTTTCGTCATCCTCTCTTCAGATGCCTTACGAAGAGACCTTTCAGATTCTTTCTCAACGTCTTCACAGCGTAATGGTAAGTGACTCAACTTCTTGCATTGGATACACGAAGATTTTAGACATTTTGGGTTTGGACAGTCCAATACTTGTACACACTTCATGTCTAATTCATAAGGAATGTTACAAAATGGGCAATAAACCAAATTTTCGATTTTAGCTTCAACTATAGCATCTTGGGCCTGGCGATATTATAGCTTCAACTATAGCATCATTCGGAATAGCTTTCATAATCTGTGACAAAGGAATTGATTCCTTGCACTGTCCATTAATAGCGATGCAAGATAAAGAGCCATGTGCTCTCTGACCTCCATAAAGGATTTCATTAACGTACTTCGTTATACATTCAAAACAAAACCGATGTCCATCTCCACACTACCATATTTTCAGATTGATATTCATAGCAACAACCACATTCTTTGATACCTGCCGTTGCCCCTGCTCGAGCTTCTAAATTCTCTGAAGTCCCAACTCTTCCACTGACTACTTCATTGAAATCACCTGCTACACCCTTCTCTTTTTCGGAATTACTAAGCTGTCTTTCTGCTTCTCTGCTCCATCCATCGCCTACTCTTATCACTTCTGAAGGTCCATCGTTTGACAAAGCCAAAGCATGTAACTTTTCCTCGATAGAAATAGGCGCATGGTATGATGAACGTGCCTCCATAGTTCGTGAAGATTTTGTGTATAATTTGTTTGAGTTTTCGCCTCGCTCATGAAACACAATTAAAATGAAACGATAATCCCTCACCACAGCAAGAAATTTATAGACAACTACGATACATGATCAATTGTCTACTCGTAATTTTTAAGCCGACCATATTCTTGCACACCCACAAACGCTGACAATTTGGAGTATGAGGTGTTTTATTTAAAGTGTAAGTCTCCATGAATTTCCCCCCTTTTAAAGTGTAAGTTTTGATAACAGAAATGGTTTGCCATTGGTTTATTTATTTTAAAAAATGGATATAATAATTATGTTTTTAAATTTATAATAACTCCTTATTAATTAGGTGTTGTCAAGAAGTATGAAATTTTTTTCACTTTAAAAGAAGTTTGCATTTCAAGAAATATGATCTTTCTTCATCTTAGTTAGTTTTTGGTAGATCCCAAGTTAGGTGGATCTAGGTTGGTTTATTTATTAATTATAATTATAACTAACGATTGCTCAAGGTGTTGCACAGGAAACGTCTTAAGGCATAAAATAGAGAAGAATCTTGACATACAAGAAATCATTGAATGATAAAAATTAGTAGACAAAATGTCATTCAAGAAAATATTCAATGAAGAAGGATCATTAGGTACAAGGGATGGCAATTTAGTTTTCAAATAGTAAATTGACATTTTACATTCACCGATATGAAACATGAGATTATTCGAAAAATGCTATGGGCACAATAACATAAATAGTTTGTTGGGGGTATAGAAATGATGCAGGTGAGTGAGTTGTTGAGGAAATATTGCCTGATGAAGGAGAGGATGCAGTGGTCCTTGAGGGGGATAGGTTGTTAGCTTCAGGAGTAGGGGTTGTTGTTAGCTTATATTTTGTGAGTTGCATTTGTTGGGTGTGTTGCAACCTTGATCTCGTTGATAGTTCATCAACTAACTACTTGAATGCGCCCTTGGAGAGCTTATCTAATGGTTGATTGAGCTCACAATAAATGTGGGTGAAGGATGACCATTCTAGTGCCTTAATTCATAGCCAAATTTGAGACATCACAGATTGAAGCCACGCATTTTACATATAAAAACATGCATTAGCTTGGTCAACAACTATTTGAGATTCCCATCCCTTGCAACCTCTTCAAACCACAAACACTTTCCAAATAAATAACAACAAAAAATGATGATAAATCGACCTTTGAATTGGAACCAGGAGCCAAAGTATATATGATATGAATGAATTTATGTACAAAACACCATTAATCCTGCATGTAGGTGGATGCGCTTGGTTGGATCCATCAATGAAACCTCATGGTGTATCACAGTGAAGAGTAGGCATAATCGACGTATAAGGAGAAACATACTTTTTTAATGAGATCACTTTGAGATTCTCTGATAATTTAAGTGGGATTTCCTTCAAAATTCCCACAAGATAAATTCTAGCTAACACATGAATAGGTATAAGCATCTCCTTATTTTGTCATCCATAGTAAACCATCTCACTTAGAGATGACACAAATAGGACAAGAATGAACAACCACTTTGCCACCTCAAATGTGAGCGTGAATATGCGGTGAAAAGAAAATTGTAGGCATTGTTCGATGTTAATACCTTTATTGGTTTAGGACATCTAGGCACAATTTTTTCACTTTCTGCAAATATAGATGGTTAAATTTTTCACCTAATTTCCCTATAGTCATATTCATTGCATGAGGAATTAAACACTTAAAAATTTGGTATATAAAAACCTATGAAGGACTTGAAACTGATAAATAACCATCTACAAGATGAATGTTAAGTACTTAGACTAATTGTCTTGTCCCAAAAGCGAAAGGTAGACTTGGATCACTCGAAAAGGAGAAAATGCTCCAACGATAAATCCTGCAATCTACAATAGCCAACAAAATACAAGATTAGAACATAAACACATGAATAAACTTGTAGAAAATCATAGAAACACATATAAATCCATGATTACAGAATGCAATGCATAAATTTATCATAAGACTTAGGGACTCATTTCACCTTAGTTTCGGTTAGCCTATAGAGATGTTCTATGCTACATCACTAAAATTTAAATTGTCAGTACACCCTACAGTGTGATTATTTCAACTATGAAGAGCTTCAGAAATTACCATGCCACATGGGAAAGCAACTGTGACTCCAATAAATTTAATTTGCGAAGCAATTGTGACCAATGGGAGCTTACCTAAACTGACCAATAGGCGAATACCGTCTTCTTGACCCCAACTACACAACTTCCCTTTTTTCATTGGAAACTACTTTCCTTTTTCCTTGATGAGAAGTAGAAACATTCCACTTGTGAAACGTTGCAACAAAGAAATGGATAATTCGATTGAGAGGAATACCACTGGGTAGTTAATGCCAGTAAAATCTCATCCCACACAAGAAGAAAAACAAAGATATTGGAATTAATATGAAGGGGCATTAGTTCATGGGTCCAGCTACAACAGGGATTTAAGCACTATGTGTAACACATCTAATTGAAATAAGAAGATCATTTTTTTTCATCATATGGGAAAATATATAGATTTCACTGCTTATTCTATTATGTTGCAAGGTTGCATTGATAAAAAATTCATTTCATAAGGAAAGCTAGTCCATGCTCACATCATTTAGAGAGGATCTGAATGTTAGAATATATCCAAGACTTAAAGAAAATGGAAAATTTTCCTACCTCCACAAGGTATCATCACATCGGGATAGGTGACAACATACAACTCTAAATATTCTACCTTTAAGTCTCAATGGCACTTCAACATGTCAACAACATAGTTGCAAAAATGTTTAATGAGTTTTTTCTATTGGATACATAAATGTACATCCATCCAGAAATAAACATCCGGATCAATCCAACACCATAAATTGTGCTAAACAGTTCATAATGTTATTTCAAAGATTACAATATGGTCTTACATGAGATCACATATTACTTGAATATTTAAAAGATAAAATTCCTTAGCAGAAGAGACGAGAAGGATTCATACTCTAAAAGACAATAAAATAAATTTAAAAGCCAAATTTCCTTAGCACAAGAGACCAGAAAGATTGGTACTCTAAAAGACACGAAAAGACAACAAACTAAAACATCAACTTTAACTGTAATCCATACACTTCATTCTTAGGAGCACCATAATTAATGAAGATGATACAGGGAGAAAAAGACTTCATATATTGTCTATCACATGTTAAACTGGGTGAAGAAACACATGCACAAAACACATGAGATGAAGAAAATGCACACAAGAAAAAACTTCAGACAGATATCAAAGAAACTTTCCAAAATAATAGAGGTAATAGCTAATTTTCAAACCTTACTAAATAAACCTGCATTAAGAAGAATAAACAATCCAAAAATAAATTGACTTTTCATTGTCATATTGCAAAATTTCTCGATTTCATTTTCAGTGAGGCCTATTTTAGATGAAAATAAAACACATTCGAAGAATCTCAAGGTCTCATTATTTCTTACCAAAAGAAAAAAGAAAAAAAAACTAATTCATGGATGTTAAAGATTATTATAGATTAGCTTGAACGTAACCCACATATCAATGACAATAAAATGTTAACAAATGTTTTGGTTAATATTTTTAAATTGATGTTTCAACTCTCTAATGTTCACCATCACATCCTCAAAAACAAAAACAAAAAATTATCCTTCTATCTGCTTCCTCAACCTATGATTATTACTCATAAAATGAAAACATACAAGTTTATGGTTGTAAAAGATTATATATTACCTTCAAAGTACCCCAAATCTCAATGATCAAATCAATTTTAAAAAAAAATATGTTTTACTTCCTTTTTAAGTTCTCTTGAAATGGGGACCTAATGTTTTTATCTGGAGCAGCTTCTTTAGCTTTTCTAAGGTTATTGTTTTTTCTGAAGTTGGGAATTCTAATTTGTGGTTTGTTATCCCATTGTGGTTTTCTCTAAATATTTTCTAATATATCAACCACCCTTTCTAGAGTTTTAGGAAGGAAATCTAGTTTATCATCTGAATTTGATGTTTCTTCTTTGATTGTGACTCTCCTTTCATTCCTAAGTCTAGCTTTTATAGCTATAATATTAATGTCTACACTAACAACATCTAATTTCATTTTTTCTAATGTTTCAGCATCTCTTTCTCTTAGTTGATAGGCCATATTTGGATCAAATCCGTCAGGGAATTTAAGAAGTATAGAATATTGTGTAGGTTTAAGATCTGCAGAAATAGAATTATAGGCACTATTATACCTAGTGCAATAATCCTGAACATACTCATTAGGAGCTCTTTTTAAAGCATCAAACTCAGATAATATTTGCAGGGGGTTTTTTTTCTTTTCCCATTTATTTAAAAATTCTCTATGAAATGCAACTAAATTAGCTATACTACTAGCAGCTAAATTTTTAAACCATTTCTTAACCTCTCCTTTTAAACTTTGAGAAAATAACCTCATTTGAACATATGATTCATATATTTCATAGATTTCACAATAGTCCCTCATTCTTGTGACATGTTGTTGAGTAGTATCTTGTGACAGGCCATGAAATAGTGGTATATTTTTCTGATAATATTGGGGCATATCATGGAGGTTTAGGGGTAAGACAAGGGGAGCATACCTAGCAGCCATGGCTTGAAGTTTTGCTGAACTAGAAGGTATATCAGTAATGATAGGAGTTGTGTTGGATATAGTAGCTGATGAGCTGAAAGTTGTACTTGAAGAGCTTGGAAAAGAGGATGGTATATATATGGAACTACTTGGAAATAAATATGTAGTTCTTATAAAACTAGTGGATGCAATGGATTGAATGAATGAGGAGAATAATATCCTAGGCTGCAGAGGAAACTTAGTACTAAATTTTTCTGTGGATGAACTTGCAGTGGAATCTAAAAATGAGGTGACAGCATACAGAGTTGAATCTGCTGTTGGAATTACTGTTGTGTGCAATTGAGAAACTGGAGGGTTAATGTGAGATAATAAATGGGCTGATTTAATAGCTTCATCAATGTCTTTAATCAGTGTAACATTAATCCTTTCTACTTGACTTTGAGAATCAGATTTATCTGATTTTATTTTTGCTGAAATAATATTCTGTTTTGCTTTCAAGAAAAAAGTAAAACTAGGATATATTACAGTATCTTTTAAATTAGTTTCAGATTTATTTTTAAACAATGATTGTTCAAACTTGAAATCAAAATCAATATTAGATAAGCTCACTAATTCTTTGGGTAAAGAATTAGCTTTTCTTTATGGTACTTCAGTTTCCAAATTGACAATTCATTTTTTCTTTTTGTTTTTTCCAATTTGTTCTAGGTTATCTACTATAACTGTAGGCTTAGGATCCGGGTTAGACCTGGTATAGTAGGTTTTCATAGAAGCTAGAATCACTGTTTATGAATACCCACAACTCTTAAAAATAATCTTAAAGTAAAAATATAAATGAAATATCTTCCTTTAAGACTAAATTTAAGACTGGAGATTGGTTAGTTCACCAGTATGGTCGCTAGTATGTTACCACCCTAGTAATTTCTCAAGATTGTCGGATTTTGGTTTTTAGTTTAAGAAAACTAGGGGTAACCACAAACCTACTTTGGAAGTTTAGGATCTAGCCTTCTTAAATTTCAGAGAGGGCTCTCTCTTTATCATTTAACTTTGTTTTGATTTTATGTTTTAAGCTAGTTATGATAGAACAATTGGTTTTGTTTTAAATTGGTTTGGTTGGAAAAAATCACTTAAAGATAAACTAGAGAGAAATATACTTGACCATTAGGCTAATGCAGTCTAAGTCTAGATAGCATTACTAGAAGGCAAGGCCAAAACGATGCAAATTTATTCAAGGCAAGATAGATGACCCTTAGAGCTTTGGATAAAAGGCTTTTGATGAAATGGTGAAGTCGGGACAAAGGGAAATGAAGGATCTTTTGATCCGGACAATAGAGGAAGGAGGCAGAAGTAAAACGGGAGTAGGAGTAGTTAAGAATTCCTAACACCGAAAATCAGTTGAAAACATTTAAATGGTAACTTAGTTAAGACAGGGAGCCATAAGCTAGTCCTGAAGTAATATTCCTAGTTACTCATTAAGAAAGAGCAAACACATAATGAATTGAATGGAACTTCATAAAATAAACAATGACAAGATAGATGCACTTTACTCTTTAACTTATCACGAAAATCCTGAATTATGATGTCCTATTAGCTTTGTCCAGTCTACTACTTTCGAAGTCAATACATGTAGGCCTCCAATGTATCAGCAAAAATCTATAGTAATCTTAGCAATTTTATTCCACACTAAACACTTCACAAACTGAAGTATTTATACAAATGTTTATTACAAATATCCTAGAGAGATCTAGGAATAACTTTAGGAGATATAAAATATCTTTATACATTAAGAGGGACGGCCGCTTAATAACTTTAGAAAGTTGTCCTCTTATCTAAAAAATATAGAACTAACTTATCTAACAAAAATTGTTTGTTGAATAGCTATCCATGCTTGCTAGCACATTGAAAAATATCTTTTTGGAAGATAAATTAACTGATATTCTTTCCACTTATACTCTTTAACACTGTACTTCATCCCTGATGTTCTTTTACGCTATTTATTTATCATTTTACTATTGTAAAAAGGGAAATTATAGCAATCAAAATTAGTTGGCTATTTATTTTCTCTCTGATACACTTTGAATCTATTCTTTCACCATGATACTCTTTTAAATGATATTTTAACCTTTAACTGTTGTAAAAAGAGACTTCTCAGCAGTAAAAAATCAAAATCAAATAATTGTTTTATTGTTTCCTTCTCAGATTGGCTGTTTCTCTTGAACTTTCTTTCACTGTTTTGCTTCTTTGTTGCTACAACAAATCTGTAAACACCTGCCACTGTTCAGTACATGGTATCTTCATATGTTTAAGCTTCCTGTGGTTCTCATTAACATCTGTATACTTAAAAAAAATTGGTTTGAAGACAAACAGATGCTTGATTCCATTTTGAAGGAAAAACAAGTCATCAATATATTGAAGAATGACCTTTCCTATGGGAGAGCCATGTGGCATTGGCTTGTTGACCTATTCTTTAGCATAATCCATTATCTTCTTGTCATAATCTTTTTGATTCATCAACTTATCATTGAATACATGAATATCTGGAATACCATCTTGTCTTAGCATAGTGTATTTTGCTAAAAATTTAGTGATTGAGAGATTCATGGCATCATACTTTTCCTCCAGACTATTCATCAGATTTATTTTTTTCAGAACCTTCTTGATTTGTAGAATGGTCTTAGTCCTATCATGTATCTAAAATTCTTCTAAATTTTCTCTGTTTTTACTATTCAAGAAAGTAATAAGCTTCAAAGCTTGTGCTCGTTTGTCTGCCAATTATTAATTTGTTTTTTGGATTTCAACTTGAGCTGCTAGAAGTAGGTCTTTCTGTTCATACATGATCTGGATTGATAGCCACTGAAGATGTATAGCCTCAATTATATTGGTCCATAGGTAATTTCTTATGTAATAAATTTGTGCAGTGAAACTCAAATCTTTTTGAAGGCTTTTGACTTGCTCTTCAAGTATTTTGGCCCTTTGCTCATAATTGTTGGCATTAATCAATGTTGTTTTGTTGGAAACTTCCATATTCTAATTCATTTTCTTCAAACTGTTAATTTCATTGTTTTTTCAATGATATTTCCTCCATTGCTTTGACTATCTGCCCTACATCATTTTTCTGCTATACCTGTGATGTTGAAGATTTTGTATTGGAGGTAGTATCTGATTGCACTGACACTGCAATTGCCAGTGGCACTTTTGGTGCTAAATTTTCTCCCAGTGTAGAAGGAACAACAACAATAATAATATGTATGACTGTAGGAATGGTGGAAGTATCAGTTTCCTTCATTGTTTCTTTTTCGTTTATAAGTATATCCATTTGAATTTCCATATCTTTGATTCGGGCAGTTAGATTTATGATCGACTGCATCATATCCTCTTTTTCTTTCTGTTCTTGAAGTATCTCCTTACTCTGTGGGTGCTCACTTTGAGGAAGTTTTAACTATTTCCTTAAAGTATCAATATCATCATTTTTCTTCCTGATCAATACTTCAACAACTTGTACATTTTTATGGGTCAAATCCTATTTTTAAAATCAAATCTTCTAAGGCCTTGATCCTTAGATCTTTTGCATACAAAGAGCCTTTTTCGAGTGTCATTTGGTCTTGCATGTTGATAATGGTATTCTGAAAATTTGTCACAGTCATAGCCTTTGTTACTGCTGTCGAATAAAGCATTTCTGAATTGTGCCTATGAAATTCAATTTGGTCAAGTTCATGAATACTTTCAGCATCTATTTCAAATTTAGTCTTCTTATAATCAGCCATTGTTTTTGGAGTTGAAGTAGCGGGTTGTAAGAAAGACATCATCATCTTGTTGGTGGCATAATCATATGCTGAAAGTAACATGTTCTGATTACCTAGCTTCTGTTTTAAGAATTGAGATTAAATTTCACTTTTTATCTCTTCATTCTTTTGCTTGATTTGTTTTATCTTTCTTTAATGTCCAAGTATTTTTCATCTGCTATTTTAGAAGAAGAAGAAGCTTCCATATTAACCTGATTTTCAATCATCTGGTTGTCTGGTTCTTTAGCTGCTGCTTGTTCTTTTTCTATTTCTGTTAAAGTCTCTTTAATTATTGCAGTGGCCTCATCATTGTTTACCTCAGGCTCATTGGTATCTTCAACATCAATAAATTTTTCTTTCCCTCTGGAACTGAATTTGAGCCTTTTATTGTAGATCAACTTGAATTTAGTCTCTGTTTTTGTTTTTTCTATGTAGGCTCCCTCTTCTCTGCTTCTTTTGTTTAAATATTCTGGTTGTTTTGATGCTACCATGGCAAGTGTGGTATCCATCTTTTGTGTTGGCTCTGCATTGATGACTGTATCTATCAACGTGTTTTCTATCCATTCTATCTGATTTGAAAATTTCTCAATATCAGGCTTGGGTTCATGTATGAAAGGAGGGAGCTTACATTTAATCCTTATACTATTGAGAAGACCTTGAGGGTCATAATTCCAATAGAAGCTTTCCTAGAATTTTAGCTCTAATAATATTTTGTCTATCTCTTTATCAGCTTCTCTGTTATTCACAATGAAAGGACCAATCTGATTTTTCAGTTTGAATTGAGTTTTCTTCTTGGAGGCTAAGAAATTAATGGCATCAGCATTCAAAACCTGTCTCAAATACTCTAAAGCAAAGACTCTGATAGTCAAAACTTAGGCAATTTATATGGAAGCAGATTGGTTCCAAAGATTCTTAATTCTGTGTGTTTCTCATACAAATACCAATCTCCCATTTTGCATTGCTCTGATAGTTGTAATATCCTTTTCATTTCTTCATTTACCCTAGGCTATTCTAATTTGTGTAGCAAATTCATAGCTGGCCTAATGAACAAATCTGTAAAATCTGTGTAGTTGTATTCACTTCCTTCTTTTCTCAATAGTGATGTCCAAAAGACAACAGATAGAGCTTGGCCCTCTACATTCATTTTCTGTAATGCTATTGAAAAGTGATCAACTTGTGATAATAAGAACAAGTGAAATAAACAGGAAGAATATTTGAATACCCCTTCAATAGGCAACTTGGTCAACTGATGATGGATAGAATCAACTATAAACTTGGCAAAGTAAAAAATCATAGCAGGAGGTTGACCAGGAGACAAGGTAGAAAAAAAAATAATGATGGATTCATCAGTGAATTCATCGGTGAAATAGCCCAATATGAAGGATAACATTGAAATTACATGTCTTGAACCCTTAGGAAACTTGGAAGTGGAAAAGGAAGGATTCAGCTTTGGAATGTCCACATGAGCTCGCATGAAGTTCTGAAAAATCATAAATCTCTTAGGGAAATCCAATCCCAAATATAACTGATTCAATACTTCAATATATAGGGGAACTACCCTAGGGTCAAATTGTAGTTGAAAATTTTCATTTATAGACTCTACAGTGATAGAAAAGAGAATCTCCCTATCAGCATTCACAATTGCTCTTTGGTCTAGAACATAGTACTTTTGGCACATTCTTACTAGGTGTTGGCCAGGATGTGTTACTGGGACTACATATTTGGGTAAATTTGTATCCTAGAGAGGCATGTCATCTTTATCTAGGAACTTTTCATAACACCAATTGTGAACTTCTATTAAGTTGAATTCTACCACAGGGTCTGCAATTTTATAATCCACATCAGTCAAAGGGATGATTTCTTCAATAGATACTGGTGGTTGAAGGGGATTAATAGACACAGTAGTTTTTGCAGTGAGGGCAGGGGTGGATTTTGGGGTTTTTCTTGTTTCAGATTTAGGAGGTTTGGACCCTCCAAGTTTATCAGGCCTAGAGCCTCCAACTTTAGGTGTCAATTGTTTCTTGGTTATCTTTAAATCACGAAAGCAAGATTAAATAGTTTGCAATAGTTTTATTTAGTAAAACAGAGGGTAATTGAACAATATTATAGGCAAAGATGACAGCAGTGGGTACCTCAGTGCTCAATTAGGAATTTAGGACACATGAAACAGGCTTAAGACAGAAAACACAGGCTTTTTGAATGACTCTAACTGCAAAAGAGGATTTTCAGGTATTCTGTAGGATTTTAAAACCTTTTTGAACCATAGAATTGATCTTTCAGGGGTCTTGGACTGAGGATTTGGCTTTAAATGAGGCTTTTATGGATCAAAGAATTTTGGAAAAATTTTGCGAGGGTTTGCCCTATTTTTTCAAGGCTTTAGACACACTAGTATGGAAAAATTCACTAATTATAGCTCAATTGGTTCAATTTGGAGGTTTAAATTGTGAATTTTGTAAGCTAGATTTCGGAAAATACCTTTTTTGTAGGTATTTTGGTAGTCGGAAGGGTTTCTGAAATTCATTGTACTTGAATTTAAGCTCTGGTTTAGTTTACTGGTGCATCAAATGGCTTACCCGATCTTCAAATGAAAATCAGTAGTCAAATCTGGGTCTTTAATGAAAAATGGGTAAACAGGGTCTTGAAACGGCTAAATATAGTCAAGCGGAGCTCTTTTAACAGTCTGGATGGAAATACAATAATAAGACTTATTACAAAGGTTTTAATCTTTATACATAAATCTTTATGAAATGTCATAAATGCTAGTCAAATCATCGCGGGAGAGGTTTTAGATTTGAATGCAAAAACAACCCAAAGTTGTTTTCGCATTGGATTTGGGCTGTAAGTAGTTTTTGGAAAAATGAATGCGACACGATGAGAAGACACCACATTGCAGGGGGTGGTTTCAAGAAAACAACCTATTTCGCACAGCTTTTGGCTTAGGATCATTATTTTTTTTGCGGGCGCGAAGTGCATTGTCAACCGTTGGATTTGGGTGGTTTGGGTGAATGGTCGAAATCTATTTTAAAGCTGTAGTGGAAAATTATGGTGGGGCCCGGGCGGCTTATGCGATGGCGCATTGAAATATAATAAAACCTTTGTAAAAATAAACACTTTAAAATCAAGGTTTTAATATATAATAAGGTTAAATATATATCAGGGTATATGGTTCCAAAGGGTAAAAATGGGCAGTGTTATATATATAAATGATTTATATATATGGTAAAAATAATGCGCGTGAGGCTGGTTATATGGCTCTAACCATAGGTTAAGCTATTTTTTTGAAAGTTTATTTATATTTTTATTATATAGTTTTAGACCATGGAGGGGTCCAATAACCATATGAGGCGGGTTTATTTACATAATGTTAGTTTTATGCAAAAGGGGATATAATTGGGGTTTTTTATTTAAACATGTGGATAATTAACTTTGGCAAAAAAAATTATAATAATGGGTTTTTTGGGATAATTATATAAAAGGGGTTATAATAATAGGATAAGGTTTGTTTATAAGGATTTAATAAATAAATTAGAAGTTAATATGACCAAGGACAATGAAAAACACCAAAATCTAATTATATAACTAAGTAAAGTGATAATGTAAAATCAAAGCTTTATCATTTATAATTTGACCACTTTGACCTAGAATATAATATTTTTGGATGGTTTTTTATGTTTTTATGAATGAAGGAGATTAATCAAAAGGGAATTTTATTTTTCATTTAAGTAAAAAGGTCTTTACTTATGAAATTGAAGTGAAATGGATGCATGTAGGGTAAATGATGATAATTAGGGATTAATATAGGAATTCAACACTTTTAACTTAATAGTCATTGAGCCTTCGGTCCGGTCCCAATAGAAGTCAGAGAAATGCTCTGAGCCTCTTTGACTGGAAGTTTAGAATGCAGAATAACTATAGGGGAGGGTAAATTAGTGATTTTTTCCCATTAACAAATATTACAATGATTTTGCCACCTTTTTCTACCTACCCAACTTTTAATCTAACATTTTTTCTTCCATTTTGCAGGCGCATTTGAGCTAGTAACCTTGAAAATTTTATTCTTTTGAAAGAATAAATACTATCTAAATCTATCTTATATCATTTGAGGGCTAAGTTTAAACTGACGAGCTCCTCATTATTCTCTACCTATCTACTAATTAGTCAGGATTAAAGAGTTTGACTAATCTTTATTCACTATCTACAACATGTAAATTGAAACATGACAAGTCAAGATTGAACAATTCAACTCATCATGGATTATGGCATTTATTGACACTCTGCCATAATCATATGAAAGTAAAAAGTAGTGGCATTTGGACTTGCATACTTTCATGTTTTATTTCTTTTTTCTTTGGGGTATATTATTTTTTCTAAGTCCTTTGATTTTTCTTTTAGGACTTTTACCCTCTTTCTGATTTTCTATTTTTTTATTTTTTACAAAATATAGGAAAACAACTTGCATAAAGAAAGGTATGTACATATTTTTACAAGATTATCATAAGTCAATTCCAAATTATGAATCCTATACTTATAGGACCCTAACACCCTCCTCACTAATTCACTTTCTCATTAAGTTCTCAGACTAGGAATGAAAGCACTCCGTCGTATTTCAATTTGTGATAAAACTCAAACAGTTATAGGAATTTAACCACCCAAACTAGGAATGAAAGCACTCGGTGGTATTTCAATTTGTGATAAAACTCAATCAGTTGTAGGAATTTCACCACCCACTAGAAAATTTACACTGGCATAGATTCATCTTAACATGAATATGTTAAGCACTAAGAGAGACTGAAAAACACTTTGTTTAAACTTCTTGAACCTTAATAGATCCAGCGTTAAGAAAGATCTATGTTTGTCTTATTTCTTTTATTTGGAAAACTTCCTTGAGGAAACCTTTTAAGCACCTCCTTACATTTTTGGCATGGTACCTGGGATAAATTCTGCTGGTTTAGAATATGTACTCTTAATCTAGAGGAACTCTGCTAGACTTATACCCATGACCTCTCACTGATCTCCACATTGAAACTGCTTGGTTCAAATTGATCATGCTAACCCACTAAAGCTAATTTGATTTATAATTGTATATATTATATATCACCAAAATTAAACTAGTTATCATAGGGGTTCAGCTCCCCTGTTTTAAATAGGTAAAATTTTCTTACTCAATCCATTCACAACAAGAGAAAGCACTCATTGTGACTTTCGATTGTGATGAAACACCACTAGTTGTAGGAAATACACCACCCATATGAATTAATGAAGATCTCCCCCCATTAGGGCTGTAGCTCACCTTGCTTCTCTTGGTGTAATAGCCCAGTTCTCTTTTCCTATTCAAAATAGTGTGCGTGAGGCAAAAAATAGGCCTAGAGAATTCTCAATTGTAAAAAAATCCTAATGGTTGTGCTGTGATGATAAATACATTCTGTCACTAGTAATAGGTACATAACTCTATGGAGATAATGTGAGTACATAATGAGTATAGACACTATGTATCAGCATTTGTATATATTGAGATTGAAAAATAGCTTATAAATTGAATGATAAAAATAAGTTTAACTAATCCTATTTTTATTGTTTGCCATCAAATATTAAAGTCTAGGGAGAATTATCAATATCACTTATGGTTACCACTTTAAGCTTTTCCAAGATTTGAAACCAACGCCCTTCAAATCCTTGTTGTGTTAGTATTGCCTACGGTGGAAATTGACGGTGAAGAGAAAATGAAAATCGCATAGCCCAACAAAATAGTCTCACGATATCACACTCACAGAGCCTAACAGTTACCGTGATGCCAGCGCCAAATGGAATGGATGAAGTCTCACATGTCCCCGCGCAATTATATTAAGAAAGATGGAGGATTCCCTCATGTAGGCCAAACAATTAATCCATTGCATCAGCTAATAGCGAGCGTGGTGTTTTGGTTGTTGTATTCTTTGCAACCCAAGCTGTCTAGAGAATGTAGAGAGTTGAAGAAAACTTTGGATCACCTCTTTTGAGAGCTTCGACGTGACATTCAAATTATGTCCCATACCCAATGAATTGTTTCCGCTGCAGCTCCTGAGGCAAAGTCAGTCCTCCTCCAACTTGTCCCAAAGGAGCACAACATTATAAAAAAATGGTTTTTTATAAACCCTCTAGCTGACTTAAATATGGTAAGTGCTGCCAAAATCTAGTTGGGCAAACACTAATTTTTTCTTATGTATTTGTTTTTTTTTTGGATTTAGTTAAAAGTTTCTTGGCTAGAATTTAATTTTTATTTAGATTTTCAATAAATAATTTATTTTTTATATTTAAAAAATAAAAAATAAAAATAATCAATAAACCAACTTAATCAGTGTGTATCTATAAAACATTATTGTGTTTTGTGATCTAAAAAATTTTGATAATCCAAAATTAAAATGATATTTGGAATACTAAGGTTTTTTTTTGAAGGAAATTAAAAACCAATATCAACAAAAGTCACTAAAATTTTCAAAATAGACTACATGAATCCATAGATCCATATATTCTTGGAGATTCTTTTAGGATTCTAGAAAACGAACCCAAGTAAACCAATGCATAATTTTAGTGCATTTCTACTATTCCTAGATAATTATTTTCACTTTCACCCTTGATTTCTTCTATTTTTATTGCATTGTTATTAATTCATTGTTTGTATTGCTCTATTACATTTTTTCACGTTTGATATATATGATTTAACCTCTTTTAGGGTAGCTTTCATGGAAACACGGAGGTAAAATATATGATTTTAAAGTGAAATGATGTCTTATCCTCTTCAAATTTCTCTACTCTCAATATATTTCATTTTACATTTATTATTTATATATATTTTTAAAACTTATAAACACTACTTTATTGCCAAGGGAATGGCCTTTTTTTTTTCAAATATTTGGCCCCTTATCTATGTTCTATCACCATTTACAAGTATCAAGGGCTCATAGAAACTATCTACGAATTGAGTTATGGCATTGATGGCTCCAACACTTGCAAGCATTTTGTTGGAGCCTCCCATCATGGGGTGGGAGTGCAGTGCCCACTAGCTCCTTTTTCCTCTTTCATGTCATCCTTAGCAATGGAAAACACCTTATAAGATTGAAATACCCTATTTTTCTCTTTAATTTCATCCTTATCAATGTAAACCACCTTATAATATTGAATAGAGAAGATTGAAATCTTCCTATTAAGGAATTTAGAATGTTGTGGGTGTCTCTCATCATGGGGTGGGAGTGCAGTGCCCACTAGCTCCTTTTTCCTCTTTCATTTCATCCTTGGCAATGGAAAACACCTTATAATATTGAAATCCCCTTTTTTTCTCTTTCATTTCATCCTTATCAATGGAAAACACCTTATAATATTGAATAAAGAAGATTGAAATATTCCTATTAAGGAATCTAGAATGCATGTAGGTAAGACTCTAAAATGAAAATAAAATTAATATAAGATTCATGGTCCTTTCCAAGGATTGTGTGAATCTATTTTGAGCACCGATGCTCTTTGAGATAGCTTAATCACCCCATAAGTGGTTCCATCAACAACCCCTTCCCACGAGGTTTGAACATGAGACCAATTGGGGACTAAACTCCACTCAAACCAATTGTTCTATGCCTCATGGGTATGATAAAATTTTACAAGAAAGAGTTGTCACACAACAAATTGGTGTTTGTATTGACAACAACCTTAAAAATAACTTATTATTATTATTATAATCATAAACTTTGAAAAACAAGTTTGCAAATATAGAAATACTGTTGACACCTAATCCTAAGGGATTAGGTGAGATTGTATATTATTGTAATTTAGTAAATAAGGAAGGCCAAGAGACATTGGGAAGTGAATTCCAATACCCTCACCTCCATGTATAAGTACACAGACAATATCCATCTAATTCATGTTCAGTTTTGCATAGTTACCTCTTGGTCTGACATGGTATCAGAGCCAATCCCATTTTTGGTATTCCTACCTTTGGTGTAACTCCCTCATGTTCTGCATTTTTTGCAGACTATCACTATACATTCAGTTTTTTTTACTGCTCCTCGCATTATGTTTTTACTGCTCCTGGCATTTTGCAATTCTGAAATAATTTTGCATTTTTTTTGGCAAATTCAGCCTCATTTCAGCTCAGCACATTTAATTTTTACAGTGCAATTTCAGCTCTCCACATTTAATTTTTATTGTGCAATTTCAGCTCTACACATTTAAATTTTTTGTTTTTCCATTCTCCTTGCTCCCTCATAGCCCTCTCCTCCCTCGGCCCCTCGGCCTTCCCTCCCTCACAACCTCACGCCCCTCGGCCCACACCTCACGCTCTCCCTCGGCCCCTCGGTCTCCCCTCCCATCCCCCTCACCCGCTCACGTACTCCCAACCCGCTCATGCTCTCCCATCCTCCCCACCCGTTCACCCCTCCCAACCCACTCTCTGCTTCCCCCTCACCTCCCCTTACCCCCATCCCACTCCCTCTCATCGCTCCCCCCATCGCTCCCCTTCCCGCTCACGGCCGTTCATCCCTCCCCACCCGCTCAACCCCCCAACCTGCTCTCCCCATCCCCCTCATCTCCCCTCCCCTCCCCATCCCACTCCCTCTCGTCACTCCCCCCATCACTCCCCTCCCTGCTCATGGCCACTCGGCCCTCCCCACCTGCTCACGACCGCTCGAACCTCCCCACCCACTCGTTCCTCCCCCTCCCCTCCCATGCATATTTTCTCTCTGCGTTTTTTTACAATTCAGCCTTTGTATTATTCTATATTTTTACATAGTTTGGCCTCCCCCAGAAAACGCCTCCCCCTGCCCTAGTAAACACCTCCCCTAGAAAACACCTCCCCTGGTAAAAACCTTCCACAGAAAACACCTCCTTCAGAAAATACATCCCTTGGTAAAAACCCTCCCCAGAAAACACCTCCCCCAGAAAATACCTCCTTCAGATAATACCTCTGTTTTTCCCCAAAAAGGATTACAAAAAAAAAAAAAAAAAAAAAAAATTTGCAGAATTTAAACTAGAATTGAGTTTTTACCTTGACAAAAATGAATATTTTTCTTCAAAATAATGCATTCTATCACATCTATTGTAGGAGTTGTTCTCTCCAGCAAGGAGAACTATCCTGAATGGTATCGAAAAATCAAGCACAGTCTCAATTTTAATGAGTTGTGGAGAGGAATTTCTGAAGGATAAGGACACCTTCCACCAGCAAAGCCCACCTCAGACAAGGAGATTGCCATTTGGGAAAACAAGAACTGCAAGGCCTATGCCTTAATTGCAGATTTCGTAAATGAAGAGGTGAGTCGCCATATTACACCTTTTTAGAATTCCTATGAATCGTTGAGAAAGCTAAAAGAACTCTATGACTCACATTCAGAACTTGAAATTGTTCAATTAATGACTAAGTTGTTAAGACTTGAATTGAAAAATGATGACCCTCTTTCTTTAGCTTCAGAAGTAAGATCTATCATGCATGACATTAACAACACTAGTGTAGAATTTGATATACCTCTCATAGAATATGTTAAGGCATTGTATCCTGTTAGAGTCGGTCCTTGCAGCCCTCCGTCAGTGATCATTTCGTCTTTTGCATATTCATTATTAGGTGTCTCGCTTGTTCCACTTCGTTGCATTTCACTAGGATCATGCCATGAACTGACGAGGGGGTCTGTCGTCCTATGTTTCCTCATGTTTATACCTGCAGCGCTATTTAAAAAAATATTTCCTCAAAAAATTATTCATAGTCATTGTCATTATATATATGGTCATTAAAAATGTCAATAAGTGTCCTAGGTCTTGGTGTCTAGGGTTTTTGAGTCATTTATATACTAGTCATAAAGCCTGCAAGGTGAGGAAAGTCCAGTACTTGTGATTTCTATTTTTATTATCATCAGCATTTTAAAAAAAAAATATTTCTAGTCCAAAACTCTGTTTTGGAACTAGAAATTTGTCATTATCATTTTGTAATAAATTGTAATTGTTCCACCATGAAAACATTGTCAAAAGCATACCCCTGGTCTTTTCTCTAGCCAAGATAGTCATATCCCTGCAAGAAGACAGCAAAACCATTAGTATCGACCTCAAAAAAGCCAAAGGAAGTTTGTATTTGAAAAGCCAAAAGTGAAATTACAAAAACATTTGTAATATGGGTTTGAATTAGATTTGAAATAAAATCTGATTGTGAAGATATTTGTGACATGTATAAAAGCCAAACAAGTTTCATTTGAACCAATTCATAGCTCCCAAATCGTGTTTGCAAAGTGGAGGGCCGATTTCAGAGTTTTGAAGTGCGTGGACAGAGTTTTGGGGCTGAGCGACCCACGTGGAGGCAGAGCGACCCACCTGGGCAGCGCGACCCACGCAGAGTCAGTGCAGCAGTGTAAGCTTGCAAGGTGCGTGACCCACCTGGGCCGAGCGACCCACGCAGAGCCTGCGCGACCCACGCAGACACAGGGTTTTGAAATTTAGTTTGCGCGCCCAGTTTGGCTTGGAATCGACTCAAGCTACCTTCAAACAGGTTTCTATCCATTGTTTGATGTTTTTCAACGCATTTGTGGCATCATGGGTGGTTTACAATATTCAAATGAAGGATTTAAAACCCCACAGTCATAGTATTATTGTTTTCAGGGTTTGAAATGAAAATGAATGGTGGAAAGAATGTGTTTGCTATCTTAAGGCAGTGATATGGCCAGCCTTCCATATAACATCAAAATCAATTTGCTCTCATACCCATTATACCACTGCAACCATTGCTATTATTATACCATGTTTAAACCCTTTGAGTCACATTGCCCATGTTTGTAATGAGTCACATTGCCCAATGTAAAAATATGCTCATGTCTTTGTTTCAAATGGCCCATTGAAACCTTTATGGTCATTACTCATAGACAAACATATTACTATTAATGCCATGCTCTCCTTTGACTAGATGTGTTCAAACTTTTGAAGGTTGCCTGCTCCTATTTGGTCAAAATTTAGTTTGCATTCAAAACAGAGATTGTGCCTTTTTCAATCCATTTAAAGCTGAGATTTTATCCATGATTTGATTCCTTGATGGTGCTTTGACGGTGGGAATATTGGTTGGGTGTTAAAACATACATCCTAATTTTGCTTTCACTGCATTCATATCAGTATACATAGTGCCAATATCTTGTTCCAGGCCATGACAGAGACAGAGTCAGAGTATGAGCAGGAGTCGGACAGTGACTCAATCGTTGAGGTTGATGCACTGAGATGGAGCATACCAGTGCACCAGTAGTGGTAACATATCAGAGAAGCCACAGAGCTTTGTTTCAACATCACGACGAGTACTATCTCCACCCGGGGTGGAAGGGGTCTCGTTGACTTCATCAGAAACGCGAGTACTATCTCCACATGGCGTGGAAGGGGTCTCGCCTTCTTCATCAGCGTAGGTACA
Organism: Pinus albicaulis; assembly: GCA_034641835.2. Classification (NCBI taxonomy): domain Eukaryota; kingdom Viridiplantae; phylum Streptophyta; class Pinopsida; order Pinales; family Pinaceae; genus Pinus; species Pinus albicaulis. The sequence goes on along the minus strand of CM076584.1, from coordinate 1,309,132,690 downwards.
TTCACAGGATCATGATAGAGACCAACACATACAACCGAGACAGTCTTTTCACCACAGGAGCTGCATGCACCAGGAGAGCACTAAAATGGCGGAAAAGGCCTGATCCACTCCGGATTTTGGCCGAGGCTTCATTGACTGAGCAAGATACATGATGGAGGACCTCCGCTCCGAATTTGGGCAAATTCTGAGAAAATTTTGTCATTTTCAAATTTTTGGGTCAAAAAACAGGTTTTGCAGTTAAGTGGGTCGCGCGCTCATGCGCTCACTTTTTTTTGGGACACTTGCTGGAGGAAATTTTTACATTTTTGGATTTTTCATGGTTAATTATGCATCCTCTAAAGTCAACTTAGCATTTCATCGAAATCTGGATGGTCAAAAAGCTCAAAAACACCATGAAAACCACCTTGCTGCCACCTTTTGCACCAGCAGGGAGTACCTCTGGGAGAATGAGGTTTTGGAGGGTCAAATGAGCTCCAAATTCATAAATTCCACTTGGGTTGGAAAGTAGACATCCAGGGCTTTCCAACGAGATATCATGAGCTCAATTTGGATGCCGGGAAGTACCTCAAATTCAGCCTGGAACATGAGCGACCCACACGGCTCAGGAGCGACCCACTTGAAATTTTTCCTGAATTTTCAGCTGCCAGCTCAGTTTTTCGCCTAGTATGGACCAGTTTTGCTTATGGATAGAATTTTTGGGTTTTTATGATGTAAATTCATGTTTGGAAAGTAACTTTGGCTTATTTTTATCTCTTCTAGAAGATTCACTCTCAAAAGAGTAAAAAATCATGTAATGGATCAGTTTCCACTCTTTTAGAGGCAAGTTGTTAGCTGCCTAGATTGTAGTTCCATGATTAGAATTGGTTGAAAATGATCCCTGAAGAGGGAATTCGACCCCTAGAGGTGGGGAAAGGTGTTAGAGTGATCTATATATTGTAATTTCTCAATCATTTTCAGGGGTTGGAGAGGTTGGACTCTTGGGATATTTTGATACCATTGTACATATTTTTCATATTTTGGCTAAGGAAAGATCAGGGGTTTTGCGGCACTTGTTGGGATCCTTGTGGTGTTCTGTTCTTGATGATGTTTCTCCTTTGTTTACTGTAAGTTTCTTCATGTTTAATGTATGCCATCCTTTCATTATGCTTCTGAACTAAATTGAATGAGTGATTAAGGTCGAATCCATTGTTTACAGTGCTTAGCCTTTGAATTCAGTTAGTTCTATATGTTTTCAGCTGTTTGGAGAGGATCCAAGTTCTTCTTTGCCCTCTTCAGCTCCTCGTCGGTCTAATCTATCCATAAATCCAATTTGAAGCATCAAGATCATCACCTACCTCGCCCCAGCTTGAACTCTGCAAAGGTCTGACCTTATCCCCGAACCCAAAATTTTGTTTTCCCATTACTCCAGCGAAAACCCAAAAAAAAACCAAAAACCAAACATACCTATCTCTTTACTAGCCTAAGATCAGTTCTTATTGTAAGTCATCTCGCATCCTATTGCTTATTTTCTCGAGATTGACGGAGAGAGCCCTCTCCTGTCCTCGTAGGGCTAGCTACGAGGCTGAGCGTGGTTTGATGTAGCCTTGAGTTTTACTTCATTTCAGCCTGAGGTAGATTTGAGTGTTAACATAGTGGCGACCATACTGGGGAGAAACTCAAAACGTTTGCTTGTTATAGACGGAGTCTGAAGTCACGCCAGGTAGCCTTCGAAACGCTGTTGCTATGCATCAGCGAAGTAGATAAACGCTGCTTCAGTCGATCTCCGGTATAACTTGTAATCGTAGTATTTAACTTGTAAATTGCCCCAGCACATGTATCAAGTTCAGATCTGATGGTTGATGGTGAACAACGATCAGACATAAGAAGGCTGAAATCATTCACCGACGACTTCATTCACTGAACAATCCAGAAATCGATGCTTCATGGTGATTTCACTGCAGGGAGATCAGTAGCTGTGAGATTTTCAAGATGGACCGAATCACGAGAAGATATGCTCCCATGAGCCGAGATCACAGTCCAGGTTTTCCGAATAAGATGCCCAAGGTAGATTGGTCAAGGAATCTGCCTACGTTTAACAATGATGGTAAGAAGGATGCTGCTTTACATTTGGTTAGATTTCATATGCATATTCGCAAGTTGAAAGTGGATTTTCCTGAAGATTGTTTGATGAAGATATTCCTAGCCACTCTGGAAGGTGAAGCCCAATCTTGGTATGAAAATTTTCCGCTGGCCTGTATTTATTGTTTAAAGGATTTTCATGCCCTGTTCATTGAAAGATATCAAGTATCTTATCCATCGTTAAATTTAGTTCATGATTGTTGCAAACATGCTTCTACTTTTATTGAAAGCCTTGAGAAATATTATGAAGATGATAATTTCATGGATGATGAGATCATGGAAGCATTGTATGAGAATCCATTTCAGCAACATGAAGAGAACCGAGAGGATACCCATCAAGATGCTCAGGAGACTTTGCAGCAGGTTGAAGATCATATGACTGAAAATGATGAAAGGGAGAATGTCATTTCAGATCTGCCCACAGAAGAAAGCAGCATGCAAGTAAGTCTAGTTCCAATTGCAGATTGTGATAATGTCCAGAATGCTACTTCAGATTCAGATTCAGATCAGGATGACCAAGCATATCTTGTGCTGAAGCCCATCAAGGAGAACTCTGCTGTTGAAATCATCTGGGATGCAGAAGACACAGTAATGGATCCAAATGTTCTCAGTCATACTGTCAGCCCATCATTAGAACACAGCCTTCATGAAGAAGCAATCCAGTCAATTCATGAAAGTCAAAATGAGACCTTTGTGCAAGTAAGTGGTAAATCTCCTTTCAATAACTCAGTAAGAAATGATAGTTTGAATGCCCTGTCATATGAAGACAATCACTGTTTGAGCCGAAGAAAACAAAGGGCATTATCTCCTCTGTCTGAAGATGAGATATATCAGCTATTGAAAGGTCATGTTCCAGCTCAAGTTAACGCAGATCTGCAGTGCACACATAGTCAGGAAAGTGTTGATGAAATTTCTTCCTCTGTTGAAAAAGATGACTGTCTTGTAATCAGTTATGTAGATCAGAAAACAGATAATTTTTTCCTTCACAAAGATGATAAGGCTGTCATGTTTAATAACCTTGAAGATTGTTTTTTGTTTAAGAATGATCTAGATCATGAAGTTGAAGAGTATATGTCAGAATTTCTAATGGTCAAGGAACCTACAGCTAACACTCAGATGGCAGATTTGTGCATTTCTATCCCTCAGAAATCAATTGTCCTTTCAGATCAGAGTGTGGTGAATACTAGTATTTTTGCAGCTGGATCTCCAGATAAGCCAGTGCTTCAGGATTTTCAAGATCCCTTCAGCATTCTTCTGCAAGCATTAGAAAGGATAAATGTTGCCTGGTTTATTTTCATGAGCTTTGGTTTCAGTGATTGTGTTGAGTTGCCTACAGATTTAGCATTCTGCCTACTTGAAGAGAGTAAGAGCATAAATTTGAGGTGTAGCCATCTGCTTGACTGGTTACATTGGAAAGCTAATTATACATGATTGTACATATTTCATTGGTATGCAGGTGTTTGTCATCATGATTCCAAATCTTGATGGACTACTGCCTTTTTTCAAAATCTTTGTAAAGTCTTGTTTTAAGTCAGTCATGAGTCATTTGTGTTTGGTCTGTTGAGTCAGTTTTTTCAAGATTATTTCAGTTTGCCATCGAGTCAGTTTGAGTCTAGTCAGTTTTGGTCAAATTGCAGTCTATCGTTAGTCAAATCTGCAGTCAATAAAATTGTCCAAAGTTTGTCTTGTCAGTTGAAATAATGATTCCATCGCCCAATGGATGAGAGGCACTGTCTGACTCCCCCAGAGATTTGATGTTCTTGGCATCTCCATGGAGCCACCATCCCCATTGGAGCCAATGTTAGAGTCGGTCCTTGCAGCCCTCCGTCAGTGATCATTTCGTCTTTTGCATATTCATTATTAGGTGTCTCGCTTGTTCCACTTCGTTGCATTTCACTAGGATCATGCCATAAACTGACGAGGGGGTCTGTTGTCCTTTGTTTCCTCATGTTTATACCTACAGCGCTATTTTAAAAATATTTCCTCAAAAAATTATTTATAGTCATTGTCATTATGTATGAGGTCATTAAAATGTCAATAAGTGTCCTAGGTCTTGGTGTCTAGGGTTTTTGAGTCATTTATATACTATTCATAAAGCCTGCAAGGTGAGGAAAGTCCAGCACTTGTGATTTTTATTTTATTATCATCAGCATTTAAAAAAAAAAATATTTCTAGTCCAAAACTCTGTTTTGGAACTAGAAATTTGTCATTATCATTTTGTAATAAATTGTAATTGTTCCGCCATGAAAACATTGTCAAAAGCAGACCCCTGGTCTTTTCTCTAGCCAAGATAGTCATATCCCTGCAAGAATACAGTAAAATCATTAGTATCGACCTCAAAAAAGCCAAAGGAAGTTTGTATTTGAAAAAGCCAAAAGTGAAAATTACAAAAACATTTGTAATATGGGTTTGAAATTTGATTTGAAATAAAATCTGATTGTGAAGATATTTGTGACATGTATAAAAGCCAAACAAGTTTCATTTGAACCAATTTCATAGCTCCCAAATCGTGTTTGCAAAGTGGAGGGCCGATTTCACAGTTTTGAAGTGCGTGGACAGAGTTTTGGGGCTGCGCGACCCACGTTGAGGGAGAGCGACCCACCTGGGCTGCGCGACCCACGCAGAGTCAGTTCAGCAGTGTAGGTTTGCAGGTGCGCGACCCACCTGGGCTACGCGACCCACGCAGAGCCTGCGCGACCCACGCAGACACAGGGTTTTGAAATTTAGTTTGCGCGCCCAGTTTGGCTTGGAATCGACTCAAGCTACCTTCAAACAAGTTTCTATCCATTGTTTGATGTTTTTCAACGCATTTGTGGCATCATGGGTGGTTTCCAATATTCAAATGAAGGATTTAAAACCCCACAGTCATAGTATTATTGTTTTCAGGGTTTGAAATGAAAATGAATGGTGGAAAGAATGTGTTTGCTATCTTAAGGCACTGATATGGCCAGCCTTCCATATAACATCAAAATCAATTTGCTCTCATACCCATTATACCACTGCAACCATTGCTATTGTTATACCATGTTTAAACCCTTTGAGTCACATTGCCCATGTTTGTAATGAGTCACATTGCCCAATGTAAAAATATGCTCATGTCTTTGTTTCAAATTGCCCATTGAAACCTTTATGGTCATTACTCATAGACAAACATATTACTATTAATGCCATGCTCTCCTTTGACTAGATGTGTTCAAACTTTTGAAGGTTGCCTGCTCTTATTTGGTCAAAATTTCACTTGCATTCAAAACAGAGATTGTGCCTTTTCCAAATCATTTAAAGCTGAGATTTTATCCATGATTTGATTCCTTGATGGTGTTTTGACGGTGGGAATACTGGTTGGGTGTTGAAACACACATCATAACCTTGTTTGCACTGCTTTCATATCAGTATACATAGTGCCAATAGCTTGTTCAAAGCCATGTCAGGGACAGAGTCAGAGTATGAGCAGGAGTCGGACAGTGACTCAATCGTTGAGGTTGATGTACTGAGATGGAGCATAGCAGTGCGCCAGTAGTGGTAGCATATCAGAGAGGCCACAGAGCTTTGTTTCAACATCACGACGAGTACTATCTCCACCCGGGGTGGAAGGGGTCTCGTTGACTTCATCAGCAACGCGAGTACTATCTCCACGTGAGGTGGAAGGGGTCTCGCCTTCTTCATCAGCGTAGGTACATTCATAGGACCATGATAGAGACCAACACATACAACCGAGACAGTGTTTTCACCACAGGAGCTGCATGCACCAGGAGAGCACTAAAATGGCGGAAAAGGCCTAATCCACTTCGGATTTTGGCCGAGGCTTCATTGACTGGGCAGGACACATGATGGAGGACCTCCGCTCCAAATTTGGGCAAATTCGGAGAAAATTTTGTCATTTTCAAATTTTTGGTCTAAAAAACAGATTTTGCAGCTACGTGGGTCGCGCGCTCATGCGCTCACTTTTTTTTGAGACACTTGCTGGAGGAGATTTTTACATTTTTGGATTTTTCATGGTTAATTATGCATCCTCTGAAGTCAACTTAGCATTTTAACAAAATCTGGATGGTCAAACAGCTCAAAAACACCATGAAAATCACCTTGCTGCCACCTTTTGCACCAGCAGGAAGTACCTCTGGGAGAATGAGGTTTTGGAGGGTCAAATCAACTCCAAAATCACAAATTCCACTTGGGTTGGAAAGTAGACATCCAGGGCTTTCCAACGAGCTATCATGAGCTCAATTTGGATGTCGGGAGCTACCTCAAAGTCAGCCTGGAACATGAGCGACCCACGCAGTTCAGGAGCGACCCACCTAGAGATTTTTTTGAGTTTTCAGCTGCCAGCTCAGTATTTCGCCTATTTTGGACCAGTTTTGCCTATGGATAGAATTCTTGGGTTTTTATGATGTAAATTCATGTTTGGCATGTAACTTTGGCTTGTTTTTATCTCTTCTAGAAGATTCACTCTCAAATGAGTAAAAAATCATGTAATGGATCGGTTTCCACTCTTTTAGAGGCAAGTGGTTAGCTGCCTAGATTGTAGTTCCATGATTAGAATTGTTTGAAACTGATCCCTGAAGAGGGAATTCGACCCCTAGAGGTGGGGAAAGGGGTTAGAGTGATCTATATATTGTAATTTCTGAGGCATTCTACAGGTTGGACTCTTGGGATACTTTTGATACTATTGTACATACTTTTCATATTTTGGCTAAGGAAAGATCAAGGGTTTTGCGGCACTTGTTGGGATCCTTGTGGTGTTCTGTTCTTGATGATGTTTCTCCTTTGTTTACTGTAAGTTTCTTCATGTTTAATGTATGCCATCGTTTCATTATGCTTCTGAACTAAGTTGAATGAGTGATTAAGGTTGAATCCATTGTTTACAGTGCTTGGCCTTTGAATTCAGTTTAGTTCTATATGTTTTCTGCTGTTTGGAGAGGATCCAAGTTCTTCTTTGCCCTCTTCAGCTCCTCTTCAGTCTAATCTATCCATAAAATCCAATTCGAAGCATCAAGATCATCACCTACCTCGCCCCAGCTTGATCTCTGCAAAGGTCTGACCTTATCCCCGGACCCAAAATTTTGTTTTCCCATTACTCCAGCGAAAACCCAAAAAAACCAAAAACCAAACATACCTATCTCTTTACTAGCCTAAAATCAGTTCTTATTGTAAGTCATCTCGCATCCTATTGCTTATTCTCTCGAGATTGACGGAGAGAGCCCTCTCCTGTCCTCGTAGGGCTAGCTACGAGGCTGAGCGTGGTTTGATGTAGCCTTGAGTTTTACTTCATTTCAGCCTGAGGTAGATTTGAGTGCTAACATATCCCACTTACATTATCTTCAGTCCTTGCAAGCAAGTGGAAACCTCATGAAAATAACCTTTGATTCCCTTGAGAAAACGTTTGCAGAAAATGAGAAGGCTTTTGGAAAGATGACAACCCCTATGTCTTCTGAAGACGTTGTATGCTTTGCACATAGATAGAAGAGTCATGCTCAAGATTCTTCTAGAGGAAGAGGTGGCTGAAGAGGAAGAGGAGGAAGAAATTTTAGAGGAAGGGGGGGCCAGAAAAATTCAAACTGAAAAATTTGATCTTCATTGCATATGTTGCAATACAGACCGGCATGATGCATCTACATGTAAGCTTCCTTGGGATAAAATTGAGTAGCAAATAAATCAAGAAAAAGGTAAAACTCATGACAGAGACAAAGGTAAAGCACCTGAATCTTCTCATTATGTTGTAGCACATTGTAACAATGGAGTAACTGGAGACTTGTTTGAGGTTTCATTTACTTGGAGAAATGATTGGTTGCTAGATTCAGGAGCAACATGTCACATGAAATTTAGAAAATATTTTTTTGAAGAATTTACTGAAAAAGTTGATGGAGCATTATACTTCACAAATAAATCCAAACTCAAACCATCAGGGCTTGACATAATCAGGCTTAAGTTGCCTGGTCTTCCAGATCATCTTCTACATGAGGTTCTATAACTCCCTGAGTTGAGGAGAAACTTGATGTCCTTGGTCCACATTTGCTAGTAAGGATGCTCCATTCACATATTTGGTGGCAAGGTTGAGGTCAGAAAAGCATCAGATCGCTCACTTGTCATGGAGGGAATAGAAGAAGGAAGGCTCTTGAAGCTGCAAGGTTCCTCTGGTCATGCACAAAACATTGCATTCAGTTTACATTATGATGAAGGTACATTCCCATCAAGTCTTTTATGGCATGCTAGATTTGGACACTTAAAATATGACAACCCTCGATTGTTGAAGAAAAATGGTGTTAATGGACTGCCTACAATTCCTAGGAAACTTAAGCAATGTGATGCTTGTATTCTAGGAAAGCATAGCAAACAACCATTTCATGATTCACATTCCAGAGCACATAGAAAACTTGAGCTTATTCATTCATATTTATGTGGCCCTATGCATGTTGCTTCTACAAATGGAAATAAATATATCATGACATTTATTGATGATTACATCAGAATGTGTTGGGTTTACTTATTGAAGAACAAATCTGATGCTTTTCAAACATTCAAGAATTTACATGCATGGATTGAAAATGATGCACAAAATCATATTGGCTCTTTGCATACTAATAATGGAAAATAATACACTTCATATGAATTTGAAAATTATCTTCGTCAACATGGGATCAAACATCAAAAAAATGTGCCCTATAATCCCCAATAGAATGGTGTAGCTAAAAGACTGAACAAGTCAATTTTAAATATTGTTCACCACATGATGTTTTTTAATAATGTAAAATTGATGTTTTGGGTTGATTCAGTTCTATGCGTTCTATACAAAAAGAATAGGTGTCCTTAAAATTCAATCAGAAACAAAACTCCTTATGAAATGTGGCATGGCCACATTCCTTCGGTAAAGAATTTTAGGGTCTTTGGTTCCACCTGTTATGCTTTGATACCCAAGGTCCAAAGGAATAAACTTGGTGCTAGAAGTAAAAAATGTATCTTTTTGGTGTATTCCAATACCTCCAAAGGATATCGTCTCTATGATGAATTCAATAAGAAGTTTGTAATAGAAAGAGATGTCATATTCCTTGAATCTTCCAAGACTGACAATGTTATTGAGCGGAAACTTGATCGCTTGGATAGATTCACACATGCAAATTACTTTAAAGAATTTGATCATAAGATTCCACATCCTGAAGGGGGGATTCCTATACTGTGAATTGAGTTTGTCTACAGATCATGAACCAACTTCATTCAAAGAAGCTGCTTCTCATGATGAATGGAATGAAGCGATGCAAAATTAGTATTATTCCTTGATAAAGAATGGCATTTGGAAGCTGGTTGATCCTCCTTGGGGAACCAAACCAATTGGTTGTAAGTGGGTCTACAAGAACAAGTACAAAGAAGATGGATCACTTAACAAGCACAAACCCAGGCTTGTGGAAAAAGGTTTTGCACAGAAATAAGGGGTTGATTATGAAGAAACATTTTCTCCCACAGCAAAATGGGCCACCATCCAGACACTCTTTGCCCTAGCAGCTCAGAAGGGATGGAAATTCCATCAGATGGATGTAAAAACCACCTTTTTTAATGGAGATCTAAAGGAGAAATATTTTATGTCCCAACCAGAAGGATTTGTTGTGAAGGGCCAAGAAAACAAAGTATGCAAGCTTATAAGATCCTTGTATGGCCTCAAGCAATCACCGCAAGCCTGGTATGAGAAATCATCTGATCATCTTCTAAAACATGAATTCAAACATTTTGATCTTGATGATGCAACTTTGTTTTTTAAGAAATTTGGAAAAACAGTTGTATATCTTGTGGTGTATGTAGATGATCTTTTGATGACAGGGAACAATTAGAGTTATATTGCATCCATAAAGAAAGAATTGAAGAAAGGCTTTGAAATGACTTATTTGGGTTATGTTCATTACTATCTGGGTATTGAAGTAACTCAACATCCTAAATTTATATTTCTTTCTCAAAAGAAGTACATTAGAGATCTTTTGAACAAGTTTTCCATGGATGAATGAAATCCCTTAACCACTCCAATGGAACAAACTTGAAGCTCACATCCATTGAAGGAAAGGAATTTGATGATGCAACAAAGTATAGAAAGCTTGTTGAACCCTTAGTTAAACTAAGAGGGGCGGGGGGTGGGGGGGGTGAATCACTTTAACCCATACATGGAATTTTGAAATTTTTCCCTTAAAATTTATTTACACCTTCATTTCATGATCAAATTAATATGTGAGCAATCTTAATTTGTGAGCAACAAGTATCAAGCAGATTTGTTAACGTAAAAACAGTCTTATTATGTGAGCAACAAGTATTAAGAAGATTAGATAAACCACATCAACACATAGACATCATGCACAGAGACACCAGATATAAGTGGAAACCCATAAAGGGAGAAAACCACATCTTATTATTGTTGTGATGCAAAGGCAAGCTCCAACTCCCTCTCACCACTGATTTACTGTAGGCTCCAACCCACAGGAGGCTCCTACCTCAATTCTGCAAACTACAACTTGCAAAGAAGCTCCAACTCCCATCAATTTTCTATAGGCACCTACCTACAGGAGGCTCCAACCTCAGTCAGCTACAACTGACATTTTATCAAGCTACAACTTGATGTGGAAGCACCAGCTCCCATCTGTTTTCTGTAGGCACCAACCTACAGGAGGCTCCTACCTCAGTCAGCTACAACTGACATCTATCAAGCTACAACTTGATAGGGAAGCTCCAACTTCCTTACTCTTTCAAAAGAAAAGCACCTACTGATTTACCTTGGATATCAGCTCAGTTTTGTATCATCTCTTCTACTGTCCATCAGTACTCATATCTGCCTTGCTTCATTTCAACATCTTCTCGGATTCTCTATCAGCTCCTCCTTCTCCTCTACCTTACTGCTCCATTTCTGCATTCTCTTACCTCACTCTCTAACCGCTCTATGCATATAAAGTTGATATTATATATAGAGTTCATCACATTACTATTTGTATTCCATAAGGAACTTGGAGTGAATAGCCATGACTCTTTGGCTTCTGCCTTCTAATTCCTTTGTCCAACTCATTAAAAAACGTATAAAAATATGTACAAATTTCAATGTTACAGTGGGATTTTTCTTTTCCTTCAGATACTTTCCTTTGCATCACAAAAATATAAAACAACTAAACATTTACATTTTCAGTTTCAATATATAAACTTCACTCAGCCCTTGGCTTGCTGGTTTTGTCCTTTCTGTTGCTGTCATGCAACTGTCCTGCATACCTCTGTTTACTGCAACTCTGAGCACCTGTGCATGTATACCTGTTCACTGCAATTTTAAATCCCTTCACTGCATACCTCTTCAATTTTGCAGTCTCTGTTTACCTCTGTAAAAATTCTCCAAGCTCACTGTAGTTGTGTATCTGCTGAATATATGCTTGTTTTATAATTTTAGCTCACCAATAACTCTCAAACTCTCATTATGTAAAAATTGCAGCTTCTTATAATTTTCTGCTAGAAAATTAACTCAATGTACACGAAGGATTTTCTTTTCACATCTGATGGTTATCAAAACCACATTCCCTAGATTTCAAATCTAATTCGATGTAACTCATATTTTGGAAAATATAAAATTATGTAAGTCTTAACCTTAAGACTATAAACTCATGTATCTTCCGACTTAAGCTCTTAATACTCTAAAAAATGGTTCGATGCCTTTAAACCAATGCACAAGCACTTGTAACATTACAACCATGGGTGTATAACGTGAACCTCCTTTGGCACTAGGATGTTTTATATTGCATTTTGTTTTATGGGCCCACACATCCAGTACATTAAATAGTTATTCAATAATATTAATATTTTTTGCAAGGGTTAACCCACATTCCCAGACTTTGGATTATTTCAATGTCAATCTATGTGTAAAATGCATCCAAAGTTTCTTGCCCAATCAACTTGACAATCTGGCAACCTCAACATACTCTGCTTCCTTTTAACTAAAAAATTAATTACATTTGTGTATATTAATATCTCAATCTGAGATTGAGATATTAAATAAAAATCCTCTTTTAGTTAAGAAACCACACGCCTCCTATCCAGCTTAAAAATGCAGAAGCTCAAGGGTTATAAAAACATACAATACACCCTCTTATAATTCTTTTGCAGGTGGGAGCTCTATTTTTTGTTGGCCTAAGGTTAAACCCCGTATTGCATATAACCCATCGATCTCCACATGTTAACTCCCTTCTTAATCTCGACTTAGAGTCAATCTACATGTATACGTAAACTTATTTAAATGTTCATAGAACATTTCAATTGCAACTGTCCTTTGACCTTTTCACACAATTGATATTGCGCCAACTTCGCATATACAACCATTATATGTGCACTACAATATATCCATATATATATTACGACCTTCTTCAATTTTGGAAGCGTTAAAACAAAACTCAACCACATCAGACATACCTCGGTTAAACTCGCAACCGTGGTTTGAATAGTCCCGATCAATATAAATTAGAACTGGGCCCTGCACTAACGACCCTTCCACATCCAACGACGGACAACATGTCACACTACATTAGATGATCCGACGTCCTCAATCGAATCTCGCGTGACTTAGATGCATGGGATTTTAACTTGCGATGAGAGTGTTATCTCCAAACCACTTAAGACCATGTGTTAACTCCTTGCATATATCGCGTTCGAATTGTAAATACAGCTTACCGTACAAAAGTGGTGCGATGAAAACCGTCGGGTGTTCCAAACCCACTATCACTGTTCACAGCGCTTGTGGTTCCGTTCAGTTGCGCTCGAGGTTTCGTTCCTTCCTTCATTTGTTCACGATCCCAATATGTCTTCTTAACTTCATTTCCATATGGTTCTTCGATTATTCTCTGTCGCTCCTTCTCATATGTTATCCCTTGCTTTGTCAACACTTCAACATGGTGCTTCTGCTATCATAACGCACAGCTCCATTCACGCATAGGTTTATCACCAAACCTCTGTGCTTGATTCATGATTCCTTAACACAGGGCCTTATCCCCGACTCTGTCCCGGGGTCCCTCCTTCGCACTATAGATATCCTCCATCTATTAGGAGGGTATCCATTTAGGCTCAATTCCCAATATTCAGTTGCAGTTTCCAGTTATTCGTCAGAGAAGTGCGGAACTCCATTACTCCTTTTTAATAGATTCATTTACCCATCAATAAATCAACGTCAGAACTTTAATTCATTACTCTGCTCTCGGTTCTCCAACACTAAAATGAACATCCAAAATAGATTTCCTTATCAAACAGGGTTAAAAAAATTCAGGACCTTTGCAGGGGTAATATGTTTCATCGCATAATTCCTCAAATTCATAAAACTGTGCCATCACTGTTTTAATATAGTATGTGTAATAAGTTTGTCTCGCAGGATTACTGTGCCATCATTTTGCTTTTGGGTTTACTGCAGCTCCTCCAAATTATAAATCCCCGATTATAGACATCAAATTAAGCCAGTCCTCCATTACAATAGGGTCTCTTATATGGAATTCAAAATCCAGAACTTCACAGCCCATAATTTCACAAGAAAGCCTGTAATTTCCTTCAAGCGCCTTATTCAACCGATGGCTGTAATATCGAATTTTACAATGGACTCTATGTCATTTCCATGTCATTGATGACAACAACTCATGCATTTATTCAACCACAACATCGACAACCCATAATTGAAATTTATTCTTTTGTCCCACATAGAAATTAATCAACCTATACACCTCCATTTAGGAACAAATGAATTCACTTGCAAGACTGCTTGTCCTGGCCAGATATTTGAATAAAGTGGCTCTTCTGCAACCTACTCTGTCTCTCCAGCTCTTCAGCTCTCTGCTCTTTGTCTATCTCCTTTGCCTTTCTTTTGCTATCTCTCCTTGTCTTTGTTTCCTCTGATGTCTTTGCTTCCTTTCTTCCCCTTGAATGATGTTTCAGGTGCTCCTCCTTTGTCATCTCCTTTGCTATCAATGACAACATTTCCAACAAATCTTGTAGGAAGTATTATCTCCCTGACTACCACCAGACCAAACATCTCATTTGTTGTTGGAATCCTCTCCAGGGTTATGCAAAAACCTTGTGAAGGAGATTTGTCTAGTGAAAAAAGAGTTCTAAAGTACTTTAAGGGGACTCAAAGCTTTGGACTCAAATATACACAGGTAGGCAATTTCAGCTTGATTGGATACTCTGATTCAGACTTTTATGGGGACAAAGAAACTGGGGTCTCTACTTCATGTTATACCATGTCTTGGATCAAGATCTATCTCATGGAGATCAGGCAAATAATCAGTTCCAGCAGATTCCACAACTAAGGAAGAATATGTGGTAGCAGCTGAAGCAACAAAGGTAATTGTGTGGCTTAGGAAAATCGTAGAATATTTGCAGATGAAACAAATGTATTCAACACCACTCATGATCAACAACACTTCTGCAATAAAGTTGGCGAAGAACCCGAAGTTTTGTGATCGAAAAAAGCACGTCAATCAAAAATACCATCTAATTCGACATCATGTTGAGGCCAAAACCATCCATCTACATCATTGTTTCACAAATAAGCAGACCATAGACATCTTCACCAAAGCGCCTGGAAGAGAAAAGTTTGAAAAGTTCATAACGATGCTTGGACTCACTAACATCCCTTCAGATTAAAGGGGGGAATGTTGACACCTAGTCCTAATGGATTGGGTGAGATTGTATATTATTGTAATTTAGTAAATAAGGAAGTCCAGGAGACATTGGGAAGTGAATCCAAATAGCCTCACCTCCATGTATAAGCACACACACAATCTCCATATAATTCATCTTCAATTTTGCGGAGTTACCTCCTGGTCTGACAAATACAAAAATTATCTAATGCTTGATAGATAAATTAGAAAGATAGGTGGAAAGCAACTAATCACTACCTCATAAAAAAATTAAACAATTTGTAATGTTTTAGAAAAATAAATCAATCCTTTCTTTATATTTTGATAGGGAAAAACCACATAACTCATCAAAGTACAACACTCAAAACTCCATCATTTTGAACATTTAAAAAATAAGAAACTAATCAACCCTTTTTTTTGACACTTAAAAAAACATATTAATTTAGCAAAAATCATGAGCTTAGAATATTTTACCTAGTTACTTTAACTCCAAGAAAAAGCACTTATTGATCCTAAAAAAAATGCAATAACTATAGCATAGGAAGCAACTGTAATGTGCATATATATAACAACAAACATATGATGACGATCCTTTCTCTATAAATACAACCAAAAATAAAGGATATTCCATAGTGTTTGTCACCATATTGATAATACAAATATAATTTGATTACAAATAAATACATAGATATGATATTTTGTTTAAATGGATGTTAATGTAGGGACTCTTTTAATCACAATTTTAATTACAAGGTAATTTTTACATGTCAATCCCATTTAACATTATTTATACTCTCTAAATTATCAAATATCATGTGTCCACCAAATGTTTTTCACAGTGATTATCACATATATTTCAATATGTTTAAAACAAAAACTACTATATATTTCATGCCTCCCGGGCATATCAATGGTGGTTTACAGGATCGAGGAGATTGTGCTTGTGGACAACACTTCTTCCTTGACATTTCATCCCCTCATTTAAGTACGACATATACTATATGCATATTGTTAGTTTGTGAAAAATATTCATGAAAACCTTAATTAACATGCAAATAAAGAAAAACTTGTTTCCTGAGACAACTATATGCATCTTCCAGGACTGTTGGAAAATAAATCATTTTGGAAGTCTTCAACATCATCACCATTAGGGTATGCTCTATGCCCTTAACGTGAAGGGAGTCTATTGGAATCAAGTTGAAAAGATATGCCCTAAGCCTATGTCTCCATGCACACTGTAGTGAATCACACATGATTTGGACACAAACAAATCACTGTACATTTCAGTAATGTGTAATTATTGCCAATGCCAATCCAAAAGCCTATTACTTTAAATTAATTTTATCAAGGGGAGGAGGTTAAGCGCTCATGGTTGCATGAATACTAAGCCATTAACTCTATCGTGTGCTTTCATTTCCATATTTCCTTGAATTTTATCCATCATGCCCAAAAGGCAATGTCAATTGAAATTTCCTCATATACTTTCTCTCACAATATTTATATAAAAGGGGAAAATAAGAGCAAGGATTGAATAATGTACGCCAGGAAAGAAGACTGAAGTTAGATTATTATCTTTGGATGCTTCTCAGAAGTATCAGTTTTTGAACTATATTTCTTAGATGTAGGGCTTAGCAATGGTTGGGTGAATGAATTACCTGGTGTCCTAAAACAAGCAAGATCATGAGGAAGGGTGAAGGAGAACATTTCTTTGAAGGGGAAATGACCACTTATTTTATCAAAAAACTTTTATGTACTCCTTTTCATTGAATATATGGAGCAATCTAGCGATGTTGGTAGGCCCAGAGATGTATCCAAGGAGGGGTGAAATTCATCACAAAATCCTTTGTTGTTTATCTGCATGAATGCATGTATGGGTTATGTGATAAAAATTTTCTTATTTTTAAGTTCACGCTACATGATAAAATAGTAAGATATGCAACTTACAAGACAATCATGCAAAATTAGAGGACGCTTTGAGATTTGAGATCAAGCATCTTACAACGATAATCAGAGCAATTCATAACAACTGACTCATTTTATTTATCAACTTTTATAATGAGAATGTTGGGATTGGAATTGATTTTACGAAGGGCTATAAATTCCTCTTTGGTAAGGTTAGGTTTGGGGGCTTGGAGCTTCGAAGAATGCATTCACATTATTTTTTCAATGAAAATTTTGATAAGGAACTAGAAATCTCCCTAGATATATGAAACGACTCAAAAACCACATATATCAGGAACTAATAGTTTAGCCTAGGACCGAGACGTCGAGAGACCACCGGAACTGGAGCTGAGATTCTAGACTCCAACGGGATGCCTATCCTTCCAGCCTTACTATGACAGGCCATGTCTCCAGGGACATGAACTCAGGTATTCTATTACATTAAATTTGGAAGTATTCTATTACAAGGTTTTCAACAACATTAATTCTTTTGTAAATCACCATATTAACTTAATTTAAGATTAAAATAATTTTAGGAATGTCAAACCAACTAGAGACCATAAATAGGTCAAGCATGGGGTTGTTAGGTACAATAGTATCAATGCAAAATATGAGTGTGAAAGAAAACTCTTAGAAACAATTTATTTAAGGTAAATCATATTATTATGTATAACATACAAGAAAGATATTATAGTTATGGATAACATTCTAGAGTCATCGATGTTTGATTTTTGTGTTAGAGGACTCTAACCCCCTTTCCCACAACCTGTGAGAGAGTTTTTGATTGGATAATGGTGATGTTAGGATCTTAGTGTAAGTGGAAAGGAGGTGCATCCCTTGCATTGCTTTGAAACTATTCTACTAGAAACTTAGTAAAAAAAATTGTGCTAAATTTTCTACCCCTTCATTCCTTTAAATAACACTAATGAGGAGGTGATCATTCTTCTTTACAGCATCCATGCATCCACTATAAAATATAGGCACTATTGATCTAGGTATTTCAAGAAGGTTGGGTATCATTGATCTATCTCCACGCAAAGTCAAGTACATCAAATGATAGCTCTTAAATGGGTATTCAAGTCATTCCATTATGATGGACACTATAAAAAAAATGAAGTAAACAAGACTTAGTGGCCGCTGAGAACCAATATACATAGAAAGTAAGTAGTGGAAGCAAGGGTTTTGAAAAAATAGTACACTTGATGGCAATCCAGATATTTATATCTTCTTGTCAACATTTTCAAAAACTAATAAAGGGCCTAATGTAATAGTTCCAACCTATTGTACAAAAAACCATGATTGACCATTACTTTCACCAAGAGAAGTAAATGATAATAATTGTTAATGGGGAATAAATAAATGTGAAACACAACTTATGGATTTTAGTTGAAATTTATATAAGTCCCCGTGCTCTTTAATTATTAAATACTTAATGTAACTACTAATAAATTATCATTAAAATATTAATTTTGAATATTAATTATGTATTAAAATTCATTTATCTATTACACATGATTTCCATGTGGTCTAAATAAACCACTTAAAACCCATTATTCATAAATTCTAATCAGTTTTGTAAAAGATGTATCTTTACTCACATTAAGAGATTTATATCAAAAATATATTACATTTATAAACTTGTATCAATCCATATAACTAAATGGAATATAATAAATAGCTTCAGGCCTTGTTATCTTCTATGAGATTATTTTAATTAATAATAATGTATTTAATAATTGAATTTTACAAAATATTAATCTTGATGGAAAAATCATGTTATATGGTGAAAAAAAAGTTTAAATATGTTCATTTTTTATGCAACTCTTGAATGAGCTTGAATAGTCTACTTAATGCTCATTATTAATTAATTAATTAATCCATGTTTTAATAGAAAACATTTTTTTACATAGAGTTTTATTTTAGAAATAACAATGTCACATTTATACATTCATATTAAACCACCTAATAGGTAAATAAAAATCAATCAATTTGTTTCGTGACTTGTCGACTTATGTGGCATGATTGTATATAAAATTAATTGATATAAAAATACATAGTTACAAAAAATTATCTATTGAAAATAGAATAAACCACTTAGAACTCATCATCGATTGATTTTAAATTATTATTTTTTCTAAAAAAATGTATCTTTAATTACATTAAGAAATTTATTTCAAAAATATAATACATTTATAACCTTGTATCAATGCATATAACTAAATAGAATTTAATATGTCATGCTTTATGTCTAGTTGGTTTTTATTATTTCAATTAGAAATTATTTATTTACAAATTGAAATTTACAAAATGTTAATAGGCATGGGAAAATCAAATGGGGTATGTTGTAAAAAGTTGAAATGAATTTATTTATGATCTATATCTTAAGAGAACTTGAGGAATCTACTTACTATTCATTATAAATTAATTATTTCATGTTTTGTTAGGAAAAAAACATTTCATTTTACATGGAGTTTTATTTCAAAAAAACAACGTCGCATTTATACAATTATATAAAACTTCATGATAAGAAAATAAAAGTCGATAAATGGATTTACATTAGACCACTTATAACTTATTCTACATTACTTATAATTTTTTTTATAAAAAGTATATATTTATTTACATTAGGAGCTACATTTCAAAAATACATCACATTTATAAACTTCCATTAATGCATATAACCAAATAGAATACAGTAAATAGCTTCGAGTCATGGTGGATTCTATGAGACTGTTTAAATTACAAGTAAATTATTTAAGAAATGAAAATGAAAAAATGTTAAAATGGATGGGAAAATAAATTTCTTACGGTGCAAAAAGTTTAAATACAACCATTTATGATCTATCTCTTTAATTAATCTAGATGGCCCACTTAACACATTTTTAATTAATTTTTCCATGTTTTTATTAAGAACAACATTTTGTTTTACATAAAGTTTTATTTCAAAAAAATACAATATGAAATTAATACTCATATCAAACTAAGTGGTAGACAAATAAAGGTCAATAAATGGAATCATTATTAACTTATATGGGATAAGGTGATTACATACACAAATAGTTGATTTAAAAAATAAATGAATAAATTATGGATTAAAAATTGAATGCCTTACAATTAATCCATAAATGGAATCATTATTAACTTATATGGGATAAGGTGATTACATACACAAATAGTTGATTTAAAAAATAAATGAATAAATTATGGATTAAAAATTGAATGCCTTACAATTAAAGGACTTTGAAGTATTCACCTATGACCCATCACCCATTAGCTTAAATATTCCACTTAATACTTATTATCAAGAAATTATTAGATTTATTTTTGGAGAAAATGACTTATAGTATATGGGTATTATATATCACATTTATACACTCATATTAATGGATATAACTAAGTAAAACACAATAATATATCTATGGCTCATATGATATTTAAAATACAAATTTACCGAAGAACAAAAAAAACAAATAATTAAAAGAAAAGAAAGACATAATTTGTCTATGATAGTGTCCAATCAAACTTTCATAGTCCACTTAGCAATCATTATCATTAATTATATGTTTTTTTTATAAATGCAAAATATTTATAATAGATTTTTGTCTCAAAAATTAAATATCACATTTATGCACTCATATTAATGTTTTTTATAGGTAAAAGGTCAATAACTAAATTTTGAGTGTTGTTTATTTTCAATATGATATGATTTTAATTACAACCATTAATTGATTGAAGTATATAAATTTATGTAAAATATGGATTGAGAAATCACATGTATTATGCTTAAAAAAGCTCAAATCATTTACCTATGACACATTTTCCATTCTAGACTGAATAGCCAATAATGCATGTGGCATTTATCAAGTAAATTATTATAATTTCTTCAATAAGAATTGCACTTTTGTTTGCAATGAGCTCTATTTCAAAACTTATATTTGTGAGTATTATGCATATAATTAAATAGAAGTCAATAAAAATACAAGCATGCCTTGATGGTTTGTGTAAGATGATTTCAATGGAAAATAATTCATTTAAGAACACACATATTAGAAAAAAAATCGATACAACAAAGTCATTTCAAAAATAATTATAAATAATAATATAATTGATGATTCCCATTGTAATTTTTTTATTATTAATAGAAAGTTCTGATTTTTTTCCTCAGACCAATAAATAAATAAAAAAAATCTCATATAATATTCCAAAATATATAAAATCATAGAAAATGATTCCGAAAAATAATTATGTTCAAATTGCATTAAAAAATTGGAATGTACTTGTGAACAAAATTATAAATAAAACTATCTTTGTCCACTACAATGATGCACAAGTTCTATTGAATATTCAAATGTACTCATGTTTCTCTTTTGTACGATGAAGTGCCTTAAGAAAGGGGAATAAAACATATATAAGACAAGTATCTTGCTCTTTTCCTGTATAGGATTTTATCAAGATGTGGTTTGATCAATATTCGATGAATTGAGAAGTATGTTTTGTTGCATCTATTAGCAATACATTTGATTCTTCATAATTACCTCCATATTGGGGCCACACATCAGTCAACCTTTTCTCATAAAATTATATTATCCTCTCCCCTTCTAATTTTGTTTGCAAATGACAATGAGACCTGTTCCATGCAAATTTAAATTCCTCTATATCAATATTTGATATTTCAATTACTTGTCAGATGTACTTGCTAGTGATATTTAATTTCCATATTACAACATCATAATTTTTTAAGCAATATTTTAACAATTCTGAGTGAAAAGGCCTTAAAAAATAGGACCTATCAGCGAACTCCCAATCTATTTCTCTTTGAATATAAAAATTTTGTTCATATTTCATGTACGATTAGAAGAAAACTCCTTCCATTTCAAGTATCGACAACATATTTTGACTTATAGTGATGCCCATTTGCATCTACAACTGCATTGCAACCACTTGTATGATATTAACATATCTCCACTTCAACACTTGATTGCTTAATGACATGAAAACCTAACATTTCAAAAATAATGTTAGTATCTATTATGAATTAATAGTAATCGCACATTATAATTACAATGGCCCCAGTAAAGTGAACAAACTAATGATATGTTTACTTTATACATACAACCTAATACCTTTATTAAATTTGTATGGAATAAGCAAGTCTTATAGGATCACATTGACCCACCATTTAAATCATTGATTTTAATACTTATGATGATTTGTTTAATTTGAATTGAAAGATATAATTACAATGGTTGAAATTAAACAAACTAATTATATATTAGTTTCCACATGTAATATAATACAATTTTTAAATTTCAAACCTTCTTAATTATATGCTAATTTCTATAGTTTCTTTTGGTGCTTCTTTCATTTAAGTTTCTATGTCTATCGTTGGTGCTACATACATCCTAATATGGTTTCTCAACTTATGTGAAATAAAAATGTTTATAAGAATGCAACGAACCATCATTTGTGTTACTATTTTCTAATAGGTATAATGATAACTTAAACCACAATTGAAAAAAATCATTGTAATGATCCAATTGAAACAAATAGAACAATTATGTACTAATTTTTACATACAATCTAATCCATTGTAAAAATATCTATAGCATGAGAAATTTTGATATGAAAACATTAAACAACCATTCAAATCAATAATTTTTATCAATACAATAATATCTCACAAAAATAAAGAACATAAAATTATTTTATTCTACTTATGACAAACCAAATCAACAATTCTTGTATTAGTATTGTGAAAGAGAAGTCAACTTAAATTTAAAATGGATACAAAATATAGTAATAATTCATGATGTCATACATATTATGACATGAAATAGACACCAATCATCTTAACGTACTATTAGATGTGATTGAACATCCTTCAAAATATATTGCACCTCTGTTGCCTTGCTGCATTTAATCAAAATTCTACATAGCTCATCGATCAACCAATTATCCTCTTGAGTTGTTCCAATGAATTGAGGGGCAAGAATCACATATTCTTTTGGATTTCCTTTCATTCTATCAAGTGAACACTCCACTATAATAGTATTGGTTGCATCATATTCGGTATGCATTTCCCACACTCTTTTCAATGATTTCGTGTATACCTTTTGTTGGATTGTCAATGGCCTTATGCCCCTTTTTTGGTTTACACTCTAAAACAGTCAACATAAACACAAGTTTATCTTGTAATTTTTCTGAAACCAACTTTTTTAGAACTCTTGTTGTGTTTTGTTTCGAAGCTGCTGTCCAAATTGCAATTTCAAAATATTCATTTTTGAAACACATTTCAAAAAATGTTTTTTCATGTGGATTAATCGAAAATAACTTTTCCTCTATTGTGTAATCTGCATCAGTTCCCATTTTCTCAATATGTCCTTTGTATGTTTCTTCATCATCGATGCTATGATAAAAAAATGTCCTTTAATTCAAGAATAACTAATTTTTTTTCAGTTATTTAGGCTGCAAAACAATAAAAAATAGTCTATTAAAACCATTTTATTCTTGTTAAAAAAATTACTAAAAAAATATCGAAACAATACACTTACCATGAGTGTTTTTTCGACTATTTATAGATGAAACAATCTTCTCTTTTATCATCTTCACTGAACCTAAAGGTAAAAATATTAAACCTTCAATTAAATATGATCAAATTATGTAATATAATATATATCCAATACAAAATTCGAATTAAAGAAAAACATAGCAATGTAACCTACGAAATACACATGTGCACTTTTAACATTATTTTGATTGTTAATTTTGTTATTTTTATTTTTTCCTATAATAAACATATACAATGTTATGGTTTTAGAAGCATTAAACTTTGAAGAATAATAACAAAAACAAAAAGACAAGTAATAAGTACTTGATATGGCATTATCTTCATAATTATAACTTTGCACTTCATCATCGTTTTTTTTCTCTTTACTTGTCTCTACATTAAACATATAAAATAGTTTGAATTGTGAAAATGAATAAAAATCATTAAATAATATAGAAAACAAGTGGGAAAATTATAAGTACCTAATCTTATATTTTGTTCTTGATTATAACTTTTATTCTCAATCTTCGGATTATTGTATTTGTCTCTATAATGTACAATGAATGTGTTATAAATTGTGACAATGATTAATTGAATAAAAAAAAAAACAAAAGAATAAACAACAAAGTTCATGTTAACTACCTAATATGATATTATTTGCTTGATTATAGCTTTGTTTCACATGCATTTGGTCGATGTCTTTGTTCTCCTTTCCTGTCACTATAATAAACATAAAAATATCTCCAGGCACTATTTATATTTTGTATCACACATTCCTTCATTTTTTTATCTTTTGTTGATTTTTGAATACCCAATAAAGTCGTAGCTCCTTTTAATTTCCTTGATGTTAAGAGACCTTTTCAACAATTGGGCTTGAACTGCCACAGTTTCATTTTTGAATAACGAATCAATAATGCGATAAACATGATATCGTATAACATGGTTAGCTTTTTGATCTCCATATGTGTGAGTGTCAACATTTTCTAACATCCCATCATCCATATTGATTTCATATATACATATTAGAATTAAATGTACATAATAAGTTTACATATTCAATAAATAACTAAATTAATAAATATGTATAATTTCATTAATATACTTGTGTTCAACATATATATATACATACCTGGTGATTCAATTTTTCCACTTGAATTTCGTTCAACATTTTCACCATCTTAAATCATTTGCTCAATATCTCTTTCACTTTCTCTTTCAAAATTTTGTATCTCATCATCAATGTTTGAGGAATATCTATCTCTTTTTACATTGAAAAATATTTTTCAAATTAGTTCATCAAATAAAAATTAAGTTTCACAATTTACACTAGGAAAATTTTAAATATCAAATTTATAATATTTACATTTACATACCTGCTTCAACTTCTAGTTGAGGTTGACTTCCCCTTTCAATATTTGAGCATTCTTCTCTCTTTTTGTTTTGATATTCGCTCCCATGTTCTCTACATTCCTCAGGGTCTTTTGTTCGATCATATTTTATCTTGAAATTGCTTCAATTTCCCATGATAATTGAGTATGAAGCTCCAAAAAATTCCTTCAAAAATTTAGACAAAAACTCAATTAAATAAAGCATCACAAAATATTTAATTTTAAAAAAATAAAATAATTTAAAAAAAATTTCACAAAAGACATACTTCAATCCAAAAAACTTAGTTTAAAAAATATAAGAAAAAAATGTCTTCTAAAAATCAAATGAAGCTCAAAATATTTCCTTCCAAGTCTTGCAAAAAAATTTCATTTAAAAAGTTAGACAAAAACTCATTTTAAAAATTTGTTATAAAATATTTACTTCAACCCAAAACACGTACTCTAAAAAAATGTCCCTTCAAAAAATACCTTCAAAAAATGTCCATTGAAAATTAATCCCAACCTCTTAAAAAATGTCACTTTACAAAATACCTCCAAAAAATGTCCTTTGAAAATTAAGTCCAAAAACCTCTAAAAATATGTCTCTAAAAAAATACCTCCAAACAACGTCCTTTGAAAATTTAAGCCCAAAAAGTCTCTAAAAAAATATCACTTTAAATAATGCCTCCAAAAAATGTCCTTTGAATATTAAGCCTAAAAAGATTCCTTTGGAAATTAAGCCCAAAAAAAGTCCAAAAAGTGTCTTTTGAAAATTAAGCCCAAACACCTGTAAAAACAAAATACATCCAAAAAAATGTCATTTGGAAATTAAGCCCCAAAACCTCTAAAAACACAATACCTCAAAAAAAATGTCCTTTTAAAATTATCCCCAAAAACCATCCAAAAAATGTATCACATACATCCAAAAAATGTCCTTTGAATATTAACCCAAAAAGAGTCCTTCGAAAATTAAGCCCAAAAAAAGTCCTTTGCAAAATTAGCTTAAATGAAGAAATGTGTGAAATTATGAAAAAATAATGAATCTGTTTATGCCTATTTATATAGCCATGAAATGTTTTTTGGAGGGGCTTCATTGAATTTTCTGACCGACATAAAGTTAATTAAAATTTCAGCCGAAATTTTGTGAAAACTTCGGTCGAACTTTTGTGTTGTTAGAGTTGATGGGAAGTCATGACAAAAAACAATTTGGCCAAACTTTTTTAAAAGTTTGACCGAACTAACATGTCTAGAATTACACAGAAACTCAGCTCTAAACACATGAATTCAAATTTTGATTCATTAAAGTCCATCAAACTTTATGAATTAACTGTCGGAACTAAGACAAGCATTTGCAAAATTCAATCTACTTTCAGGAAATATAATTCTTATGGAATCTCATAAATATTTACTAATTTTAATTAATTTTGTAATAAAATGGGTGCAAAAAATTTCTTAAGGACAATATGATTCAGTGAATCAATATTTTGTATCTACGAAAATACACTGTAAAAAAAATGGAAAAAATTATGGTGCATTACATTGGTCCATCGTCTGTAATGGGTAGTTTTTATATTTTTAGTTTATAACTTATATGTTGAGAAATTTTGTGTGAGCCGAAACATATTTAAAATATGTAGTTTTTTCATATTGGATCAGTTCAAAAAATTCTGGTAATTATGATATGCATTAGTTGGTTTCGTAAATATAACGAAACTGAACTAGACTCTGCCTAAATTGTTGTAACACATTTTGTTTCTCAAAAACAAAAAGTTTTCAAAGAATACACCAACACATTCGAACATGAATTTTTATGAATCCTTTTATTGTTAAAGAACACACACTCAAAGAAATTTCAAGTTGATATATCAAATGTCTATAAAAAAATTCCAAAAAATAAGTAGTAGAAAGCTAATAAAATTTTTGACAACTTTTATTTCTATCACAAAATGAAATTATAAACAGAGAAATTGTTTTGGCTTGCAGAAAGTTGAAGAACAAAAAAAAATGATATTTTTTCTTAAAAAGGGCAAAAATTGTAACCCAAATTCACATTTTCACCCCTTAAATCATCCTAGGTCTTCGGATGCTTCTAGTTGTATCACTTTAGAAATTACACCAAAGTCCTGTTGACTATGTCTATCTGCCCATATATCTATGGATGGAATGCTATATATCTATTCAACTTTGTCTCCATATTCTTCCAAAATGTAGTCCATAATGCATTAAGAAATATTGTATCTCTCTTAGAAATGATGCACCTTGGTATTGTTGGGAAAAATACTGAGAGGGGGGGGGGGGTGAAACAGTATTTAGATCTGACTGATAAATTTTTAGTTTTTCTTTCTCAAAAACCCATACGCTACTTTACTGAACCCAAATCGCGTATACACGCGGATATCCTTAACAAAACTTGCATATTACCAGAGATCTCATTATGCAGATAATTATTTACTTAGATCATTGCATCATTAATTCATTAGATGTTTAGTAAGTAGTAAACATGTGCAGTAAGAATAGAATAAATCATCACACATAAGCATCACACATGAACACCAGGATTTAAGGTGGAAACCCAATTCAGGAGAAAACCACCGCTGTCGTCGTCTCAGTCTTCAATATTTCTTATAAATAAAACTTCTTACAACATTGTACTGGTGCAGACTCATACCAGCATGCAAGCACCCACCTGCAGAAGGCTACAACCTTCTCTCGTTTACCAGCTTCTCCTGGAAGGGAGCTACAACCCCCTTCTCTCGTTTACCAGCCTCTCCTGGAAGGGAGCTGCTACCCCCTGCTCTCGTTTACCAGCTACCACTGGAAGGGAGATACTACCCCCTTACTGAAGGCATCGACCCTCAGCACTACTGCAGACCATGTTTCATCAATTTTCATACTGGATCAAACAGCTTCAACACAACCCTTCACTTAACATCAACAAACATACTTTTCCCAATACTTCAAACAGAACAATGAGACCATTGTAACTAAGATATCAGAAATAACCCAGACTTTAGAATAGATATGTAGATGTAAACTCAACCCTGCACATTCATTGAATCAAATATCATACGCTACTTCTCTTTACTGAAACTGCGTGTATACGCGCTTCCCTGCTTACCAACCTGCGTATGCCTCTGTGCCTAACATGGAATGCATAAGCTACTTCTATTTACTGAAGACGCGTGTATACGCGCTTATCTTCGTATCAACCTGCGTATACTTCTGAGAACACTGATATTTTTTAGAATGTGATCAAACTGAGATTCAGATCTAAAATCAGATTTCTATTCGGACAATCTATCAACCATGTAGAACTTTTTAGACAGTCATTCTTCCTTCATTGAATCATCAACCAACAACTTGATCTTTAATCATAATTAGCAGCACAATCAACATTCAGACAACCCATATCTGTATGAATACCTCCTTGACAGACAACAGTAAAACAACATAACAGATCAGACATTTCATTCCACACACTTCATCAAAACCCTAGATTCCATACGCGCTTTTACTTCACTGAACCTGCGTATATACGTGCTTTCACAGAGACAAACCTGTGTATACTTCAGTGCATTTTATTCATCAGAAACCCTGACTGCCATACGTGCTTTTCTTTAAGCGGACCC
Organism: Pinus albicaulis; assembly: GCA_034641835.2. Taxonomy (NCBI): domain Eukaryota; kingdom Viridiplantae; phylum Streptophyta; class Pinopsida; order Pinales; family Pinaceae; genus Pinus; species Pinus albicaulis. Next base: position 1,309,104,468 of record CM076584.1, on the reverse strand, counting down.
GCGTATATATGCGCTTTTACCAAGACAAACTAGCGTATAGATCTATAAAAGATAAACTTTTTAGAACAGTCCAGATCTATAAAATTACCCAGATTTCTTCAATTTATTCATCAGACTTGCACCAGGTCTTCATCATTTCTTTTCAGATCATCCCAGAGATTCATCATTTCTAGATCTAGAGATCTTGAACCTTCATCATATCCATAGGTGCATCATAGATGATCTATCAATTAAGAACAGAGTTCAACCATGCAGATATACTTCAGAGTGAAGTATTCATTAAAACCCAGACATATGCACACATTGCACTATTATTCTCTTCTCCTTATATAGGTTTAGCCTTTATCAATACCATGAGTCAAAACCACTCAACCTCCGATTGTATTCCTGGATGGGATCAAATAGATAATCCAACGCTCAATACTATGGGCCAATACCATGGTTATGTCCCCTGGTTTTATAAATTTAGAGTTCAAATAGGCATACGCTACTTGTCACGTACATACGCTACTGCTCCTTTACAAACCTGCGTATGCTTTGTGACATATCATATTTATCATCTCTCTGGCACTTACTGAAATTTCTTTCTCTGCTAATTCTAAGCTGCTTGTAGATACATCAGATTTACATCATTAATAAACTCATCAAGTTAGTTTCCATCAAGGACAACTTCATCAAGTAGGTTGCCATCAAGGACAACACATTGCATCATATTGCCAACAATCCCCCCCTTTGGACTTGATGGCAACTATGATGGTGTTTGATCATCACAACAGATAGATACAAAACACCAAGATACTCTCCCCTTATTCAAACACAATGATATTCTCCCCCTTTGACATCACGGGAAAAGGGCGGATCAAAACCAAAACAAGGTTTTTCTTCTCATGTAGAAAGAAGAACTCTGTAGATCTGATGTGCACTGAAGTTACCATGCTCCCCCTAAGTTCATGCTAAATCTTCAAACATAATTTTTTCAATGAAGTACATGACTCTGTGACCTTTCCTATCACCAAGTGGATTTACATATGTGACTCAAGTACCCAACCAAGTGGGTTTACACATTTTGACTCAACTACCCAACCAAGTGGGTTTACAAATTTGATCAAGTCCTTTCATGACTGAAAAATACAATTTTACATCATAGGTCTCATCATGACCTTTTCATCAAATTACAACAATGACCTTTTGTAACAAATACCAAAAATACCTCACGAGAGAGATCATATTTCAGAACCATCATAATGCCAACAATGCATTATTCTTAGCAAGGCTAATGCTCCCCCTGAACCTGTACACCTGTTCTTGAGCCATTTCACTCCTTCATCTCCCCCTTAGCTTGTGCATCTTGAACACTTTCAACAGCAAACCATCAAGGCATCTTCATCAAATATCAGAGAATGAAACAGAAATATGAGAGCTGAAACATCACCAGAGATACCCAACAACACCATAGTTGTGCTGAAGAATGATGACCCAAAAAAAATTTGTCAGCAACCACCCATACGCGGTTTTCTTTGTATAAACTTGCATATATACGCGACTGTCTTTCATGAAATCCGTGTATCCAATTCAATCTTCTGCATTTAAGCAGATCTAATCTTCTGCATGGCAGAGACTACTCCCAGCTTCTGTCTGAGATATTCAAACGCTTCCCTGGGTAGAGGTTTGGTAAATATATCAGCAACTTGTTCTTTGGAGGGAACATACTCCAACTTCACCTTTTGTTCAAGCACTTGTTCACGTAGGAAGTGATACTCGATGGGAATGTGCTTGGTCTTGGAATGCATAACAGGATTCTTTGAGATACTGATGGCACTTGTATTATCACACATAATGGAGATAGGAGGTGAACATTTGACTTGAAAGTCTTGTAAGGTTTGCATCATCCAAAGAAGTTTAGTGCAACATGAAGCGGCAGCCACATATTCTGCTTCTGCTGTAGATAAGGCAATAGAGTTTTGCTTCTTGCTGAACCAAGATACTAACCGGGGCCCCATATAGAATGCACCACCACTAGTGCTTTTCTGATCATCAACATTTCCAGCCCAATCTGCATCAATGTAAGCATGAAGAGTGAGATCAACATTCTTTGGATACCATAGTCCAAAGTCTTGAGTTCCTTGTAGATATTTGAATATTATTTTGATAGCCTAAAGGTGAGACTCTTTTGGATTAGCTTGGAATCGTCTAACAATCCCAACTACATGCATAATGTCTGGTCTAGTCCCAGTGAGATAAAGTAGACTTCATATCATAGATCTATATTTTGGTTGATTCATAGTGGGAGAATCATCATGAGAACTGAGATTACATCCTGTTATCATTGGTGTACTCACAGGTTTGCACTCTTCCATGCCATACTTCTTCAGAATTTGCCATGCCATCTGTAGTTTGATGCACTTGCAAGATAAGAAAGAATGTTAGTTCCCCAAGTAAAGACATTTCAAATTCTTGTTGCATAGCAGAAGCAAATTTCTGACTCTAAGATTCTTCATTACTTCCAAAAATGATATCATCAACATATACAACCACAATCAATAGTTTATCATTTTCAGTTTTTGTGTATAAATTGCTATCAGCAGACCCCTTTGAAAATCCCTGTTGATGAAGATATTTGTCAAGACAATAATACCATGCCCTTGGAGCTTGTTTGAGACCATATAGAGCCTTTTTAAGTCTACAAACTAGTTTTTCATCATTTCCCAAAATGAATCCTTCTGGTTGTTCTATATAAACTTCTTCTTCTAGATCACCATTGAGAAATGCAGATTTAAAATCCATTTGATAAACTTTTATTTTTTGGAAGCTTGAAAAAGCAAGAAACATTCTTATGGCTTCAAGTCAAGCTACAGGAGCAAAATTTTCTTCAAAGTCTATACCTTCTTCTTGAGCATACTCCTTGCAAACAAGTCTAGCTTTATTTCTTATAACCTCCCCATTCTCATTTAACATGTTTTTGAATATCCATTTAGTTCCAATGACATTTTTGTCATGAGGTCTTGGTACTAATTCCCAAGTGTGATTCTTTTCAATTTGATCAAGTTCTTCATTCATGTCTTGAATCCAACATTCATCTTTGATAGCTTGATTGGCATTGTGTGGTTCAATAGTGGATAGAAATTCCAGATAGCTAGAAGATCCCACAAGAGTCCTTCTTGTTTGTACACCTGATCCCTTATCTCCCAAAATTTGAGATTCTGGATGATTCTTTTGAACATATCTGGATGGAGCTTTTTCAGATAAATCATCTTCAGGTTCTTCATTGGGTTCACTATTTATATCATTACAATTTGATGTAGAAGGACATATGTCACCATCGTCTTCATTTGTTGTTTTTTTTTCTTCTTTTGGGGCTGCAGGAGACTCGTCAATAACAACATCAATACATTCAACAATCTTCCAAAGTCTTTTATTGTAACATTTATATGCTCTACTCCTAGAGGAGTAACCAAGAAGTATTCCTTCATCTACTATGGATTCAAACTTGCCAAGTTTTTCATTATTATTTTTGATAAAACATCTGCTTCCAAAAACTCTAAAATGCTTCACAGTGGGAGGATTACCATACCAGAGTTAATATGGATTTTTATCACTATTTACTCGAACATGTGCCTTGTTAAGAATATTTACTGCTGTATGTGCTGCTTCTCCCCAAAAAGTGTCAGGTGTTCCGGAATCATCAAGCATAGCTCTAGCCATTTGTTGAAATGCTCTATTCATTCTTTCTGCTACACCATTTTGTTGTGGAGTGCCAGCTACAGAAAACTATAATTTTATGCCATGTTGTTCACAAAATTCAAGGAATTCATTTGATGTATATTCTCCTCCTTGATCATATCTAAGACACTTGATTTTCAGATCTAATTCATTTTCAACTAGTGCTTTGAAGGTCTGAAATTTCTCAAATGCTTCATCTTTGTGTTTAAGCAACCCAATCCAACACATTCTAGAGAAATAATCAATAAATAAGATATAGTATTGTTCACCACGTGGTGACTTTTTCCTCACAGTTCCACATATGTCAGTATGAATAAGTTCAAGAGGCTTACTTGATGATCCTTCCTTGGCATTAAATTGTACTCTGGTTTTCTTACCAAATTGGCAAGATTTGCATACGATATTTTCAGGTGGAGTAATATTGAGAAGATCACGAACTGCTTTAAGTCCGCTTGATTTTTTGATCTGAGAGAAGCTCAGATGCCCCAACCTTCTGAATATTCCATAGCCAGTTTTCTGAATATTTACTCAAGTAACATTGATCTTTGCAGTTCTTCAATACATACAGATTGCTTGGAGTTCTTTTTCCTTTTACAATTGTTTTACCTGTATCAAGATCACGTACCACACATTCTTTTGAACTAAAGACAACTTCAGTTCCTTGATCACACATTTGACTTACACTTAACCGGTTATGCCTTAATCCATCCACATACATGACATCATTAGCTTTCACCTTCTCTTTTAGAAATACATACCCTTTTCCCTTAATTACCGCAGGAGTATCATTTCCAAATGTAACCTTATTTTCTTTTTCTAGAGCACTATATGCAAGAAGTTTGTTTTGTCACCTGTCATGTGTCTTGAGCATCCACTATCAATGTACCATTGATTTTCTTCACCTTCTGCAAATAACGCTATGCCACAATTTTCAACTTGTAATTCCTTCTTTTTCCATACTTTGGAGCTTGAAGGAAAATGCTCTTTTGGCTGAACTTTGCTCCTGCATTCAAATTCTTCATGGCCAAAGTTATTGCAATAAGCACATTCAACTTCATTTAGAAGAGGAGAAAATTTGTTATAGGTATTCTTCTTTGTTTCAATATCAATCCTTTTCTTTCTTTCTTCTCTTGTCATGATGGTTTTATATGCAACACATTGAACAACTTTATGACCAAAATTGTGACATGAGAAACATTGTCCATTGAAGAAGAAATTTCTGCAATCATGAAATCTTCTACTTGAATTTACCTGTTGATTGGTGTTTCTTTGAAAGATATTCCTGTTAGTGTTCTTTGAATTGATATGATCATGCTTTACCTGTAAAGATTCTTTATTCCCTTGCTGAGTGGCAGAATGCTGTAAACCAGTTGTAGCTGCTTTTAGATAATTTGGTGCTAAAGCCTGAGAAGATTCTCCGATATAACCAAGACCTGTCTTTATAAGAGGAGAACGTTGTACCTTGATAATCTCATCTAAGGTTTCAGATCCTTTAGCAAATCTAAGATTCAAAGTCTTTACTTTCTCAAGTTATTTTCTTAGACTTACCACTTCACATTCTAATTTCTCATTGTGTTTCTTCTCTTCTTCAATCTTATTTTTCAAAGTATCTATGATTATTTTTCTTTCTTCTAAGCATATTTTGAGTTGATTGTTTTCATCAAGAAAATCATTGTCCTCTAGAGCATCCATAAAAGTATCTTTTTCCTCTCTATAATCGTTTTCAAATGCCATGAGAAGTCTGAGATCTTGTTCACATTCTTCCTCACTATCAGATAACCCATCACTATCTTCATGAGTATAGTAACTTTTTCTAGTGCTAGACTGGTTCTTATTTCTTCTTACTACTTCCTTCCCTTTTGCAGGCGTTTCTTTATGAGGACACTTAGCATCATAATGACCAACTCTTCCACAGTCAAAACATTTGAAAGGAAGCTTAGCTTTGAATCGTCCTGTGCCAAGTTGAAGTTTCTTTACAAAATTTACCTCATCTTCTTCTGAGATATATCCTGATTCTTCTGCTTCTTGTATTTCTTTCCCTTTTGTAGAATCTCTAAAGATGGCTTCTTTGACTTTAGATGGTCCTCCTCTTCTCATTTCATATGCAGTTAGTATGCCATGAAGTTGCACCACAGTAAGATTTTGAAGATCCTTCTTTTCTTCAAGAGCAGAAACTTTTGACTCAAATTTTGCCGTTAGAGATCTTAAAATTTTCTCAACCAAAGTAGATTCGGTTATTTTTTCTCCCAGATTTCTCATATGATTTACAACATCATCAAGACGTAAAAAGAAACTGGCAATACTCTCATCACTATGCATCTTTAAATTTTCATATTCAATTCTGAGAGTTTAGATTTTTTCACTTTTTACCTTTGCATCACCTTCATAACTTAGAATGATTTTGTCCCATATTTCCTTTGCTATATTCAGCTGCATGAATTTGACAAATTCTAATTCAGTTAGACTTCCTGTTAGAGCATTGACCGCCTTTGCATTTGTTTCATAATTCTTCTTTTCCGTCGGATCTGTTGGTACTGCGGCTGGATATTGATATCCTCTTTCAACAATGGCCCATACATCTGCTCCCAGAGAATGAAGATAGGATCTCATCCTTGTTTTCCATAAGATTAAATTGTTTCTGTTAAAGAGCGGAGGCCTGATAGATGTTTTTCCATCTTGAGTGCTCATCTTGCTTGATCTTCCTTCTAGCGGCTAAGCCTTTTCAGAAGGACCTGCTTTGATACCAATTTTTGGGAAAAATACTGAGAGGGGGGGGTGAATCAGTATTTAGATTTGACTGATAAATTTTTAGTTTTTCTTTCTCAAAAACCCATACGCTACTTTACTGAACCCAACTCGCTTATACACGCGGATATCCTTAACAAAACTTGCGTATTACCAGAGATCTCATTATGAAGATAATTCTTTACTTAGATCATTGCATCATTCATTCATTAGATGTTTAGTAAGCAGTAAACATGTGCAGTAAGAATAGAATAAATCATCACACATAAGCATCAAACATGAACACCAGGATTTAAGGTGGAAACCCAATTCGGGAGAAAACCATCACTGTCGTCATCTCAGTCTTCAATATTTCTTGTAAAGAAAACTTCTTACAACATTGTACTGGTGCAAACTCATACCAGCACGCAGGCACCCACTTGCAGAAGGCTAAAACCTTCTCTCGTTTACCAGCCTCTCCTAGAAGGAAGCTACAACCCCCTACTCTCATTTACTAGCCTCTCCTAGAAGGTAGCTGTTACCCCCTGCTCTCATTTACCAGCTACCACTAGAAGGGAGCTACTACCCCCTTACTGAAGGCGTCGACCCTCAGCACTACTGCAGACAACGTTTCATCAATTTTCATATTGGATCAAACAGCTTCAACACAACCCTTCACTTAACATCAACAAACATACTTTGCCCAATACTTCAAACAGAACAATGAGACCACTGTAACCAAGATATCAGAAATAACCCAGACTTCAAAATAGATATCTAGATGTAAAATCAACCCTGAACAGTCATTGAATCAAATATCATACGCTACTTCTCTTTACTAAAACCGCGTGTATACGCGCTTCCCTGCTTACCAACCTGCGTATGCCTCTGTGCCTAACATGGAATGCATACTCTACTTCTATTTAATGAAGATGCGTGTATATGCGCTTATCTTCGTATCAACCTGCGTATACTTCTGAGAACACTGATTTTTTTTAAGAATGTGATCAAACTCAGATTTAGATCTCAAATCAGATTTTTGTTCAGACAATCTATGAACCATGCAGAACTGTTTAGACAGTCATTCTTCCTTCATTGAATCATCAACCAACAACTTGATATTTAATCATAATTAGCAGCACAATCAACATTGAAACAACCCAGATCTGTATGAATACCTCCTTAACAAACAGCAGTAAAACAGCATAACAGATCAGACATTTCATTCCACACACTTCATCAAAACCCTAGATTCCATACGCACTTTTACTTCACTGAACCTACATATATACGCGCTTTCACAAAGACAAACATATGTATACTTCAGTGAATTTTATTCTTCAGAAACCCTGACTGCCATATGCAATTTTCTTTAAGCGGACCCGCGTATATACGCGCTTTTACCAAGACAAACTAGCGTATAGATCTATAAAAGATAAACTTTGCAGAACAATCCAGATCTATAAACTTACCCAGATTTCTTCAATTTCTTCATCAAAATTGTGCCAAGTCTTCATCATTTCATTTTAGATCATCCCAAAGATTCATCATTTCTAGATCTAGAGATCTTGAACCTTCATCATATCCATAGTTGCATCATAGATTCAGATCTATCAATTAAGAACAGAGTTCAACCATGCAGCTATACTTCAGAGTGAAGTATTCATTGAAACCCAAACATATGCACACATTGCACTATTATTCTCTTCTCCTTATATAGGTTTATCCTTTATCAATACCATGAGTCAAAACCACTCAACCTCTGATGGTATTCCTGGACGGGATCAAATAGATAATCCAACGCTCAATAATATGGGCCAATACCATGGTTATGTCCCCTGTTTTTATAAATTTAGAGTGCAAATAGGTATACGCTACTTGTCACGTACATTTCCTCGTACATAAGCTACTTCTCCTTTACAAACCCGCGTATGCTTTGTGACATATCATATTTATCATCTCTCTGGCACTTACTGAAATTTATTTCTCTGCTACTTCTGAGCTACTTGTATATACATCAGATTTACATCATTAATAAACTCATCAAGTCAGTTTCCATCAAGGACAACTTCATCAAGTAGGTTGCCATCAAGGACAACACATTGCATCATATTTCCAACAAGTATCCTAAAGTGCACCCAGACTTGTCTAAAGAAAATGCTTAATGCTTCTTGTATGTTGATGGTATTTTTATAGAACATAAAAACACACATCTTGCTAAACCTGTCAACTACCACAAACATGTAGTCATTTCCCTTCCTAACTGTCAATAAAAATCCCACAAAGTACATGGAAATTATTTCACAAGGAAGAGTAGGTATAGGTAAGGGATGATATAGACCATGTTTCTTGTTGTTAGGCTTCATGGTACAACAAAGTGCATGCATCCTCTTATGAACCTAGCTACCTTATCTTGCATCTTGGGCCAATACACATACATCTGCAAGTTAGACATGATCTTCCCTACACCAAAGTGACCTGCGACCCTGCAGGTTTGAGCCTCTCTAACCAGCTATAAAATCTCACCTTTAGGAAAAAATAGCTTATCCACCTTCTAGAGTAACCCATCCTGGAGATGGTACACAGTGATGTTGTCCCCATCATGCACATGAATTTGACTCTACAATTATTGATACACCTCCTTGAATTCCTCATCCTCTGAATATGACTCTTTGTATGCATCATGGGTGAATGGACCCATGTGTATAAGATTCCCCAAAGCTGTAATATTTGATGTGGGTGGCCTTGACAACATGTCTACCAAATTTTTTGTGTTTTCCTTCTTACACTTGATCACAAAATGAAACTATTGTAAAAATCCCATCCACTTGTAATGCCTGGTCTGGTGTAGCTTACACTGGGCCTGGAAGTACTATAACAAATGGTGATCTATGTGGATTACTATCTCCTTTCTGATTAGATAGTTCTTCCACTTCTTCACATCTTACACCATGGAATAAATATCCTTGTCATAGGTAGGGTAGTTAAGGACTGGCCCATGAAACACTTCAAAATAGTAGCATACAAACGTTCCTCCCTACATCAAGACAACTCACATAGCATACGCACTTGCATATGTTTCCACTTCAAAGGGTTGTTACAATTTTGGTAATGCGAGAAGTGGTGCTTGATTGATCTTCATCTTTAGCTCCTCGAAACCCTTTTGATGACCTTTTCCGCACCAGAAACTATTTCCTCTTGTTGTTATGGCATGGAGAAATGTTTCTACTACTGAAAATGAGGCTATGAATTTCCTCAAGTACTATGCTGCAACAATGAAACTCCTGACCTCAAAAACATTAGTAGGAACCGGCCATTTCATGATCGCCCCTATCTTAGAAGGATCTATATTCATCTATCCTCCACCGATCACATGCCCTAGATACACCAAAGACTATTGCACAAACTCACAATCCTTGATATTTTCTAATAGCTGGTGCTTCTTCAATGTTTTCAACGCCATGCATCAAATGTGAAATATGATCCTCCCACATAGCACTATAAACTAGTATATCATCCAAATAGATAATAAAAAAGGAATCTATAAAAGGGAATTTTACATCATTCATTAGTATCATAAATGTAGTTGGTGCATTAAATAGGACAAATGACATGACTAACCACTCACACAAACCTTGTCTAGTTTTGAAGGTGGTCTTCCATGTATATTCTTCTTTGATTCGAACCTGGTGATATCCATTTTTCAATTCCATCTTGGCGAATTATTTTTATTGCTGCAACTGATCCAAAAAATCATATATCTTGGGAAGGGTTTATCTATTCTTGAGTGTGATTTTTCTCAATGCCATGTAATCTATACAAACCCACCAAGTCACATCCTTCTTCGGCATAATGATGGTGTATGAACCACATGGTGATGTAATCAATCAAATGACATAATCTTCCAGCATTTGTTTCAATTGTTTCTTCTCCTCACTTGCTTATTTGATAGACTACCTATACAACCTAATATTTGGAAATGGGGAGTCTAGAAATAGTTGGATCTCGTGCTCCAATTCTCTCTTGGGTGGTGACCCTTTAGGGTCTCAGAACACATCCTTGTATGTATATAAAAAATCCCCCAATTATTATTTTTTCTTCTTAGTACACCCCTCCAGGGATGCATTCCTTCTTATTGACTCCTATTTAGACTGAATTTCTCTTAAAAACAATAAAACATACTTCTTGTTAGAACTGATCAATTTCTTAGCTTAGTTGGCACTTACCAGCCAAATTTTTAACTTACCTCTGTGCATGTTGATCATGACTGATTTTATATCCTTGATGAGCTAGTACTGGATTGCTCTCCTCATGAATATCACATCATGCATGTACATGTATGTACTCTCAAACATGACTCCACATACATAAAGGGGAACCACATCTAGATCTACTTCATCTATAAAATCAGGACTGATAACAAATCTAATTTTGCACTATTTAGATACCTTCAACTCTACATCCTTTTTTATTTATCCAATTGGATATGGGTTTTTATGGTCACAAACTTCCAATGCCAATTTCTTGACTAGCTCTGCTTCAATGAGATTTTCCTACGATCATCAGTCAAATAGAGAATCAATCTTTGTCTTATTCACATGTATCTTTATATGGAAGGGTTTGGTCATTTATTTATCTTCTTGTTGCTGAAGGCCATTAGATTCACCTCCTTTATTACAAATGTACAAACAATATTCTCATCCACATTCAAGTTTATTTTGACTTGGTTTCTTGAATGAGTGCCCATGAAATTCTTCTTCTTATTATATTTCTTCCCGTTCTTTGGGTTTATCTCTCCATTCAGCATCCAACATTTCTCCTCTGTATGACCATCAATTTTGTAGTGGTTGCAGTGGTTGCTAGGATATTTGCACTGGTGTGTTGTAGCTGCCACCTTCTTATCTTTTCCCTCATTTTTCTTCTTCTTCAGGCTTCCTTAGAAGCTTATTATTTATCCTTGTGCTTCTATCCACTTGATTGTGATCTTTTCATGCCTATGTTCTCCAAGTATTGTTCTTGTACACAATCCTAGTCCACTGATTTGGGCTTGAACAACATCAATTTCTCACGCAGATGGTGGTGAAAATCCCCTAAGTACTTGAGGAGTACATCAGGGTTATTTGGAGAGATATCCAACATTATAGCCATCTTTCTGAATTTTTTGTTGTACTCCTGCATGCTTTGGCCTGAATTTTGCATGAAGTAATGCCACTAGATCCAATGGTCCTCCATGTACAAAATGGGATAAAATGATGACTCAATGAGGATTTTAAAATCCTCCCACTTAGTCACTTGAGGTTATCCCTCCAACCTCAGAGTTTTTCTGTGGATCTCCCACCAAGTCAATGCATGGCACTCTAATTTTAGTCGCGCGAATGAAATCTTTTTCCCTTCCTAGATATTATGGATGCTAAAATAATCTTCCAACTACTACAGCCAGTGGTTCAGATTTATATTTTCGATCTCACTATCGTACAAATTAATATCAAAATTTAATTCCATTTTGAACAAGTATTGATTCACAACACGTGAACTCGGTTGATCTTTTCCAGGTTCTTTCTTTGGTAGGTTATATGTGTCTTCTCAATCCCTCAATCCCTCTTACGATTTTTCCTCTACATTCGAACCCCCATCTTCTCCAAATATCCCCAAATTATTGCTTAGGGCCACCATTCGGGGGTTTACATTGTGGTTTATATCTGCAACTTGTTGTTTGAGCCATGAAAACCTAATCTCTATAGGATCACAAGCTTCATTCACAAATTTTTCAGCCATGATTAGGGTTTTACGGTTTTCGGCCCCATCGATCTAGATCCCTGTAATCTCCACAAAAATAACCAAAGAGACCTACAATGGTACCAAATGATCCATAAACTATCATGGATATTCCACTAGAAAATTCAAAGAAACATATATGGTAGTATTTGTTAGTGTCAGTCTAGTCATAACTGCCATCAGTGATCAAAATTTCTCTTTTGCATTTGCATATTAGGAGTCCCATACCAATAAATTTCACCATTCCGCTAGGTCATGGATTCATTGATGGTAGTGATTTTTTTTATCAGTTTTCCCTCATGTGAAACTTGCTGATTCTGTTCTCTATGGTCTTTAGTCATGAGTCACTTTCACTCTCAAAATCATATTTTTAGGTCATAGGATGGGTCTCATTAGGTCCTAGGATCTCACCATGGTCAAATAAATAAGTTAAGTGTCAATAAATATCAGCAGGGTCATGAGAAAGTCAATAAACTCAAAATCACAGCACCAGGAAGATCAAAGAGATGTTTTATTCAGTTTGATGTAATTTTCACCTCAAAACCATGTTTTGAGGTGAAAACATGATATTTTTCCTTTATTATCATTCATTATGTAATTTTATGTCAGCATATGTAATAAGTCACACTTCAGAAGCTGCCATCTCCACAAAGTCAACACCCTGCCTTTCAGAGAATATTTCCACAGCATGTTCAGTGTCAAATCATGTTCTGAGTAGATCCAGCAGAAAGATCCCAGAAAGAGCTTTCCAATGGTATATTTCACTCTTAAAACTGACTCCTGGATTGAAATTTATGCCTAAGTGAAGTAAAAAGTCCCCTATTCCCTAACCTTCCCCTTTTTCCATCTTTCCCTCAAACTTTGTTTTATTAAATTTTAACATTTTTTCTTAGGAATCCCTTTTTCCCCCTTTTGATTACAAAATCGCATTATTAAATCTTTTAAATAAATATGTGATTTATTTATGAACCACTTCCCCTCATGCCCTTGAAACTTTATAATAAAGTTAAAGTTTCATATTATAAATACCCCCCACCGTTCCAAACCACTTCCCCACCATACTTTGAAAACTTTATAATAAAACTTAAAGTTTCATATTATAAAACCCTGCCTACCCAAGTCCTTTCCCCATCGCATCGCAACTCTTTATAAGTGTGCCCCGATTGGCCCTTTCCCAAAACTCCGATGCGATTGTTTCAAGTCCCTTCCGATGGAAAATCCCCGATTAACACTCTCTGATGTACATCTTGACCGTTGATCGGCCCCCGCTAATTTGACGACCCATATGTGATCGGGCCCATCGCACTCAGCGATTCCATAAAATGCTTCCCTCGATTGAGTGCTCCTGATTGACATTCTGCGATTGCACTCCCACCGTCGATCTATTCATCTAATCGAATGGCTTACAAGCCATCGCACTCGATGGCATTGGTGTTATTTATATTGCACCCCGCTCCACTTTCCTTCGATCCCCGATGCCGATGGACTGTGGATCCCGTCATTAAATACTTCTGCCCATTCATAAGACAAAGGACCTTTGCCTTTGTTAAAATTAAATTTTGTTTATTCCATTCTATACAAAGGCCTTTCCCCATCGCCTCCTCCCAATCGCATCAGTGAAATTTTATTATATAATCTGCCCGCCCAGACCTCCCGATGCTAATTGACCCCGATCCCACCATATCATTCCCTGCCTGTTCATCATAAAAATATTTCCTCCCTTTGTAAACATAAATTATATTTTATTTCATTCTATATAAAGGCTCTCCCCAATCGCATCGGGAAATTTCTGTGGTGTAATCCATTTGACCCCACTCCCCTTCTGACCCCAATTTCGATGGCCTCACTTTAAAATCCCTCCGCCCCTTTATACAAAATCACCCTTTCCCTTTCCAAAAGTGTTGAAAACATTTTGATTTGTTTTTCACTATCCCTTTGGCTTGTTCTGTTATTCCATCGAGACTATGCCAATCGCATCGGAGCTTTTGTGTGGCATGTTCCAAATGCATCCAACCCCCGATCCCGATTGCGATTATTGAAATGTCGTGCAAAGGATATTATAAAGTTCTGTTATATGTTGTATCCCCCTCCTACCCCTTCCGATTCTTATTTTGATGCGGTCCCCACCTCCTTCCCTTCACTCCCTTGATTTGAAAAATCAATTTCTCCCTTCACTAAAGGCATAGTTTCGTTTCAAAGCATTTTATTAAAAAAATTCAGTTTTATTCAAAGAAATAACAGAAAGCAAAGTGACAGTCAAAGGCTGAGAAGCTTATATTAAAAAAAATATTTCTACAGCAGTAGAAAAAATAGGATCTGATTGCCTATTTTATGTTCAACAGCATAACAGTCAATCTGCCTACGTGGTCAAATGTAATATTGTTCCTTATTTAGGGCAGATTTTTGGTTCTCTTGTCTATCTTCAGATTTTACTTCTAATTTGTTAAAACATCTCCCTTTTTCTATGGATCTATGTTCCCACATTTCAGCCTATTTAATGTAATTTTAAATCATTTGTAAAGCGGTCTGTAACTCAGAAAGTAGGAGAATAGCGTGGAAGAGAAACGCTTTGTGCTCCATTGTACAGTTTGACAGGGATTTAATAAGAGATGCAGCTGTGATTTGTGGGATCCACGTGGTATGATTTTTTAGCATTTTTTCTCTCTTTGTGTTCATATGTAAATTGTTATGTTTCACCTCTCATCCATAAACATTTCCTTTTGAATTCTTTCAAGATAGAAAGGTAGAATCCATTTTTATGCTCTACCTTGGGAAATCATTCATACTATGTATTTTTCTTCTGTTTGAAAAGGATCCATTTTCTAATGCCCTTTTCAGCTCCTCACTAGTCTTTCCATCTCATCCTTATTTAAATTTAATTGCTAAAATTTCCTGCCTATCTTGCCCCATGAAATACCCTGTATCCTCATTTAATTTCCCAGTTTCAAACTGTCCCATTTTGTCCCACACATCCCTGAAATTCATTTCATTTATTAAAATTATTTTCCATCATTATACCTAGCCTAATATTAGATTATTATTGCACTTTATTTAACATCCTTTCATGGAGAGAGCCCTCTCCTGTCCTTGTAGGGCTAGCTACAAGGTTGAGCATGGTTTATTTGTTACCCTGTTTTTCCCTTTTCAACCTGGGGTCCATATCAGGTGCTAACATCTCTGGCGACTCCGCTGGGGATGCTTCGATCTGACTGTCTGCGAGGTTATATTCTCGGCACTGAACGTGTTTATTCTGTTTTCAAAGGAAAATCATAGTTAGGCCCCTTGTGAAATACGAGTATTCTAAACCTATGTCTAAGGTTTAATCTTGTTTATATAGAAAGCGACCAAACATTTGGAAAATATATGTCATTGAAAGTAAAGAGCTTTATTCATTGCCAGTGGAGTAAATATCAGTGGGACCCAGCCATCAGTTAACGCGAGGAGTTAAGTGCTAAACCATAGTGTTAAGCCTGAGTTAAAGTGAAGATCAATTACCACCAGTAGGTTTTCGAAACCAAAACCACCTGTATCACGTCGCTTTTTCTCTGGAGAAAAACTACTTCAAAAAAACGTGATCCAGTAAGATTAGGGCACGTCATCTCCCCAATATCGCCCATATCATGAAAATTTTGTGGGTTAAACTTCGGCCTTTGAAAAAACGCAGTATTCACAAGCATCGTCCGATCTGCAGAGCCTTAGATCTGATGGCAATCGTGCACTGAAAAGCACGAGCGATAAATCAAGGTATGATTTGGCGGATTTTGCATTATTATATGTTTATTTGATTTATAAAAAGGCAAAAAGTGTATGTGTGGGCCCCTCGTTGAATAAAATTATGTCGCACTGGTAGTATAAATGTGTTTTATGGTATAAAGTCCGAAGGTTGATGATGTTTTAAAAAATAATTGCGCTACTGTTATATCATTTTGATATTACGAGTGGAGTAAGGTTCGCTGAAGTATAACATATGAAAGATTAAACTATAAAGAGCTTTGAAATATTATTTCACGGTGAACATTGCTAAAACTATTGGAAAGGAATATAACTACAGCCACTTATTCCACAGTCATATATTTCTGCTATCAGAGTATAAATTCAAATCACCCCAGTAAAATTTTTCTTGTAAATTCCTTGATTCTGGAAAATGATTTCAGAGTCTGTTAGGCTAAAACAGAATTTTTGTACAGTAGAAATTACACACACTGGATTCAAGAAGATACACAAGAGCTAATCCATATCCAAAACCTCCCCCTGTGTTTGAAAATCCAAATCTTATTCCAAGAATTCTCAGAAGACAAGAAGGATCACTAAGTCCTATACCTATCTTCAGATCCCATACTTGGCCCAATGAGTGGTTTTTTGTAGAAGATATTTATTTTCATGAGAGTTTCGAGATTTCTTTGTTTGGAAATAAGTCTGAAACTGCACTTGAGGGCACTGTTTTAGATCCAGAATTCCTTGTAGATATTGAAGTTCAAAGGGAAAATTCCTCAATTGATGATTATATTTTTAATTCCCCTCAGTCATATATCATTGTATCTAATATTCTTGAGCCTTCAGAGTCATCAAGAACAACATTCCCTCCTCCTAATTCATCAGCATTCCCATCAATTAATTCTCAGCTTTCATCTCCTCCAACAACACCTCCCTTAAATCCCAGTACTACAAACACTGTTATAAATCCACCTAGAGCCATGGCTGCCCGGTATGCACCCCTGGTTTTACCCCAGGTCCTCAATGATATGCCTGTTGATTATCAGAGTAAAATTCCCATCTTTGATGCCACTCAAAGCATCACAGCCCAGCAGCATGTTGATAATATGAATGATTTTTTTTATCTACATGAGGTAGAGGCAAAAAATGTAACTACAAGGTTGTTTGTTCAAAGCTTTGGAGGTGAATTTAGAAAGTGGTTCAGAGCTTTACCAGTGGGCTCTATCCGCACGTTGCAGGAGTTGCACACACAGTTCTTAGACCGGTGGGAGGTGAAGAAAAACCCACTCCAATTTTTGTCTGAGTATGAGAATATTAAAAGAAATGTTGGTGAAACTGTACAGGACTATTGTTTAATATTTAATGTTGTATATAATGTTATTCTAGCTAACCTCAAACCTCCTGTGGGATTAGTTTTGCTTAAATTTCCAGATGGTTTCGATGCCGATATGGCATATCACCTGCAAGAAAGAGAGCCCTCCTCACTTGAAGACATGCAGAAGATAGTAGTAAGTGTAGAAGCCAATATACTAACCAAAAGAGCTCGAACCATAGCTGAAAAAAGAGTCATGGTGAAAGAAGAAGCGTCTCCTTCAGAAAATAAGATGGACACTCTGATTCGAACATTGGAAAATATGGTTGATCGATTAACCATTATAGATAGGCCTGAGCCTCAAATAAGAAATCTTAATTTCAGAGGGTGGCAGCCACAATTTAGAATTAAAGAGAGAGAGCAAAGAGCACAGGACCAAGTGCCACCACAGCAATAGGTAAAAACTCCATTACAGCAGAATTATGTTCAGGGAACTGACATAGATGAGGATGATGATCCTCTGATTGAAGCCAACCATTTCTTCACAGCTGATGGTGCTCCCATTTTTCTTACGGAGGACGAAGAATAGTCAGTGGCGACTCCAGACTTTCAAAAGGATGAAGATTTCATTTTGGCCAATGACATAGTATTAGAAGAAGAGTCCGATGATTACTAGAGAGGATACATGAACGCTCTATCGATTGAGCAAAAGAAATATTCTTTAAGGAACAGAGATGTTTCGATCAATCCCATTCAAAGGATAAAAGAGCTCCAAATGAAGAACAATGCTCAGAAGAAATGGAAAGAGCCAGCCGACCCTTCCTCTAGCAAAGCACCTTCCGCAATTAACACAAAAAATGAAAAGAATCAATAGAGCACATTTTATAGCATCATTTCTCACCTTCACATGATTCATGATTGCTTTGATGGTTTTGGGCACCCATTCCTACAAACTTGGACAAATTCACTAAAAAATAGTGTAAAAATCCCCATACGCGACTATGCCCGTACTTTTCCGCATGTATACGCGAGTCCAGCTGCACTTTTCCACATATGCCATTAAAAATGATTAAAAAATATATAATTATTCCCTATTTTCGGGCTGGTTTGATGGTTACTCAGGTAGTTCAACCACCCCAGCACGTGGCCAACTGTTTCCAACTGTTGAAACTACTTGGAGGGAGTATAAAAACCCCTCATATGTATGGCCTAAGGGAGAGAGAGAATTATTGATATTATACTCTGTTGGTATTCCCTATCCAAGTCTGATTCCCCGTGCCTCCTACACTTTCCCAGTTCATTATAGGAAACCCTTGCTTCCTTGAGATGCTCATCTCCCTATATGTCATCTCGTATGCACCAGTTTGGAAGGAGTCTTAGCGAGGCAAGGGCTAGACGGATCCGGACGACGGTCTGCTCGAAGGCCATGGAAGGATCAGGTGATCTCTCCACTTGTTACTTTTGTACATGCTATTTATAATACAGAAGTACCATGCTGTTCCCGAAATAAACGTGTTAGTGTCTGCTTACATATATGTGAAAATCGTTATTTAAGCATTCATTATGATCTATTTAATGTTTTATATGAATTTCACTAACATTTACAGTAGATATATGCTGTACAACCAGTCCTTTGTGTTTATTTCTTCTTGTCTTTCAGGTTAAGAAGGAAGGACGGTTGCTGGGGGTTTGAACCCTGTGGTATCTTCTTCAACCGTAGGACCTACGGGTAACTTTCTCATTCTACTCTATTTAGTTTTTCTGAACGTGCATGGTTGTGTGAGTCCTTCTTAAGTAGCATGCCCCTGCTCTGTGGAGGTTGTAACCCAACGAACCTCTAGGGTGATATTCCCCGAAACAGAACTGGCGACTTCGCTGGGGATCACATTCTTATGATTCTCCTGTTGGGTGGTTTCAGCTGTTTGATAGGATTCCGACAGTTTTATCTTTCATTTGTAGTCCAGTTTATTATTTCTCAGTCAGTCTGAAGTCCTGGTTTCTTTTCCAGGCTTGTCCTTTTTGTTTTTTTCATTATTTACCTTTGCATACGCGTTTTTTTTTGCACACAGTCGCGTATACACGCGAGTTTGTCTAAAGGGACCCGCGTATACGCGAGTTTCCCTTAGCACAGACGCGTATGCACGCTGGTTGCATAACTGTGAAGTAGCGTATACCTAGGCAGATTTTGAATTTTTGGGTTTCTTGACTTTTTGGTCCTTTCTGGCTATAGAGACCTATTCCTACAGTGTCTCTGTACTCTCTGGGTTGTGAAGGAAGTGGTTTCTTCTCTGTTCTCTCTTTCGTTTGATTGAAAACTAGTCTTTTTGGCAAAGTGTTGTTTCTGGTGCTGGCACTTCTGGATTGAGTTCCAAGATCGCTTTCTGAGCATTCTTGGTTGTTCTGCTTTATCAGAACAGAGAGCTTCTTCTCACTTACTCGCTCCTATCTTTGTGTTGTGCTTCGCATTGCGATTTTTGCTTCGTTTTTTATTGGTTTTCTTGAGTTCCATAGGCTAGGTTTTGTTGCAACTTTTGAAGAGCTTTTCTAGCTTCTTTGAGTTTTTGTTTGCGATGAGTTTGCACTATTTGTCTAGGCTGAGTGGCTGAGTTTTCTGGTCTTCTTTTGCTCTTATTGATCTTGCTACGAGCTAGCCTTATAAGGTTTGGGAGCATTGTTGAAGTTTGTGTTTGAAATTTAGTCTTGTTTGGTTTGGATTTTGATAGTTGTGCTTGGTCTTTTAGAGCTCTTTCTCTATAAAACTAAAAAGCTCAAAAAAAATTTGTTTTGCTTTTTGTTTTTGCATTTCAAAGGCTTAAAAAACATTCTTGCTTGTTATTTGCTTTTGTTGTTGCATTTTCATTTTCGTTTTGCCATATCTTTTGAAGTTTTTGTGAGGTTTCTTGCTTTCAGTTTTTGGCTTGATTTTGAGGAGGAGTTGTCATTGATTTCTTCTTCTCATTTTTAAGTGTTCTTGGTGTCTTCATTTTAAGAGTTCTTGATTTCGAGAACTAGCTTTCTGGACTACCAAAAAGAGTTAAAACTGAAGGAATTTTTGGGAAATGTCACTCTGCTTTAGGAGATTTGCATCCTAGGATTTGCATGCTTGTAGTGATTTGCATTAGGTGCATTTAATCATTTAGTCAATTTCATAGTTTTTGTGAGTGTGAGTTTGCTATTCGAAAATAAAATACAATTTTTAGTCTCGTAGAACCTGTATAGAGATTGCTCTTCATCGAAAGACAAAGAACTGCATTTGCATGTAGTTAAGTTTTTATTAATTTATTTTGCGTCAAAACACCATAAGTTTCATCTCCATATCCTTGTGACTTAACATAAAAGCCATTAAAATAAGCGATTTAATCTAAAATCAACTAGCAAGTTTTCTAAGTGTCAATCACCAACTAGCTAGGTTGTAGGGCCTTGGAATAGGTGAGTGGAGAGTTAACTCTCCAAGGCCGCTCAAACAAACATAGAAGTTGATTAATTGAGCGAAATCCAACTCCGTTAGGTGGACTGGGAAAGCTCTCATCCGAGAGTCAAGCGCGAGGGGAAGTGAAGGTTGAGAAGAGGGATACCCCCCCTCCGATTAGCTGAATCTGACCTCAAGACCGTTCCGCCCGACTTCTGATACGGATTGGTGCCCATAGTTGCCACTCCTAGGTTCCACACAGGTGACTGCGGGGGGGAATACCCGTGGTACCTGAGGCAGACGTCGCATCACTTTCAGCAGTACTTCTGGGGGGTGCCCTTGCGAATCTTGGGTGCTTGAGCCGGCAAAGGCTATCGTTAGGAGGTCGGCGTAACTGTTTCTGATACCTTCGCTAGTTGTTCTGGGCCCTAATCATCCCAGACTGCTTTCGGGAGGTCCTATACTTCGCTTTCCTATATTTTGGTGTCCGGTCCTCATCACCCGGAGCGGAAATACTTGGAGGCTGTTTGCTTGACTGTATCTTAGGGATTTTTATTTTAGTGAGTGCTCTTTGCTCCTAGCTTGCCTAGCTTTTCACTTTTTTGAGTCTAATTTAAAATCTATAAAAGTGGCTGATCAAGCGCCTCGACGATCGAGGAGAATCCGGGGGTTATCTCCCGAGAGTCCAGAGCCTTCTTCGAGAAGGCGTAGGAGTGATTTAGCAGGTGGTTACCACCCTGTGGCGTCTGACGCAGTGGAGAGAGATCCTCCACAAAGGTCTGAAGGTTTCATAGTTGATTCTGGTGTCGGTTCCGAGAGGAGCGTTCCGCTCACCTCGCGAGTTTTATTTCCTCAGGAAGAAGATTTTCAAATTGAAGACGTACCTGAGCCTCCTGCGACAGGTCCATCTCCTCTTCCTCCTGACTATCCGTTCGTTGTTCAGTACATCAGACCTGAGTCTGAGAGACCGGAAGATCTTCCGTATCATTCATATCTTTCGATGGCCACGACTGGGAACGCGGCTTCTACCGTGAGTGCTGCAGGCATTCAGACCCCTGCTTCTGTTGAAGGAGGGGGCACTATTGCTTTATCTTCGATTGCTTCTAGTGCTGCTGTGTTTGGCTCTGGGTTCACCCAAGCACATGCTTCTCATTCTGGTCCCTTTTGTTCAGGGATGCCCTTTAGTGGGAATTCCTCTTTTTCATTTTCTGCTGCTTCAGCTGGATCTACGCCCATGTCTAACATGGCTAGTGGATCAGCTTCGTTTCAGGGTTTCCCCTTTGGGACTGGACATATTCCTAGTTCCAATCCTTCTTTATGGTTGTTTCCGTTTACATCCCAGACCCAGAGTTTCAACCCTTGATCTGGGGGGAAAAGTTCGACTACTTTTACAGGGTGGAATCCTATGTTTACTACAGCGGGGCAGGGAATCAGTTTTACGCAGGTCATAAAGGGAATGCTTCTTTCCCTTCATCGAGTGCTGATCAGTCCTTTTCTCCTCTGTCTAATGCTTGGAACCCCTATCAGGGGCTTTCCTCTTCATTCAATACTTCAACGGGGGGAACTGGTCTGGGCTTTGGTAACTCGGCGTGGGGAGGAGGTTCTTCTCTGTTTTCTACGAGTCCTTTCTGGCAACCTGGTGCCTCATCAAATCCAGGTTATTCTTTTCAGAATGTTGGGAATCCATCCCATTAAGGACGGAATCCTCAGGCTCCGCCTCGCTTACCTTTTCTAGCAACGTTAAACTTGCCAGATTTGTCGAAGTTGACTAATGACCCGATTCGTTATAGTCCGGGTTGGCCTTCGGTCCCGACCAAACTTCCTTCAGACATTCCAAAGTTTGAAGGTAAGAATGGAGAGGATCCGGCGGACCACATCACCACTTTCCACTTATGGTGTTCTTCGAACTCCCTGATCGATGATTCGATTAGGTTGAGATTATTTCAACGCACCCTAACTGGAAACGCTGCTAAATGGTATATCGAGCTCACTGGGGGCAGTTTTTCTACATTTGGAGAACTGGCTGTCACATTTCTAAACCATTTTCAGTTGCCTGTCAGATATGAGGCTGGGACCGAACTCCTGGCTAATTTTAAACAGGATGAGGCAACGCACATTTCTGATCACAGTCAAGAATGGAGGAGAAGGAAGAGGCTTATCAAAGCTCATATTCCAGGTGAATTCCTTCTCGAGTGGTTTTTGAAATCTCTGCAGTCAGATATTTCAAAATATGTATCCCTATCTGGGGTATTTTCTGAGGAGCAGGCCATCTTTAGGGCCCAGTAGCTAGAACTGATCTATTCTCAGTCTGGGGTACTTTACAAGTATTTTCCCAATGCTCCTCGCTCCAAATTAGATTTGTCGAAAACTAAACCTGGTCCACATGGTGACGAGCTTGTCGGATCGGTCAATAGTGGTGCAGCCAGCCTGCTTTCTCAACTGCAGCAGTTGTCTTTACAATCTGCTCCTTCTGTTCAGGCTGTGCTTGCTGATTCATCACCTTCCCAGTCTTTGTCCATAAATGTTGTCCAAGCTTCTGATCCCAAAGGAAATCAAAAATCCGATGGGAAGAAGAAGGGATGAAATAACAAGAAGAAGGGCAAGAACAGGAAGGGCAATGCAAATAAAACCAACGAGCGTGTTGGTGAGGGTCAAAAGGAGAAGAAGAAAGTGAAGTTTCCATGCAAGCTCTGTGCTGGAGACCATCTCACACACCTTTGCCCTAAAATTCAGGATGCTCAGCGCTTGTTAGCTCAGCAGGGTTCTTCTAGTTCCCAGGCTGTGTTAACAAACCCTTTTCCCCAAGGGCAGCAATTAGTTGTTGGCGCGAACCAAAATCCTGGGGCTTCCTCTGGGGGGCACCCAGGAAGGGGAAATTCCATCGAACATTTTTATGATGAGTGCTCATGCGGATATCGCTACGATATCTCGTGATTATGGCGGAGAAGAGTCTTCGAAAGCTAAGGAAGTTCCTTATGCTACTGAGCCGCTTCACATTACGAAGCCTACTGTTGAGTCTATGCCTCGGATGCCAAAAGCATCTTCTAAGCGGTCAACGATTAATCCAAATGCGAGGGCTGCCCAGAACTACTCGATTGTAGAAGATCTGGCGCAAAGTCCTTGTGCTATGTCAGCTTTAGAGGTACTCCAGTCTTGTCCGGCTCAGCGGAGTGCTTTGCTCACTGCCATTGGGGCTATTGATCCAAAAAATTCTCTTCTGATTACTTTTGATATGACTAATTTTAAGAAGAGACTTCCTCATCACATGGCTTTTCATATTAAATCGTCATATCGGAAGTGCAATATCTTTCGAACGGTAGTTGATGAGGGTGCTTCTACATGCGTGATGTCTCTCGCATGTTGGAAGACACTTGGATCTCCCAAAGCTGTTCCATCTAGCACTGTTCTTACTGCGTTCAATGGTCATTCTCACAGACCCCATGGTATTGTCCCAGCTTTTCCCATCTGTGTTGGGGGAAAAACTGTCAACATAGAGGTTGAGGTAGTAGATGCAGCCTTGGACTACAACCTTCTGTTGAGGAGGAACTGGATTTATGAGATGGATGCCATTGCATCCTCATTATTTCGAATAGTATGTTTCCCCCACGAAGGGAGGATAGTTACGGTGGATCAACTGGACTGTCCTCCTGTAGACCTGAATGCGCCTTCTGACTCATCTCTTCCTAATTTGGATAATACTAAGGCACCTGTTGAGAATCTAGGAGTTGGAATGTATTCTTCCCTGATGGGTACTTTCGATCTTCCTCCTCCTACGGTGCATATTAATGCTATTTCATCCTCCAAGGCTCCCCTTCGAAGAGAGTTCTGTCAAACTCATTGTTTTTCGGACCCTTAGACCTTACCTTCCCCTACTGCCACATTAGCAGAAGGTTAAGTGGGTGGAATGGCATTTCCGATTTCTGCAGCTGAGATTGCATATCAGTCTATTGTTGACACTGCAGAATCCAGCCCAGCTCCTCTTTCACCGGAAGATTTGGATGGTGATGTGGCTCCGGCTTCGACGCTTAGTTCTTCTTCGGCCCAGGATTGCCTTGATACCACTCTTCCATCTGAAGAGGCAATCCTGGAAGCCATGACTGGTATAGATAGACCGTGGGATGACTTGCATCATCGGTCTTCCTTCCTACCTGACTTTAACGAAGTTGAAACTAGTTTTCCAAGTCCTCAGTCTCCTGGTCCTGTTGACCCAGTCTTGAACCCTTTGGCACCAACACAGGTTTATGCTGAAGGGAACATGGTTGTGATCTCCCCTACTATCCCGGTGAACATTTCCAGGGATCCCAATACTATCGAGAATGTCTTCATTGGAGCTAAGTGTTCCCGTGAAGAGGTTCAAATTTACGCCAAGCTCTTCAAAGAGTATAGGGATGTATTTGCTTGGTCTTATGAGGAAATGCCTGGCATAGACCCATCTATTGTCCAACATGAGATCAAGAGGTATGAAAACGCTAAGCCGGTCAGGTAAAAACTTCGTCTGGTCAATCCTAGGAAGGTAGCAGCTATCAAAGCTGAAGTTGAAAAGCTGCTTAAGGCAGGATTCATTTTCCCAGTTCCTCTGACTGAATGGGTTTCAAACCCCATTCCCGTAGATAAAAAGCAAGGAACGATTCGAGTGTGCATCGATTTCAGAGACCTAAATAAAGCATGTCCTAAAGACAATTACCCCACACCTTTCATCGATCAGATCATTGACGAGTGTGCTGGTAACGAGATTTTCTCCTTCATGGACGATTTCTCTGGATATAATCAAATTACTATCCGTCTTGAAGATCAACATAAGACTGCATTTATTTGTCCCTGGGGTACATTTGCATACAAGAAGATGCCTTTTGGTCTGAAAAATGCTGGGGCTACCTTTCAGCGGGCCATGTCTTACGCCTTCCACGACATCAAGAAGATTATCGAGACATACTTAGATGATCTAGCTGCTCATTCTCGAAAGAGGATGGATCATCCTGGTCACGTCCGGCAAATATTTGAAAGATGTCGTTTTTATAAAATTCGATTGAATCCGAACAAGTGTGTTTTCGCAGTTACATCCGGTCGGCTGTTGGGATTTACTGTGTCTAGGGAAGGGATAAGGGTAGATCCCTTCAAGGTTGAGGCAATACTTCGGTTGCCTCCCCCGTCTTCAATTCGTCAGCTTCAAAGTCTCCAAGGGAAGTCTAATTTTCTTCGGAGGTTTATCGTCAATTATGCTGAGATTACAAAGGGATATATGACACTGTTGAAGAAAGGAGTTCCTTTTCTTTGGGACGACTACGCTCAACGCTCATTCAATGCTTTGAAAAAGGCATTGACCTCTGCTCCTTTACTGAGTCCACCTGGTTATAGCAGAGATTTTCTTTTGTATCTAGCTACAGCAGAATCTACCATCGGTATGGTTCTAGTTCAGGAAGATGATGCTCTTGCAGAGCATGTTATTTACTACCTGAGTTGAGGACTGGTAGGACCTGAACTTCGATACACTCCGATAGAAAAATTAGCCTTAGCAGCAGTTCATGCTGTGCAGCGACTCCGGCATTACATTATTCTTTGCAAAACTTATGTCTTGGCAGCTGCCAATCCATTTCAGTTTGTCCTCAGCAGGCGAGTGATTGGGGGCAAATATAATAGATGGATTGTGATTTTACAAGAATTTGATCTCGAGTTCATGTCTGCCAAATCCAAGAAGTCATTAGTTTTTTCGGAATTGATCTCCGAGTTGCCTTGTGGAGAGGAGATGATCTATGATGAGTCCTTTCCGGACGAACACTTGTTTCTGATCTCTCCACAGGATCCTTGGTATGGGGATATCATTGTGTATCTCCAGACTGCGAAGTTTCCCTCTTCTTTTTCGAAAGATGAGCGTCGTAGGCTGCGTCACTTAGACAAGAATTATCTGATTATTGGTGATGCTTTGTACCGTCGAGGGGTTGATTCAATCCTAAGACGCTGCTTAACTTTCGAAGAAGCCGAGGCTGTGCTCAATGATTCTCACAGTGGAGCTTGTGGGGGTCATTTATCTGGGCTTGCTACAGCCCAAAAGATTTTGCGTGCTGGATACTTTTGGCCCTCGATTTTCAAAGATTGTATTGAATCGGTCAAAAGGTGTCATCCGTGTCAGGTTTATACTCGAAAAATGCGCGCTCATCTAGCTCCGCTTTTTCCAGTCATTACTGTCGGACCCTTTACAAAGTGGGGTATTGATTATACTACTTGTAACCCGCCTTCGGCAAAAGGTCACAAGTACATTATCGTAGCAGTAGACTACTTTACGAAGTGGGTCGAGGCTATGCCTAATTTTGGGAATGATGGTGAGACTGCAGCTTTGTTCCTTTTCAATCAAGTTATCGCTCGTTTTGGTATTCCTAGAGAGATTGTCACTGACCATGGCAGTCATTTTCAGAATAGTATGATGGCTGAGTTGGCTCTAAAATTGGGTTTCTGGCAGGAGCATTCATCTCCATATTATCCTCAAGCCAATGGGCAAGTGGAAGCCGTGAACAAATCATTGAAGACAATTCTTCAAAGGACAATTGATAAAGCTAGATCCAACTGGCATATTATGCTATATCCTGCACTTTGGGCATACAGGACGTCAGTCAAAACTGCAACTGGCTTTACTCCGTTTCAGTTAGTGCACGGGGTGGAATCCGTATTTCCTATTGAATGCGAGATTCCTTCTCTTAAATTAGTTGTTGAACTTCTTCCTGACACTTCTAGTCTGGCAGAACGGCTTCTTCATATGGAACATCTCGATGAGCAGCGTCGAGATGCCGCCACGATGAATGAAGCGCATAAAAACCGAGTAAAAGTTCAGTACGATAAGGCGGTCAAGCCTAGGGTCTTTTCGAAAGGTGACCTTGTTTTGGTCTATGCCCAAGAAAAGGATGCCCTGGGGGCAAGAAAGTTTAAGTCTATGTGGTATGGCCCCTATATCGTTAAAAAAGTCCTTAAGAAAGGAGTGTATACCTTGGTTGATTTCGAAGGGAACGAGTTGCCGGAGCCCCGAAATGGGCTCTATTTGAAGAAGTATTATGCCTAGGCTTCGGCCTGGCATGTTGCTTTTGTATATAGTAGTTTTTTCTTTGTACATATCTGATTGATTTTCGATTTTTGATGAGTTGGTGATGTTTTTGATCTGCTTTGGCAGGTTGTGTTGGATGTCATGATTCATTTTGGTTTCGCCGATGGTGCTAGTAGACACACCCGGAACTTAGCTTCCGCGGCTTGGGTGCTTCATTATCCTTCCGGTCAGCTGTTGGTATCAAGAGGAGTCTGCATTGGTCCTGCTTCCAATAATGTAGCAGAATACACTGCAGTCATTCATCTACTCTCGAAGGCAATATCTTTGGGTGTTGATTCGTTGGTAGTTTTCTTGGACTCCCAGCTGGTGGTGTCGCAGTTGAACAACACTTATCGGGTACGAGATCCATTTTTATTACGATTGTTCTTGAGGGTACGTTTGTTACAAAGGTCATTTCAATTTTTACCGTTCATTCATATTCCTCGAGCTGACAATTGGTTTGCTTACTCATTAGCTAATCAAGCATTAGATTGGCACATTAATCATTCCATACAATAAATTTTTAATCATCAAAAACAATACATTTGATACATTTATCACATCACATCAAATATCGCTGTATATATATCATCGGAGTGTCAAAAAACTTTACAAAATTTGGATCCATAATCTCGTACAAAACTTGGGCTTATGCCCCATCATGTTCAGTCTCAAAAAAGAATATCCAGTCATCTAATACATAATATCTGTCTACTCCTGAGGTCCCTGCCCAGAAGTAGTGTTCCTATAGAACGTAACTGCAGTGGCAACTCGGCGGAATAGTCTAACCCAGTCTCGGGGCACTCCTACCACCCGTCTCTGGATGGCTTCTGGTAGATCCACCACAGCAGCCATAGGTATTTGGCGGGTCAGTCCCTCCAAATTCCTCTGCACGGCCTGGAGAGTCCTATCTGAATCCACAGTATCCGCTTCGCATATGCAGCGCTTATGGCGCGGTAGGCCCTCAGGACGAACTGGTCCAACATCTGAAACATGATCATTTTTAATTGTCAGTCATTATGAATCCAATCAAAAAACATGGTTGTTTTTAATTTTTTCATACATATTTGAAAAAGCCAAAAAAAAATTATATAAGTCAAAAAAATTTTTTGCAAACTTACCGACTGCTCCCCATGCTGTGCCTGGTGGAAGAACTAGATCCGGATCTCCACGAAAGTCCATCCCGACATAGGGATAGTCGTCCACTGTGATGATTTTTTCTCCCCACGAAAGGAAGAACTCATCGTCCCATGTGGTCCGGGGTACTTCACTACCCCCCAGTCTCTTCATCATGTCCGCCCAACGGGCAATTCTTGGGTCCCGCGGGCTACTAATAGTAGAGATGACTCTGGGTCTCAACGCTGGAATCTTCTCAAAGAAGAATGTTGTCAAAATTGTACCGTAGCCAAAGTGTTTGGTCTTCACTTGGCGGATTGAGGTCAGCTGTTGTTTCATGTTCAGTAATAGGGCTGTGCACCAATCGTACACATGAGTCAAACATTCTACTGCTATGCTCATTTGCGTCCTGGACGACTGATGTAGAGAGGTGGATCCTGCCACTCTGCTGATGGTGAAAAGGAGGATTTTCATGTGCAAATCCCTCACATCTTTAATTGCAATCTGCATTCCAACCTTTTTGGAACCCGGTACGCAATACACGTGGACATAGTCTTCCACGGTTAACCCTTCCAGTGGCTTTCCGTGTAAGTCTACTGGTTCTCCCCTCCGGGAGAGTCCAGTAATGAAATATATGTCTTCCACTTCAATGCGTACTAGCATCTGATCAATAATGAAGCAATCCTGAACTGGTTCCCAGTAATTTACGAGCATTTCTAGCAACCGCACATTTCTTTTCATATTTGGCATCTTGAATAATTTGAACAATCCACAATTCCGAAGGATATTTTGCGCTGCGCGATCTTGCATGACCTCTTGGTCAATTGCGCTATGCTCACGTTCCCTCCATGAGATTGTCATCTTGTCAAATTTCATCAAATTATGCATTAGCCACGCTTTTTTGGATTCGGACCTGCGCATACGCGGTTTTTCCTTTGCACAGCCGCGTGCATACGTGAGTTTCCTTTAATGAACCCGCATATGTGCAAGTCCGCATTTTTTAGCAAGGGTTTTAAAGCTAGAAATCACTTAATTTTAATTCAAAATGGACAAAATAAATAAACAGGATGATTAAGGAGCCTACCTGAAGTTTCGGTGCGTTTTGACGGTCGGTTGTTCCTGATTTCACGAAAGAAGTTTTTTGCTCCAGAGCACTTTTTCCAAATCAGCAATGCAATAATGAACCAAATATGAGGTAATTTGTCTATTTATGGCTAAAAAGTTGAAAATTTTCGCAAAAATTCCTTATGCTTATTTTTTTGATCTATCTTAAGCTGCATAACCCGGTTGCTTGGAAGTGCCCAGTTTGGTATGTTTTCAGGTACATTTTGACAATTTTGAGATTTTTCCCGGTTTTTGATCCATGATTACCGACTCGTCACGGCAGGTATATGATCTTCACTGGCATATAGGTTAGGGAAATCACTCTCCGTTGCATCTTGCATACTAGCCTCCATACTGATCACTTGCCTTAGGGTCGATCCCATCAGGTCATGAGTATTACACCTATTTCACTCGCCGATTATTTAATCATGACTCGATGGTAGAGCCTTCCTTTACATGGGCTTCCTAGTTAGTTCCTCTCTATCACTTGTTGCCCATGCTGCGTTTTATGTAGGCTCAGGAGTCCTCTTTAGTCCCGCCATGTCTTATGTGTTGAAGCTTCATTCTTCTTCTTCATCACTATCATTTTTCTGGCTTTTACCCTAGAGGCTCCCTGGTGTCGTTAAGTTGTATTACTGCATTGCATATTGGCTACTTGTTTATCCTGGCCTTTAGTCGGCTTCATTTGGACTCGATGTTTAAGCCAACTTTTGACCTTGATTTTCTGTACAAGTTAACCATTGCATGCACTTAGCTATCACGACTTGACACCTTTTTACCCATGGATGGAACATTCCTCTGAGTATCACTCACCAGTTTTCGCCACCTTGCATTGAGCATAGGATTGTTCCAATCCCAGGAACTAGTGCATTTGATTTCTTGATACTCGTTCTATCCATTGTATCATAGCATTCTTTTATTCTTTTTCAGGCTTATTATATGAAAAAGACAAAAAAATCAAATATAACAAAAAGAGTGGGAACGAGATGTATTTTCGTTGTTTTGATGACAGTACAGAGTCAGTTTGTCGCCCTTGAACAAAGCACATTTACTTATATATATCTCCTACATTTGGGATGGTTTTAGTTTTGACCTAGGTTCAGCCTTTACCATGTTTCACTTGTCAGTTCTCCCTCGGTTGGTTATCTCTTCCAATCATATGGAGAGTTTGTTCTGCCTCCTGCATAACAGACTTATACAATGTCACTTTTTACTGCCATGGTCATCGCAAGTCGTGCTTTTGTTCAAGGGAAGTTTAGCCTGAGTCGGCCATTCTGTGGTGTCTCTTGACTCATTATTCAGTCGGCCTTCCCGGTCTTGTCAGTATCATGTTCTATCACATCAGATGTTTTGGTCTTCTGCTCGTGCTGGTTTGAGAAGGTCCCCATTGACTTCTTGCCGGAGGGTTTGTCTCTTATCGACTACGACACATTGCTCTGAGAGCAAACCTAGAGCCGCACCTTGGGCCTATTTCCATCATTGATAGGTGACCTCGTGCTCAGCATTTGATCATCATCATGGGTCTTTGACTGAGTGGTTTCCCCCGTGTTCGACGTCAGCACACATTATCACACTTGGGATTCGTGCAGTACCTTGATTTCCATTTGACCCTATCGGTGGATTTCTCGCCTCTGTGTCATCTTTCATTATTGGTTGGTTCAGAGGGTTTCTTCCGTGCACTAGCTTCATCTTGTGCACGTCGGAAACGTACTTCGGTTTTTGGTTCCATCACTCTACTTCGTCCGATTCCTTCCAAATCTTGGCCTGCGGGTTACACTCGCGCTGGACTGATGTGGGATGCCTTAATGCCTTCCTTCCAACAGATCTTTTCCCATCGACTCCGACTCATTTCTCTGGGAATAAGGTCTAGAGTCTTTTTGTCAGTACCTTAGGGTTTGCAGTCATCAGTGGCAGACTCTTCGCTATCGACAGTGGGGATTCATCATTGCCTCCTGATTGGTAGATTCTTTCAAGTGTTCGACTTCAACTCATTCATTTGCACTTGTCAGATTGTACTGGGGCACCTTGACACTCATTATCATTATCGGTGGGTTGTCTCGCGTTGGTTAACGGGATACATCAATGCCCGGTAATCCAACGATTTCTCACATGGTCGACTTCAGCTCATTTATTCCCATTATGTAGAATTGTGCCATAGTGATCGCTGAAGACCTCGGGTTGCATCAGCATGTTTCGGTTCACTTTTGACAGTCCTTTTAGTATCTGCCAGTGATGCCGTCCACCCTTATATGTTGCAGTTCAGCACAGCAGCATCTTATATGTTGGTCCCCGAGTTGCGTGATTGTACCGTTTGATCCACCTCTTATGATTCGGTACTTGGAGATTCAGTTACTTATTTGATCAGACATCTAGTTGCACCATCTTTGATCAGCTTTCTATATGTGATACTTGGACATTGATTCAGACTTACACTTCCGGGCCATGCTCAAATGATTCATTGTGTACTTTCAGTTCAGCTATACTTGTATACATGTTGGATCTATTCACTACTTTCTATATGATGTATTTTTGACTGAGCATGGGTATGCCCGCCTCAGCATGACTTGACTCTCTGTTTTCTTTCATTGGTTTTTGGCAGGCTGAAATCTGGTGAAGTCCTCTCTTGTCCTTGCGAAGTTCTTTCTATGTGCATAATACATTTCAGCCATCATGTACCCCTTCTGACCTCATATATTAGGGGGCATCTGTTATAGCATCATTTCTCACCTTCATATGATTCATGATTGCTTTGATGGTTTTGGGCACTCATTCCTACATACTTGGACAAATTCACTTAAAAACAGTGTAAAAATCCCCATACGCAACTATGCCCATAATTTTCCGCGTGTATAAGCGTCCACATGTACTTTTTTCCGTATGCCATTAAAATGATTAAAAAATATATAATTATTCCCTATTTTCTGGCCGGGTTGATGGTTACCGAATTTCAACCACCTCAAAGACACGGCCAATTGTTTCCAACTCGTTGAAAGTACTTGGAGAGAGATAAAAACCCTCATGTGTATGGCCTAAGGGAGAGAGAGAATTATTGATATTATACTCTGTTGGTATTCCCTATCCAAGTCTGATTCCCCGTGCCTCTTGCACTTTCCCAGTTCATTATAGGAAACCCTTGTTTCCTTGAGATGCTCATCTCCCTATATGTCATCTCGTATACACCAGTTTGGAAGGAGTCTTAGCGAGGCAAGGGCTGGACGGATCCGGACGACGGTCTGCTCAAAGGACGTGGAAGGATCAGGTGATCTCTCCACTCATTACTTTTGTACATGCTATTTATAATACAGAAGTACCATGCTGTTCCCGAAATAAACGTGTTAGTGTCTGCTTACATATATGTGAAAATTGTTATTTAAGCATTCATTATGATTTATTTGATGTTTTATATCGATCTCACTAACATTTAGAGTAGATATATACTGTACAACCAGTTATTCGTGCTTGTTTCTTCTTGTCTTTCAGCAGCAATGACGGTCTTCAGTTTGAACCTCATGATCATTCTTCAACCGTAGGACCTACTGCAACTTTCTCATTCTACTCTATTTAGTTTTTCTGAACGTGCATGGCTGTGTGAGTCCTTCTTAAGTAGTAGCATGCCCCCGCTCCGTGGAGGTTGTATTAGCAACCCAATGAACCTCTAGGGTGATATTCTTTCTTGTTCACTTTTTGAGCGCTCATTCAGCTTTCCTCGCCGCTATGTCGTCTAATTCTTATATGTTGCAATTCAAAGACAAAGAAAGATCTTTATAAGTGTTGGCTCCCGAGCTGCGTGATAGTACCGTTTGTTCCACCCCTTATGATTTGGTACTTGGAGATTCAGTTACTTATTTGATCAGACATCCAGTTGCAACATCTTTGATCAGCTTTTTATATGTGATACTTGGACATTGATTCAGACTTATATTTCCGGACCATGCTCAGATGATTCATTATGTACTTTCAGTTCAGTTATACTTGTATACATGTTGGATCTATTCACTACTTTCTATATGATGTATTTTTGGACTGAGCATGGGTATGCCCGCCTCAGCATGAGTTGACTCTCTGTTTTCTTTCATTGGTTTTTGGCAGGCTGAAATCTGGTGAAGTCCTCTCTTGTCCTTGTGAAGTTATTTCTATGTGCATAATACATTTCGGCCATCATGTACCCCTTCTGACCTCATATATTAGGGGGCATCTGTTATAGCATCATTTCTCACCTTCACATGATTCATGATTGCTTTGATGGTTTTGGGCACCCATTCCTACAGACTTGGACAAATTCACTAAAAAACAGTGTAAAAATCCCCATACGCGACTATGCTCGTA
The DNA here is from genome assembly GCA_034641835.2 of Pinus albicaulis. NCBI lineage: Eukaryota > Viridiplantae > Streptophyta > Pinopsida > Pinales > Pinaceae > Pinus > Pinus albicaulis. Next base: position 1,309,070,199 of record CM076584.1, on the reverse strand, counting down.
CTTTTCCGCGTGTATATGCGATTCCAACTGCACTTTTCCACGTATGCCATTAAAAATGATTAAAAAATATATAATTATTCCCTATTTTTGGGCTGGGTTGATGGTTACTCAGGTAGTTCAACCACCCCAGCACGTGGCCAATTGTTTCCAACTGTTGAAACTACTTGGAGGGAGTATAAAAACCCCTCATATGTATGGCCTAAGGGAGAGAGAGAATTATTGATATTATACTCTGTTGGTATTCCCTATCCAAGTATGATTCCCCGTGCCTCCTGCACTTTCCCAGTTCATTATTGGAAACCCTTGTTTCCTTGAGATGCTCATCTCCCTATATGTCATCTCGTATGCACCAGTTTGGAAGGAGTCTTAGCGAGGCAAGGGCTGGACGGATCCGGACGACGGTCTGCTCGAAGGTCGTGGAAGGATCAGGTGACCTCTCCACTCGTTACTTTTGTACATGCTATTTATAATACAGAAGTACCATGCTGTTCCCGAAATAAACGTGTTAGTGTCTTCTTACATATATGTGAAAATCGTTATTTAAGCATTCATTATGATCTATTTAATGTTTTATATGAATTTCACTAACATTTAGAGTAGATATATGCTGCACAACCAGTCCTTTGTGTTTGTTTCTTCTTTTCTTTCAGGTTAAGAGGGAAGGACGGTTGCTAGGGGTTTGAACCCTGCAGGATCTTCTTCAACCGTAGGACCTACGGGTAACTTTCTCATTCTACTCTATTTAGTTTTTCTGAACGTGCATGGTTTTGTGAGTCCTTATTATGTAGCATGCCCCTGCTCTATGGAGTTTGTAACCCAACGAACCTCTAGGGTGATATTCCCCGAAACAGAACAGTAAAAGATCAAATAGAGAAAAAAGATCCTCCCATTAAAGAGGTAGAAAAATCTTCTTCCTTTAATTTAGAAAGAGAAATTTATAAGTTGAAAGTGTCCATGCCCCTGACTGAGTTGGTAAATAATAGTGCTTATAAAATTAAGGTGTCTAGAATCTTGCAAATAGACTCTGTTTCAGATATGGTCAATGTAGAAGATGACTACCCTAAACTTATTTTTGGTCCAGCAACTGAAGAACAATCAGAAGAAAGTGAAGTCCCTCCCTTTTACCTGAGTCTTAGAGTACATGAGTTCATATTGCATAATGCTATGTTGGACTTTGGAGCCTCACATAATTTGATTCCCAAGGCCATCATGGAGAAGTTAGGACTTGATATTACCTGTAAATACCATGATTTGTATTCCTTTGACTCAGGTAGGGTCCATTGTATTGGTCTTATCAAATACTTGGTAGTGTCTTTAGATCAAATCCCAGCCAATTTTTTTTTTATGGATGTAGTTGTTGCCGATGTCCCACCATGGTTTGGAATGCTCCTATCTAGGTCTTGGGGTGCAAAACTTAAAGGGACAATGCAGCTTGACTTCTCTCATGCCACCATTCTCGTGTTTGGCCAGTTGAGAAAATTATATAGGGAGAAGAAAATGAAATATATGATCACTAGCAAAGAGAAGCCAGTCAATCATCCTATTAATGCAATCCATACGGATTTAGAGTCCTTTGTCTTATATTCAGATGGTGGTTTAAATGATGTGAATGTTCAGTTGGTACAAGTAGATGAAATACCTGATATTTCAAATAATTTTAGAGAAGTCCGCAAATAGGAAAAGGATAAAGCAGCAAGCACTTTTGAGCCTCCTACCTACCAGCAGCAAAAAGACGATGAACACCCAAAAATCTGCCGAGGTAAAGAAGAGAAAGAAGCAAAGTTTCAGCATCTACAAGAAGAAGAAGAAGGCCTTTGGAGCATGTACTTTTATGGAGCTATTGGTAAGGATGGAGCTGGTATTGGAATATGGATTCAGAGCCCTATTTTCCAGCCTGAAAGGGTTCCTAGTAATGTTAGATTATGTACTTATAAGTTAGCTTTTGACTTCTCTAACAATGAAGCAGAGTATGAGGCTTTGATTGTAGGTCTGAAAATTTTGAAGAAGTTGAATGCAAAGAGGATTTCTATGTATGGAGATTTAGAGCTCATAATCAAACAGGTCAAAGGAGAGTACCAAGCAAAACATCCGAGATTGAGGGTATACAGAAATGCAGTCCTAGATATCTTGAAGACATTCCCAGAGTACACCTTGACAGCAGTACCCAGGATGCAGAACATTATTGCTGATTCTCTTGCCACTACAGCAAGCAACTTGAAGATTCCGATGAACTCCAGCAAAAAGTTTGAGATTTATGTCAAACATAGGCCTGTTGTTCCTGACAATTTAAGGTATTGGCAAGTGTTTTGGGATGATAATGAGATTAATGCTTTTTTTCAGAGTGATGGGAAATTTAAAGACACTCCAATAGAAGGTGATTATGAGGTTGATGATCAAGAATTGGAAGCAAATCAGATGGACATATTGCAATTGAAATATAATAAAATTCCTAGAGGTCTTATACCATTAGAGGAGCTTTTTTATTAGGATGATGTTGCAAAGAAACCAAGCTTGGTGCCTACTGAGAAAGGAGTTTAAGATGTGAATCTTGGAACACCTGACAAGCCCAAGTTTGCGAAGTTTTCAAAGGCATTGTCCCCTGAGGTAAAGGAAAAGTATTTCAAATTGCTTTCTGAATTTTCTGATGTGTTTGCATGGGATTATTCAGATTTGAAGGTGTATGACAAGAGCATAATCCAGCATACTATTCCCATCAAACCAGACCAAAAGCCATTTAGACAGATGCTGAGAAGAATAAATCCAAAGCTGCTGCCATCCATTGAAAAAGAGGTAAACCAATTGTACAAAGCAGGTATCATTGTTCCTATTAGATTTTCTGACTGGATTTCAAATTTGGTCCTGGTATGTAAGAAGACAGGAGAGTTAATATTGTGCATAGATTTTCGAAATTTGAATAAGGCATCCTTAAAGGATAATTACGCACTTCTGAAGATGGACCATATTCTGTAAAGAGTAGTTGGAGCATCTAGGATCTCACTACTTGATGGCTACTCAGGCTACAACCAGATCTTGGTACATGAGAAGGACCAAGACAAAACTTCCTTCACAACACCCTAGGGAACCTTCCAGTATGCTAAAATTCCATTTGGACTGAAGAATGTTGGAGCCACTTTCTAGTGAGCAATGGACATTGCTTTTTCCAATGAAAAAGATGATTTTCTTATTGTTTATTTGGATGATTTGACAGTATTTTCAGGTTCATATGGTGAGCATTTACACCATTTGAGAGTTTTTTTTCAGCGATGCAGAAATTTTGGAATTCCTCTTAATCCAAAGAAGAGTCTCTTTGCCATGGATGAAGGCAAGTTTATGGGGCATATCATCTCTAAAGATGGTAACCACATTGATCCATCTAGAGTGGAGGCAATTCAACACATAGATCTTCCACGAAACAAGAAGGGGATTCAAGAATTCAATGGTGAGATGAACTTCTTACACATATTTATACCCAATCTCGCTGAACATCTAAGAGAAAGGACTAACATGTTGAAGAAGGATGGCACTGTCAAGTGGAGTGAAGAAGCTATCAAGTCATTCAATCTGGTAAATTTTTCCTTGTCCAATGCCCCAGTTTTGATTAGTCCCGACTATACTCAAGATTTAATCATTTTTTCATTTGCATCAGAGCATACTATGGCTGTTTTTTTAATGCAAAAGAGAGATCGGGTTGAAAAGCCAATTACCTTTTTTAGTACGAATATTAGGGATGCTTCTTTGAGATATAATATTATTGAAAAACAAGCGTTGGCTCTTATAAAGGCATTGAAGGATTTTAGGGTCTATATTCTGCATTCACATATTATAGCATATGTCCCTAATGCAGTAGTGAAGGATGTGTTGATGAAAATTGATCCAGAAGGTCGAAGAGGTAAATGGATCACAGCTATGTTGGAGTATGACTTGGAGATCAAGCCCACGAAGTTGATCAAAGTCCAAGGCTTGGAAAAATTGATGGCCCAATAAAAAATGTGTGCCCTGGATATAAACCTCATAACAGCAATGTCAAAGGATGAAGATGAAGGTTTTCTTGTTCCAATTTCAAATATTTTTTTGCAGTCCCCATGGTATTTAGATATTTTTTATGTCCTTCAGTATCTTTCACCTCCTCCAGGCATGTCTAAGAGTAAAGGTAGATCTTTGAAACTTAAATCTACTAAATACTGCATTTTAAACAGTGCTTTGTATTCGCAGAAGGTAATGCACGATTTTCACAAGGGTGATTGTGGCGACCATCTGTTTTGGAAGACTACAGCTAACAAGGTATTGAGAGCAAGATATTATTGGCCCACGTTATTTTCTGATTTGTATAAAACAGTGATGAATTGTCATGAATGCCAAATTTTCCAAGGAAAGAAGAATTCACTTCCTCTTCCTTTAAAGCCAGTTTCAGTAAATTCCCCCTTTCAGCAGTGGTGACTCGATTTCATAGGAGAAATCCACCCCACGTCATCAGCACAACATCGATGGATCCTGATAGGAATAGATTACTTTACTAAATGGATCGAGGCCGTTCCAGCAAGGCAAGCTACAGACACGGTAATTATTCAATTCCTTGAATCGAATATTTTATCTCGTTTTTGCTGCCCTTATAAAATTATAACAGACAACGCAGCAGCGTTCAAGTCTAAGAAGATGGTGGAGTTCTGCGATAAGTATAATATCGTGCTGGGCCATTCAACAACGTATTATCCACAAGGCAACGGCCTAGCAGAATCATCCAACAAATCACTGATAAATATAATTAAGAAAATGCTGGAGGCAAACAAAAGAAATTGGCATCGAAAGCTCATCAACGCACTGTGGGCAAATAGAGTTAGCAGTAAGAAATCCATAGGTATGTCACCTTTTGAATTGGTTTATGGTACTGATGTTGTCTTTCCTACATCTCTTACAGTCCCAGTTATGAGATTATTGCAAGAATTTGATAGCGAAGATGATGACAATCAGCGAAGGATCAATCAGATGATCCACCTTCAGCGAACAAGAGAAGAAGTGTCACAGAATGCGATCTAGTTGCAGGAGAAAATAAATAAGATCTATGATCGAAAGACAAAAGCGGAAAAGTTTCAGCTGGATGATGTGGTGTTGAGATGGGATGCAAGAAATGAGGACAAAGGCAAGCATGGTAAGTTTTACAATCTTTGGAAAGGACCATACAGGATTTCAGCATACAGGGGACAAAATGCCTTCTTGCTTTTAGAGATGGATGGCCAAGATTGCCCTAGAGGAAGAGTGAATGGTAGGCTTTTGAAGCACTACCATTGTTGAAGATAATGGATCAAAATCTATGTCACAATCATTGTATATACCATGTTATTTTTTTTCACAGTTCAAGTACATAGTCATTGAAGTTTGGGCCTGAGGTGAAGGCTATAAAAATTAAATGATATGTATATGGTTTGGTTTTATTTAATTTTTCAGTCTTGAGTCAGATTCAGTCTGCATAGTGTCAGTTTTCAGTATTTTTTGACTCCATGCCCAATGGATAAGGCTACTTGGTCTACGGTGTTCTTGGCACCTTCAAGGAGCTACCATCCCCATTGGAGCCAATGTTAGTATCAGTCTAGTCATAACTGCCATCAGTGATCAAAATTGCTCTTTTTCATTTGCATATTAGGAGTCCCATACCAATAAATTTCACCATTCCGCTAGGTCATGGATTCACTGATGGTAGTGATTTTTTTAATCATTTTTCCCTCATGTGAAACTTGTTGATTTTCTTCTCCATGGTCGTTAGTCAGGAGTCACTTTCACTCTCAAAATCATATTTTTAGGTCATAGGATGGGTCTCATTAGGTCCTAGGATCTCACCATGGTCAAATAAATAAGTTAAGTGTCAATAAATATCAATAGAGTCATGAGGAAGTCAATAAACTCAAAATCACAGCACCTGGAAGATCAAAGATATTTTTTATTCAGTTTGATGTAATTTTCACCTAAAAACCATGTTTTGAGGTGAAAACATGATATTTTTCGTTTATTATCATTCATTATATAGTTTTATGTCAGCATATGTAATAAGTCACACTTTAGAACTTGCCATCTCCACAAAGTTAGCACCCTACCTTTCAGAGAAGATTTCCATAGCATGTTCAGCATCAAATCATGTTCTGAGTAGATGCAGCAGAAAGAGCCCAGAAAGATTTTTCCAACGGTATATTGCACTCTTAAAACTAACTCGTAGATTGAAATTTATGCCTGAGTGAAGTAAAAAGTCCCTTATTCCCCAACCTTCCCCTTTTTCCATATTTCCCTTAAACTTTGTTTTATTGACGTTTAATATTTTTTCTTAGAAATCCCTTTTCCCCCCTTCCAATTACAAAATTGCATTATTAAATATTTTAAATAAATATGTGATTTATTTATTAACCACTTCCCCTCATGCCCTTGAAACTTTATAATAAAATTAAAGTTTCATATTATAAATACACCCCGCCATTCCGAACCACTTCCCCACCATACTTTGAAAACTTTATAATAAAACTCAAAGTTTGATATTATAAAACCCCGCCTACCCAAGTCCTTTTCCCATTGCATCGCAACTCTTTATAAGTGTGCCCTGATTGGTCCTTTCCCAAAACTCCGATGTCATTGTTTCAAATCCCTTCGAATGGAAAATCCCCGATTAACACTCTTAGATGTACATCTTGACCATTGATTGGCCCCCCCTAATCCGACAGCCCATATGTGATCGGGTCCATCGCAATCAGCGATTCCATAAAATGCTTCCCCCGATTAAGCGCTCCCGATTGACATTCTGTAATTGCACTCCCGCCATCGATCTATTCATCTGATCGAATGTCTTACAATCCATCGCACTCGATGGCATTGGTGTTATTTATATTGCACCCCGCCCCGCTTTCCTCCGATCCCCGATGCCGATGGACCATGGGTCCCGCCATTTAATACTTCCGCTTGTTCATAATACGAAGGACCTTTGCCTTTGTTAAAATTAAATTTTGTTTATTCCATTCTATACAAAGGCCTTTCCCCATCAGCTCCTCCCAATCACATCAGCGAAATTTTGTTATATCATCTTCCCTCCCCGACCTCTCGATGCCAATTGACCCCAGTCCCACCATATCATTCCCCAGCTATTCATCATAAAAATATTTCCTCCCTTTGTAAAAATAAATTTTATTTTATTTCATTCTATACAAAAGCTCTCCCCAATCGCATCGGGAAATTTCTGTGGTGTAATCCATTTGACCCCGCTCCCCTTCTGAGCCCGATTCCAATGGCGACTCCCACAGGCCCCACTTTAAAATTCCTCCACCCCTTTATACAAAATCACCCTTTCCCTTTGTAAAAGTGCCGAAAACATTTTGATTTGTTTTTCACTATCCCTTTGGCTTGTTCTCATTAGGGGAATTTGAAGGTCTAAAATAGGCCTCCTAAGGAAATAATAAAATAATAGCTAAACCAATAAAATAATATTTATGAATTTTCAATTCATTTCTTGCATCACAATCCTTGTAACCATAGTTAAATTCAATTCAAAAGTTGTACAAAAATAAAATTAATAAAAAAATTGTATTGATGTGACTATAAATAAGAATGAGTTTTTCAAGAAAAATTTATTATCATTGAACAACTAATGCACTTGTCCTTTGTGCTTAAATAACTTAAAATAAAATATAAATATAAATTTATAAATTCTTAATTATATTATATACTATTATTTAAAATTTATATTATTTAAATTGTATAATAACATGTAATTAATATATTATATAAAAATAATATAATATAATATAATAAATGTATATGGATATGCATTGTTTCTTTCAGGAAATATGAAATGAAAATAATATATTTTTATTCAAAAAGTGTGAAATGACATTTATTATGAGTACTTTACTTTGACTTTAAAAGTACTTAAAGCACTACCATGGTTAACCATGAGTTTTAATCCACCATTGAAAATGTGACAAGTACCTTTAACTCAAGCAATGCCACCTCAACCATTAGGGATGATGTTATCCCCTAAAATGTGATTGGTTTTCATAAAGTGAATTTTGATTATACATTTTCCTTAGGAGGCCCATTTTAGACCTCAAAATTCCCCTAATGGTTATTCCATCAGGCCTATACCAATCGCATCGGAGCTTTTGTGTGGTGTGTTCCAAATGCATCCGACCCTCGATCCCGATTGCGATTATTGAAACGCCCCACACAACATATTATAAAGTTATGTTATATGTTGTATCCTCCTCCTACCCCTTCCGATTCCATTTGCGATGCGGTCCCCACCTCCTTCCCTTCGCTCCCTCTATTTGAAAAATAAATTTCTCCCTTCACTAAAGGCATAGTTTCGTTTCAAAGCATTTTATTAAAAAAATTCAGTGTTCTTCAAACAAATAACGAAAAGCAAAGTGACAGTCAAAGGCCGAGAAGCTTATATTAAAAAAAATATTTCTACAGCAGCAGAAAAAATAGGATCTGATTGCCTATTTTATGTTCAACAGCGTAACAGAGAATCTGCCTACGTGGTCAAATTTAATATTATTCCTTCTTTAGGGCAGACTGTTGGTTCTCTTGTCTATCTTCAGATTTCAGTTCTAAGTTGTTAAAACAACTCCCTTTTTCTATGGATTTATGTTCCCACATTTCAGTTTATTTAATGTAATTTTAAATCATTTGTAAAGCGGTCTGTAACTCAGAAAGTAGGGGAATAGTGTGGAAGAGAAATGCTCTGAGCTCCATTGTACAGTTTGATAGGGATTTAATAAGAGATGCAGCTCTAATTTGTGGGATCCACGTGGTATGAGTTTTTCGCATTTGTTCTCTCTTTGTGTTCATATGTAAATTGTTATGTTTCACCTCTCATCCATAAACATTTCCTTTTGAATGCTTTCAAGATAAAAAGGTGGAATTCATTTTTATGCTCTGCCTTGGGAAATCATTCATACTCTATGTTTTTCTTCTGTTTGAAAAGGATCCATCTTCTACTGCCCTTTTCAGCTCCTCACCAGTCTTTCCATCTCATCCTTATTTAAATTTAATTGCTAAAATTTCCTCCTATCTTGCCCCATGAAATACCCTGTATCCTTATTTAATTTCCCAGTTTCAAAGTGTCCCATTTTGTCCCACACATCCCTGAAATTCATTTCATTTATTAAAATTATTTTCCATCATTATACCTAGCCTAATATCAAATTATTATTGCACTTTATTGAATATCCTTTCACAGAGAGGGCCTTCTCCTATCTTTGCAGGGCTAGCTACAAGGCTGAGCGTGGTTTAGTAGTTACCCTATTTTTCCCTTTTCAGCCTAGGGTCTAGATCAGGTGCTAACAGTATTATATTAAAAATTTTAGATTCTACACTATTATAGTATTATTTAATTTCTAGATATAAAGATTCTTCTATAATTAGTGCATGCATGTGAAGGGAAATTATTGAGAAAAGCAGAGAAAGAGAAAATAAGCTCACACACACATAAGACAAAATATATATTCTCTGGAAAACCTTTTCAGAAGAAACCCAATTGGAAGGTGAGGCCACTTCACTCTCTTTCTATGTCTATAAATATGGCTACAGGAACAAAGAAGTAATTCCTATGGCTCGTGGGCTATTACAGTGCACAAATATTCTCTCTATGCTCTACCTCTTATCTCTCCTAGCTATATTTTCTCAACTGTGGAACAAAATGCTCTCAAAAGAATGGAATTCCTCTTCCTTCTAGTGTTCCAGTTATAACACAACCTGATATCCCACCAGTGGTTAATTTTGACTACATCAACTCTTAACCAGAGTTACAATGTCGACTCTTCTAGAGTCTTTTACATCAAAAAATCATGGCTATATCCTTTTACATGAATAATTGAGGGTAACGTGGCATCCTCCCGGGCTATAGGCATGAAAATAGGAAGGTATCCAGTCTTGCATCTGTTTTAAGATGTATTCCCACCATAGATTCTAGAGGTTTTTCCTCACAAGGAAGTAGAATTTTCCATTGAGTTGGTGCCAGGAGCAACACCAACATCAAAGGCATCTTATAGGATGAGTACGCTAGAGTTAGTAGAGTTGAAGTTGCAGCTGAAGGAAATTATTGTTAAGGAATACATTAGGCCAAGTGTATTTCCTTACGGCGCACCAATATTTTTCGTGAAGAAGAGAGATGGTACTCATAGGTTTTTCATTGAATAGAGGAAGTTGAAAAATGTCACAATCAAGAACATGTATCCATTGCCAAGGATTCAGGACTTTTTTGACCAGTTGAAGCGAGTAGCAATGTTCTTAAAGATTGACCTGAGATCAGGATAGCATTAAGTACGCATCAAAGAAGAGGACATCTACAAAGCTGCTATCAGGACTAGGTATGGGAATTATGAGTTTTTTTTAGTTCCATTTGGTTTGAATAATTCCCCCACTATTTTTATGTGCTTGATGAATAGTGTATTAACATGGGAATTATTACCTCAAAAAGGAAACTCTAACAAAAAAACCATGAAAAAACAACCCTAAAATGAAAAGTTGTATTCTAGAATAACCTTTTCTTTGGGGGTATATTTTCAACATTTTCCTAAGAAGTTGTATTCTAGAATAACCCTTTTTTTTGGGGTAAATTTTCAATATTTTTTAAAAATGGAAGTAAAAGCCAATTTTTTTTTTATGCAAAAAACAACTTGAAAACGAAAACTGTTGAAACAAAAAATTTAAAATAATAAAAATTTATATATATATATATAATGAAAAACATTTTAAAATAATTGAAAAAAAGAAAAATTCATTATATTTTTTTTGAGTAAAAAATTGTAAAAATAAAAATATTAAAAAGAAAATTAAGAAAAAAAAGAAAATAATAAAAAAAATTTAAATTTAAATTTAAAAATATATTAAAATTTGAAAAAAAAAAACAAATAAATTTAAAAAAATAAAATAAGTTTTAAATATACAAATTCAATTTAAAAAGGAAAAATTTTGTAAAATTAAAAACAAAAAATTTAAAATTTAAAATAAAAAATTAAATTAAAAAAAAACATTATATAAATTAAAGTTCAAAAAAAAAAAAAACTTAAATATCAAAAATAAAAATAAAATAAAAATATTAAATAAAAAAATTAATTAAAAAAACAAATGAATATTAAATACACAAATTAAATGGAAAAAAATATATACAATAAATTTGATTAAAAAAAATATTAAGATAAAAAATTAAATTAATATATATATATATATATATATATATATATATATATATATATATATATATATATATATATATATATATATATATATAATAAAAGAGGTTAAAAATATAAATAAAAAACAATTTTAAGATTAAATAAAAAAAATGGAAATAAAATAAATTTAAAATATATTAAATTAAAAAAGAAATTAATTTAAAATATAAAAATTAAATTTAAATAAAATAATATTAAATTTTAAATTTTAAAAATTAAATTTTAGTTGATTAAAAAAAGAAATATATATATAAAGTTATTAAATTTCATTATATAAAATTAAAAACATTATAATTTAATTTGAAAAGGTTATAAAAATTTTAGTTTAATTTTTAAAAAATAGCCAAATCAGGTCACCCAGGTGGCGGTGGGGACTAGTGCTTGGGTGAACGGGGGCCTTCTGCAGCGTCCTCGCTCGCTTAGCAGTCGGCCTCACCGCCACCTGGGTAGCGAATTTTTAATTTTTTGAAATTAAGTTAAGCTTTTTTAAAAAAAATTTAATTAAATTTTAATAATATTTTTTTAAGTTAATATTTCATTTTAATTTCCTTTTAATTTATTAAATTTAATATTTATTTTGTTTAATTTAATTTTTAATTTTAGTTTTTTTTTTTCATTTAATAAATTTTAATATTTCTTTTTAGATTTGATTTTTTTTATTTGATTTTGTTTATTTTTATTTTTTTATGTTTTTTTTTTTAATTTTTTTTATTTTATTTTTTAAATGGTTTAATTTAAGAAAAAAAAATACATTTTTCTTTTTTAATGTTTTTGAGATTTTTGTTTCTTTTTTTTCTTTTTTATTTTAATTTTCTCTTTTTTTTTTAATTTAATTTTTTATTATTTTCAATTTTTTATTTCAATTTTCTTATTAATTTTTTTTTAATTTAAATTTTTAAATTTTAACTATTTTTTATTTTTGTATTTTTTTTTAATTTTCTATTTTATTTTATTTTTATCACTTTTTTTTGTTTTTAATGGTGTGGTTTTTTTTAATAACTTAAAAAAAATGTTTTTGATGTTTTTTTATTTTTTGGTTCAATTTTTCTTTTTTCTTTAAGTTATGTCGTTTTTTGAAATTTTCCTTTTTTTATTTAATTGTAAAAAAAAATTGTTTATTTATTTTTTATTTTTTTTTTATTTTTTATTTCTACAAGTTAATTTTGTTTTTTTTCACATTTTTAATGGTTTTTTAATTATTTTTATATATTTTTATATATTTGATATTTTAGTCATGTTTTTTAATTTTAATTTTATGTTTTATTGCCTACATGAAAATCACCACTCTAAGAAAAAATGGTTGATGTTGCATCAACACTATTCAAAATTAGCTTGAAAATCACTAACATTTTAAAATAAATGTTCATACTTCATAAATAAAAAAATTTAAAGTGTATGCTCCAAAAAAACAGGTTGATTCTGCATCACCACTTTTCAAAATCGAGTGTTTTTTTTGCTACCTCAAAAAAGTAGGTACAAGTTTAGTTACCTATTTGGTCGGTAACTATGTTTATTGCATTATTATCTGGATAAGTTTTTTATTGTGTTCATTGATTATATATTGATATATTCTAAGAATGATGAAGAGCATGCAAAACACTTAGCAGTGGTGTTAATATTCCTAAAAGAGCCTGAATTGTATGCCAAGATTAGTAAACACCACTTCTTTTAGACGAATGTGCTTTACTTGAGACATGTTGTTTGCAAGGAAGGCATAACAGTAGATTCGGAAAATATAAAGGCTATCATGGAGTGGGAAGCTCTTATAAATGTGGATGAAGTCAGATCATTCATGGGGTTGGTACATTACTACAGGAGGTTCATCAAGATCTTCTCACACAGTAAATATCCTATTACATTATTGTAGAGAAAAGGTAAGAAATTTGAATGGATAGAGGAATTTGCAGACAATTTTGAGTAGTTGAAGGAGTTGTTGACAAACACTCCAGTCCTTAAGATTGTAGATCTGGAAAAAGAGTTCATGTTTTATACAGATGCTTGCAAAATAGGACTTGGTGGAGTCCTAATGCAGGAGAGACACGTGATATGTTATGAGTCAAGGAAACCGAATGAGCACGAGCTGAACTATGTGAATCATGATCTTGAGTTGGCAGCTATTATTCATGCCTTGAAGATGTGGAAGGATTATCTTCTTAGCAGGAGGTTTTTGTTGATGAGCAATCACAGTGAGTTGAGGTAATTTTTCGACCAACCGAATTTGAATGTCAGGGAAGCTAGATGGTTGGATACCCATAGTGAGCTTGAATTCGATATCATATACATTAAGGGAAAGGAGAATTGAGTTGCAGATGCTCTCAACAGGAAAGTGCAGTTAAACCATGTGGAAACTATGAATTCATATGGGACATTTTTACAAGATCATATCTTACAGGAAGGATAATAGGATGACAGGAATAGGGAGCTTAGGCACAAGTTACAGTAGAGTACAGGTGATTAATATGTGTACTATCATCTCAGGACAGATGGCTTGGTGAGATTTAGGGATAGGATATATGTACAGGAAAATAGTAAGCTCAAGAAGCTTATATTGAGGTAGTTTCATGTCAAGACATATTCAGGTCACCCAGGATATTATAATACGTTGACATCAATGAATAAATTCTACTATTGGTCAAAGATGAATAAATAAGTGGTTCCGGATGTGGATGACATTTAAGAGAGATGGGACGTTTGTCCCTTGGTGACTCCCGATGGAGCTCGTGTGGGGTGGCCATATGGCCACCTGCAATTTCATTAACGCGGCATTTAATCCTACCAACCTTCATGCCATTACCATATTCACCCTGCTTCTATACCACTTTGCTCTGCTCGTTTGGTATCTTATGGAATTTTCACATTGTCGTTTGACCTACTCCTGCGCCGCTCAGAGCTCTCCTCCCCTGCTATGCAGTGCTTGCCCACCTGCCTGTGTTGAGCTGAGTGTCTGCACTCAAACTGGGTACTGCTGCATGCTTCTCTGCTGCCTCAAGAAGTTGTCGAGTCACCATTTTTACCTAAGTGTTTTCTGCTGCTCAAATTCTCAATTATGTGCTCAGTCGGTCAGGTATTTCTTTTCGCCTTTGCATCCTGCTTGCCCTCCTCTCCTGCATCCTTTCCAACCTGCCTTTGTCACCATGTCGTGGCTCCATCATAGAATGAGGTGCCGACGTGGTAGCAGCAGGGGTCGTGCGTCCCACTCTCAGCCTTCTACCAGCTCTGACTCCTCCTCTAAGGACATCTCCTAGGGTCACTATCCAGAAACTCGTAGCCATAGAGGTAGAGCTCGTCAATCAGGGCAAGTGTAATTTTCCCAGTCTTCCCCACCTCCTCACGTCTAAACTCCCATACATCCTGATCCTCTCCCCATTGTCTCCCCTGTTTCCCAAGTGTTGGCTCATCTGCCCCTTTGTCAATCCTCCAAAAGAGCGGAATTCTGCTTCGAATGCTCCCTTGATAGGCCCGTCATCATTTATTTTGTTATAGTTACCCTCAGAGAGGAAACAGTTAACCCTATCCCCTCCCCTGCCCCTCGCCCTCATCCCACTCCGACTAAGGACAAAGCGATGAACTCTGAGGTGCCGATGGAGACTGGGCGTACTGAACAGAGCAAGGAACACATGCAGGTGGATGTTTTCAACAAGGCTAGCACGTCCACTGAAGAAAATGATGGCATAGGGGACGAGTTCTGGTGCAGGATAGTGGAGGAACCTCCTTCTCCATCATGACCAGTGAACTTCGCGACCCTCGGCCCACATCGGTACTACTGCTCAATCATCTTGGGAGATTTATTTTTTTCAATTAAACTCTATTCTGCTGAAAGAGCTAAATGCAATTTTGGTATGTTTATTTTTGTTAAACTGTATGGACAATCTGCCAGTTTCCCTTGCAAGGGTGGCAAGACTTATTTCTAAAGGACTGGTTTCCCACTCAAGGTAGTCCAGAGTTTTGTTTATCATGGCTATCAAGCCCAGCTCTCAAGCTTCCATAGCTGAAGCAGAGGCTGTTTTGTACCATTATGTTTTATAAATAGAATTAGCATTATTCAGACAAAAAAAAAAGTAAGTGGTAAATTTTGTGGCTAGATGCTTGGATTTTCAGCAAATGAAAGAAGAGTGTAAGCATTGAGGTGCTTGCTTCAACCTACTCTGATTCCATAATGGAAATGGGAGGTAATTTCCATGGATTTCATTACAGGTCTTTTGAGGACATCAAGATAGCATGATTTTTTCATGGTTGTGGTCGATAGATTGAGCAAGGTAGCTAAATATATTCTAGTGAAGACTACTTAATCAGCTAGTTAGGTAGTATAGGTCTTCACCATGGATATCATGAGATTACATGGTGTTCTAAAGACGATTTGGTGAGAGAGGGATGCTAATTTCAATTGAAAGTTTTGGAAGGAGATGTTTGCAAGTTTGTGGAAAAATTTGGCCTTGAGTAAAAATTATCATCTGAAGATAGATGAATGGATAGAGAGAGTCAACAGGATTATTAAGGATATGTTGAGGATGTATCTCATGCATCAAAAATGGAGGTGGGACGATTATCTTCCACTGGTTGAGTTTTCTTACAAAAATGGGTATCATGAGTCATTGAGGGTGTGTTTGTTTGAGGAACTCTAAGAGCAGAGTTGTAACACTCTCATCCGTTGGATTGATCCAATAAACAAGGTACTTATTGGATCGAACATGTTGGAAAAAATGGAACATGAAATGTAGGTTATAAATAAGATTCTAAAGGAAGCACCAAAGAAGAAGAAGAGTTATGCAGGCTAACACAGAGAATTTAAATAGTTTTAGGTTGGGGATCATGTGTATTTTCACATCAATCCCAAGAAAATCTCCTTGAGGATTGGATCATGTGCCAAGTTCACACCACATTATTGCAGCCCTTTTGAGATCCTTGAGAGGATTGGACTAGTGACCTACAAACTTGCACTACCTTTGAAAGTGATAGTCCATGAGGTTTTCCATGTTTCATTGATTAAAATGTATGTGAAATATGTTGATCATGTGATTGATTGGTATGTATTTCAAGTGGAAGTAGAAGGAGAATTCCAGCCACAGCCTCAATGCATATTGTAGCTAAAATAGCTCATGCTTCAGAACCAAGAAATCGAGCAAGTTAAAATGTGGTGGAATCACTTTGGGCCCAATGAATCTACATGGGAGATGGTTGATCAGATGCAGGCTATGTATCCTTCATTATTTTCTAGTTGATGATAAGGAGTTTCGGTATATATACATATTTATGTATGGTTTTTATTGTAACTATCACAATGAGATGTGTTATAAAGCTCCAATATAAGTTATGGTTATCATGTTATCATGTTTGTCATGATGGTTGTGTTTTTCAGCAGGTTGTTCATTATAAATATTGCAACAAGCTAAGTTATATATCTTCATAAGAAGTATGTTTTTCTTTGTAGTGGCTTTTTTGGTTGTAGGTGTCATAGAACACCAATGATGGTGTTCTCCTAAGGGGGAGGGGTTTTTAATAGCCTCGGGTTAAAATTTCATGTAATAAAGTTAATAAAGGAAAAATAATATCAAGATCATGGGACACATATTCCAAGCTGAATGTTGGGAAAAATATCCTATTGGGCATCACTTGTTTATTATGGGTATTGGAAATTGGCAATGGAAATGGAAAAGGCATTGAAAAGGAAAATAAGCATTATTTGAAATTTAATTATGAAAATAATGGAAATTAGGAAAAAATGAAGGTGAAAGGTAACATGTTGCATGTCAGGAGGAAATTGAAGGAAAATGGAGGAAAAATGAAGGAATTAAATGCATCAATAATAAAAAATACATCAAAGAATAAGTTCAATGACTTTTGTCAATTTAGTTTTCGAATTGGTTTCAGAGAAGAGAAGAACACCAAGAGGAGAAAGCAAGGAAGGAAAACAAAGGAAGGAAATGGAAAGAAAAGCAAGGACAAGAAAAACAAAGGAAGGACAAGGAAGGAAAAGAAAAGAAAGGATCAAGCAAGGAAAGGTTGCATCAAGCATCTTCAATGGGAATAATTGCAGGTAACAAGTTGCAGGTATCATTTTATTGCTGGTTTAGGCATGCATGGTGTATGTATGTGGATATTTGGTTCTTTTTTATCATTGGCATGAGTTTTACTGGGTTTTGACAGTGGATTTTACCCTTTCCTTTCCATTTATGGATAGCCATGGTGTGATGGGATTCATTTTGGTTGATATTTGGATTTCTTGAAGGTTTTGGATCTAACTGAGGTGGTCTCAGGAAAATCCTAAGGGTTGGGGGTGGAGATGGTTTTCTTCGGGATGCCCTCAACTTGTGGGTGAAGATAGGAAAATTCCTCAAGGGATGGTGAAGGAATTTTGAGGGATCTAATCTCGATTTGGCTTTGTGATCTCAGAACCAGTCTAGGTGATATCACAGTATGGTGAGGGTGGAGGTGATTTAACCTTTGGATTCCCTTGTTTTTCTATGGATTGGTTTATCCCATGATATTCCACATTCATGCTTGGAATATGGCACAAGGGTGATTGGCTAAAAGAGAGATTTGGTTCAACCCAATTTATGGTTGGGTGGAATGTGGAAGTCATTGACTTGGTTGGATTTTGCATATGGTTAATAGCAAACAAGTTTCTATTTTCATTGATGAGTAATTATACTTGCTATTATGTGGCTATAATGGTTGTTAATTATCTAGTTATATGTTAGTTAGAAGCACAGTTTTATGATATATGTTAGTCATGGATTACATTATGTTTCGATTAGTAAATAAATGAATAATGAATGCATGACCTAATTGGTTCCATGAAAACTATTATGAGATGGAACTAGTCCTTCTTCTTAAACCTGAGATAATTTTCAGATTCCTATGTTCAGATATGCATTCATGACTTTATGTTGTATGTTCATCATGTGTTTTATGGAATGTCAACCCTTTTTGGGAAGGGTTGTTTTAATTCCTATCTTAATTTTGGTTTTGGAAGCATTGTATCTATGTAATTTATCATTTATGGAAGTCTCATTGAGTTCTGGGCAGGGGCCTGAATTCTAGCCCTAAAACATGGCTTAGAATTTAGGGTCACATGCATAGAACTAATTATAAAAGTCCACATTCCCTGGGAATATGGATTATGAGTGTGACTGAAAGGCTACAGTCACATAGAGGCCTTGGTAAGGGAGCGACTAAGGCTCTAGAATAGTGAAAAAGGGAATTAACTCAGGGGTTGGACACCTGGAGGAGTTTGGTAATTCGTGGAGATCATATAGCACCCAAGGGAGGCTAGTAAAGTCTTAAGTTGTCAATTCCATTTCCTTAAGGTCATATCGGAGGTTGAGTCTTAACATAGTGACCCTAGCTCATATTTACCCCACGGAAACCGGTGAAAGCGGGTAAATGTGGGAGGAGGCGGGTTACAAAAAAAAGGATCTTCAATAATTATAAACGAATACCTTGTTATAGAAAATCAAGTTGAATTACGGAAAGGAGATTAAAAGGCAAAATAAGCTAGTAACGAAGAAAAATGGGTAAGAAAAATATATCATTAGGGATAGGGACAAAAAATATAATACTAGATTATAATTTATGCCATTTTGGATCGTCTCTTGTAACTATGAAAACTTTCCATATAGCAACAAACCTATGTTAAGTTAGATCCTTATTGAAATTAATGTTATATTCTTGTTAAAACTTAGGAGCATCAAGATTCTAATGTCCCTAGCATAGAAAGGTTCGTCTTGTGGTCAATATGAAACAAAAAAACTTATCATAGAAGGATCATAAGCTTAAATTGTTACATAATAAATAGCATTTTCCTCACATTAGGCTTCACAAGAAAGACTCATTTGATTAATACATGTGGATGGAGATTTTAGATATTAATGATCTAATTTTTTTTAGTAGAAATTTGTTATTTTATGCCTACTAGTTCCACATTTTCTTAATAAAAATAATCTAGATAAAAACTATACTTAAAAGACTTATAACAAGATATTTACACTTAGAAATCAAGGTGGTATCTTATTTCTAGGATAATTTAATGCTAAAACAACAAATTATCGAGTTATTATTTTTCACAGTGATTCAAACCATTATTCTCTATGGATATATGAAGACATTTTTTTAGTTATTCAAAAGACTTGGTTGAGAATTTTTTTTCTACCAAGCTAATCAAGCTTGAAATTTCTGAGTATCTGATAATTTGCAATGATCTCTTGAAGTTGTTGAAATCCAACTAAATCATTTGTATTCATGGGATTGGAAAAAGTGGCATATTTATATGATATATTATATATTTGTATAAAACCTTTGACCTATTGAACATCCATGAGCCCCATGTTGATCATAGATATTTAACCTTAACTATAAACTTTTTTATACATAAAATCACTCTGAACAGAAATTTTGACAACAAAAAGCACGTAATTTCGGACAAAAAGAAATATAGAATTTTTTTTAAAGGATTCAAATAAAAAATTAAAGTTTGAAATCAAATAAGAACAATATAAGAGACCTCTATCATAATTTTATGATAACCCTCTCTATCTTCATTAACAAGTTCTCTCTCTATGTGTTGTTTAGAAATTAAAATAGAATGAGAAAATTTTTGTATGATAAAGAGTAGTACATTTTCACCTAATCTATTAGGGATGAATATAAAGAGTACATAGAAAATGATAATACAAATAGATACAATTCCCTAATTAAATGAAAAATAGAGGATATTATATAAATACAAAGCAAAATATTATCACATATCTATGCTAGATGCTAAAAAAAAATTGATATAAATTCTAGCTCCTAAAAATAAAGAATCTAATATAATTCCCTTGAGAGGTTACAATTCAGGTGTTAAAAATAATTATGAATCCCCTAATGCCATGCATAAAATAAAAATCATTTCTAAATGGAAGAATTTTATTTCAATAGAAGGAACATAGAATTTGAAGTTAAGAACCTTGAAAAAGGGAAAGCCAACGCCATCAAAATCTACCAATATAAAATATTAAAAATTAGAGGACCTATTCTCATCCCACATATCGAAAAGTTATTAAATTTAACAAGTAAGCAGGGACTCCCTAAACGCTATATAAAACCAAAGTTTCATTGTACCTATCTTTAAAATTGGGGATACAAAAAATCCCTCTACGTATAATACCATTATTATTAGCCTCTTTTTATCCGAATTATACAAAATTTATATTGAAAAATAATATTAAAGTGTATGGATAGAAAACCATGAAAAATAGCTAAATGTTGGGCCATATTTATCGTATACCACTCAATAGTGAACCATATTCTTATGCTTTTGATCATTCAAAATGAGTGTCACAATAATAAAACAAATCTCCCATTTTTTCATTGAATTTCAAAACCATTTGGACATATTCGATAATATAAAAATACTTTTTGAGTTGAGAGATATTGTGGTAAGGTTGTACATGAATTTTTTTTCCAAGTGTAGGAAAATTGTGGGCTACTCATAAGAAATTAATTCTAATATGGAAGATAAGAAATGTTGTTCCCTATTCTCTACTCCTTTTGGTATATATGTTCTCCAAGTTTGAGGGATGTTTATAAGAAGTAGGTTGTGTTAGCTTGATTTCATTCATATAGTCATCATCCTTATTCTTTAGGTTGATATTATACATATGGCGAGGACTCATTATAATCTGAACAAGAAACTAAAATTCTTGACGGATTTGCATTACAACACGAGTATAACTATCAACACCGAAGAAATGAAGGTTATGATAACTAATCCAAAGTTGTCACTTATGCGAATGTCATGTATGGCTACAAATATCTTGGAGGAAGAAAATTTATACAAATATCTCATAATTGATCTTCATACAAATATCTTATAATTGAAATTCATCGCAAGCTTAACTATAATTATATAAATTCTAAGAAAATGATAAATGAGGGTGAATAGTTCGTTTTGGACTTGAAACACATGTACATCAACAAATATTTGTTTATAGGATAAGAAGAAATACACTTTGAATATTTTGTCACTCTTTCTCTCTTATAGGGTTTTGAAATATGGGGTTGTATTATCTCTATAAAATCATGCGAAAAAATAAAGCAATTCAAGAAGTTCCTTTAACTTATAGTCTATAAATTAAAGGAAATACATCTTGTCCTATGCTCATAGAAGTGGGTCATATCCCCGTTTAGAGAACAACAAGAACTAAATACCTAATTTGAAAAAGATAAATAGCATGGAAGACAAAGAGGCTTCCTAATATTGTTCCAATCTCTAGCCAATACCATTTCTTTCTCAAACAAGAGTGGAATAAATATTCTAAGTGTTGGTTAAATCAATGAGTAATGCAAAATAATGAAAACATTAAAAATATTATTACATCTATATTTAAGGATAAATTAGTGTATGATAAAGAATTAGAGGATAAAAGAAAATAAAGATATTTAGAAAAAATTAATTTTAATGTAGAAGATAAAATGTATATATATATGTGTGTGTGTGTGTGTGTGTGTGTGTGTGTGTGTGTGTGTGTGTGTGTGTGTGTGTGTTTTGACTAGGTAAAAAGGAAGATCAACATTGTTAAAGTATAAACAAACGCTCACAAACACCATAGTAACATAAGGTATTGTACAATTCCCAAAATATCATGAGTCCGATGAATTTTTCATATTTGCACCAATAAGGGAGTTGAAGACGAAAATCAATTTCTCTTAAAATGGTCCATGTAATCCACATGATATCACAATTTCAAAATGTTTATTAGAATATCACTTTTCTAATTCGTTTAACTCATCAAAATTATAATTCTCTTAAAATTGTTTAAATATGTAAATAATATTCGAAATCAAACACAGTAATTCTTTACATTTTTTAAAATTTAATAAACAAAATTTCATCTCAATACACTACTGCTGTCCCTAACTCAACCACAAATTCTATATCCAAAGAGCAAGGAACAAATTTCACTATTAACTTGTCCATTAATAACTTGCCCACTAATACTTAAATCTAAAATTAACATAAAATCAAATATAAATCACTATCACCATCATCTTCAATAATTTAATTTACCTAAATAAATGGTTTATGATATTTTTACAACTTATTAGGTTAAGTATTATCATATCCTCATCTCTATATTCCAACTTTGCAAAAACACTTTTAAAAATATCGTATAAATAAAAGAATAAAAAATTTATATATATTTCAACAGTGTAACAATATAAAATCTATTTACTAATGCTCAACCAAATGTTCCCTAACCGCATAAGTTGTTGTTCATTACATTTCTTATGCACCTCACAAATTTTCTTGAGGAAACATATATATACAATATACATATCAAATAATGTACCATACATTGAATAATGCAGCATAAGCTCATTTTCGCATTAATTTCTGAATTTTAAATTTTAAGAATTTATTAATCTGCAATACATAGTTGTGCTTGGCGTTAACACGATCTTTGAGTGAACTTCACAAATTTTAAGCATTTAACATAATCCTGGTCTATCCGAAAATTGTCATGTTATTTAATTGCACTATTTTGTCAGTAACAGGTAATAATACTACAATGATATTAGCGAAGTTTAAAAACAATTCACAAAGTAGGTGGAAAATAATGGAAATTTCAGTCAGATTAGGTTAAAATTTAGCAATTTTCGAAATTCTACGTTATAATAATGGAAATTTCAGTTAGATTATGTTAAAATTTAGTAATTTTTGAAATTTTAGGTTATAGTTATTAAATTTTAAAATGTTAGGTGCAGAATAAGTTTTTAATAATATTAAATTTATTTTTACTATAAAAAAAACTAATTCAAATACTCTAATATTTTGATTTTTTTGAAAACCAAATTATCTCATTTTAACAATAAAATTATTCAAAAAAATTATAGAATTGGTAAAAAAAAATTGAAATATTGTAGAGAAAGACCAATGATATTTAGCCATTGTAAACATTATCTCATTCCAACAATAGAACTATAAAAAAACTATCAAAAGAATTTGTTGAATTATAAACAAAAAAGAAATTGTAAAATTGTAGACAAAGACCAATGATATTTAGCCTTTGAGAATTTGTAGAATTGTAAACAAAAACGAATTTGTAAAATTGTACACAAAGACTAATGATATTTAGCCTTTTGTCACTTTATTGATAACTACAGAACATTTGTCATATTTCGACTCGTTTGACGGGTCACTAATTAGTCTTAACAGCTAAGGTTGCTCCCTGGATCTACACCGAATTCACTGCAATATTTGGTGTAATAACTGATGCGGTCATTAACTTCGTCAGTGTTTCCCCCCTTGCATTCTATTGCTCCGTTGATTGCTTGAATGGTTGCCCCAAATCCTTGGCCAGATGTAATAGCGGAGTGACAGGCGCTGTTCACATTCCAATACCAGAGGGCAGTCTTCCACGCGATTGAGGCATCCTGAGCCACAATTTCAGGGTGATTCAACAGATCCGCGCCCAGGTAATTTCCAGCTGGACCATAGTTGAAATTCCTGCAAAATATTAGAGCAAATTGTGAGTCACCAAACAATTTCAATATAGAACATGGGTGTTGAAATCCCTGCAAAATGTGAGAGCAAACAAGCAGCAAGCAAATGAAGGGTCACTAAACATTCAATTCAATTTCAATAGAGAAAAAACCTTATAAAATATACAGAAAGAAACTTACCATGAGAGTTGTATGGGGCCACGGCCGTAGTATTGCTTCCCGGGTGCACAGGGATATTGCGTACTGTTGGAATCACAGTAATCGCCCTTCTGTATCTCCTCGATGTAGCAGAAACCTGTCAGTGAATCACAATATAACTTCATATATAAATGTAAATATCTTCAAATTCCGAAATGAAACCATAAATTTTATAGATTTTGAGATGATATTCAGAATATATTGATAAAAACATAAGTTATTATTATATATGGATGTGAGACATACCAATAGTTTCGTGAGCAACGTTGGCGAAGAAAGCGGCAATTTCTCTTTTCTCGTCATCGGAAGTCCCAGTTGCGCCAAAGCCAGAGAATGCATTGGCCGCAGTAATGAAGTCACTGTATGTATAGAAATTCTTTGCTTCACAGGTAGCAGAAACCCCAGATACAATTCCATTGAAGAAATCTTCGGTAGCAATATTCTGCACATCTCCACGGCACGTAGAAAGGGCAAGAGCAAGCCCTAGAATAAACACGCTCGCTGTCTTAATACGGAAATGAATTGCCATATTGGCTCCTATTGTCGATCAAGACTAATGTTGTCACTGGCACAGACACAGAAAGAGAACTTCACAGTTGTGTAATGGGAAAAGGGCGAGACAGGTGTTTTGGTTATATAGAGATAGACGTGGGTAGTGGGCTGATCTTTAGTTTATCTGATTCGAGGAAGATTGACACAATCCCAGCCCACCATTCTAGATGATCTGATTAGTTGACTTGACTTCTTCCACCACACGTTTGGGAAATTAATTGTTGTCCTGTTTGGTGAAAGCGTTAAGACTCCAAAGAACGGATCCATTCACATGAACCACAGCCAAAAGCTGGATTTTGTTGTGAGTCAACCACGGCCACTTCCATTTACGCGTAGTGTAAGTAGGCAGCAGAGATGACATTTTTGTTCAAAAAAAAATAATGAAAATTTCAACAGGATTTTGATAAAATTTGGAAATTTTTTTCGAAATTCAAGTTTGACTCTATTCCACCGAGTTTGGGAGGTGCTCAGCCATAAAATTGGCCGAGGTTGTGGGGATGGTGCAGTTTTTTAGGGGCTGTTGTGTCCGGGTTGATTTCGCGTGGAAGCCTAGCAAAGAGTGGGAGGGTGTTATGCTAGTGTATGTCGAGAGAGACGTTGGGCGCGACCTGGAGATCTTGGGCGCAGTATGGAAAATCGCTAGGTATCTGGGACTTTAGTTTACACTCAGAATCCATAGAGAGTCAACATTCGGTGGTGGCCATGGCAGTATCTCCGTCAGTCACCGAGACAAGTTGAGGCTTTGATCACCCTTGAATCAATTTCTATGCAACTCCAACATATCCAGCTCAATTTGGACACTTTGCGCCAACAAAGGTATGAAGATAGTAATGAACTCGTCGCCTACATTAATGCTATTGAACGCCTGCAAAATAAGACCCTTGAAGCTCTGGATAGTCTGCGTCGTCTTATGTGGCGCTCTCATGAACACCTCCGAGCTTTAGAGGCCGAAGTAGACCATATTGACTACTATATGCACAACCAAGGTCGCATCTTGGCGACTCCTCCGGCAGATCCTGTGCACTCTCTTCCATGATGATCATATTGTTTTGGTTGTTTTGTAATTTTGTGTAGACAATAACCGAAAACACCCTATGCCTTGACGAGCACCCAAGTCTTTTTAGTAACTTATAAACTTTAATATAATAATATAAACCTAGACTTTAACGAACCAAAAAAAATTAAATACTCGTATTTTTTTTTATGTTAAATCCATTTCAATTATCTAAAAATAATTCAACCACCAGCACATATTTAAAAATAAATAAATAAAGCCCACCGAATTCTAGCTCAATATAACTTTCCAATAAAAACTATCACCTCAGTGGATAATGCCCTTTGCTTCATAGGCGAATAGAGCGTCAAACATGATAGAGTCACCACTACTAGATTATGTATAACTTTACGAATGAAAGAATAATGACACGAAACGCCTGCAAGTTGACATACAGATATGGTTGAAATTTGGTATCAGGTCACTCGGTAGAGTGAAAATGAATTTTCATGATGGACCTCTTCTGTTAATTTTTTCGTTTATGAACCTGACATATAGACAGGGTTAAAATTTGGCTTCAACTCAGAAGCCATAAATTTCCATAATGACACTTCAATATTTTCGCTTACTATTTTACTAAATTACCTGCCAAAATTATACTGGCTTCATATGCATATCAACTGATTGGGATTATATAAAGCGCAAATAAGGCGTTTTCTATAGAGATAACAATTTTCTTTATTGAATTTTTTTTTTTTCTGTTTTTCACTTTTAATGTTAGAAATGAAATCAGTATTATCAAAAATTTTGAGACACTAAAAATTTTGATGTTCAATTTTTGTAATTTAGATTTTCATAAAATTCAGCTAGATTATAATAAGTGTAAGCTTTTGTGGTTATTGTTATTTGAAAGAATTTTCGGATTATCCACAACATTATAAAACAATGGTCGAGGTTTCGAATCCCAATGGGGATCTATCTTGAGGACAAGATGTTAAATTAAGATTGAAAGAAAGATGAAAAAGTGAAGGTTTAGATAGTGAAAAAGGAGAAGAACCAACAAAAATTGATTAGTTAATATTTTTTATTAATTTATTTGAAAAAGTGAAGGTTTAGATAGTGAAAAAGGAGAAGAACCAACAAGAATTGATTAGTTAATATTTTTTATTAATTTATTTATTTTCTTTAATGAGTTTTATTTTAATAAATAAATAATTTATTTTGAAAAAATATAAAAATAAATTTTAATAAATTAGTAATAAATTCTAATAATTTTAATAGTATATATATAATATGTTTGTGGGGTCTTCGTTAAACCATGACGAAGTGGGTTGTTATAGCACTCATTCAATTCCTTGTATCTGGACATGTTGATGAAGATGGAATATAAAAAAAATAGAGAAAAATGAAAAGTACTACTATATATATATCTATATATCATCTATTCAATAATTTAATAATAATACTTATTAATTTGTTTTTATAATTTAAATAATTATATTAATGGATTTAATTTTTAGTGATAAACCTAAATGTTACTCAATCACTAAAAAAAATTTAAATTTTATAACAAATACTAACTTAAAATAATCTAATTAAATTAATAATATAAGGGTTATTTCTATTACTTTAATATAGTGAAGAATATTAAACTATAATCCTCTAGATTATGATATAGCCCTAGATGGTATTAATAATAATAAGAATTATTTACAAAATTAATAATTCTTAATTAATAAAATTAATAATTAATCAAAATTAAATAATAATTTTACTTAATTAATGTTAACATTCATTTAAACAAGTGAATAAATGTTAATAAATAATAGTTAACATTTATAATTATTATTTATTAATTCTAATAATCATAATAATTATTCTTTATTTATTATTCATATCTTTGTTAAAAAAAATTTAATAATTCAATCATAATTAATATAATATTATAATAAAATTGAATTTGATCATGGTTAAATATAATTTATTTTTATTTTTATTAACTAATAATAATTGTTAATTAATTATTTTTTATTAAAAATAAAAGCTAATTAATAAGGATAATTATTAAAAGTGAATAATTCAATTATCTCTATGCAATGGTCATACCCTAAAAAAAAATATTTCTTATTGAAGGAGAAGCAAACTTACGATACTATACCTGGGATGAAGACGAATTCTAGGAGCACATCTATCGAATTAGAGGCCGCCAACTGTCACTAATCTCATATCCTCCATCCCTGTTAATCTTTGCACTTAAATGAAGATGCCAGTGGAACCATTAACAAGAAGGTTGTGAACCTATCCTCAGGGGAGTTAAGTCAAGATACCCTTAGGATTCTCAACAAGGGGATTTTTTGTTACTTCTAAAGGTGTTCCAAAAGAGGGCATTATTTATAGCATTAAGGAAGGCATTCAAAGTTTACCTTTGGACGATAAATAGCTTTATACGAGATGCAATCAAGTCTCATTTTAGATAAGGTTGATTATATTAGAAAAATGAATGAGAATATTGATTGTAGCAACTATAAGAAGTTGAAGTCCAACCCTTTACTGAGGGTTTTAAGGGAAGTCAAGAAGGAAATATCAAACTCTCATCTTGATGAAAAGTTTAAAAAAAATTGACCCCTTCTTGTGAGGTCATTCCGAGAATTAATGGGGGTTCCCCTTAGACCGATTGTCAATACCATTGGTTCCCCCACCTATGAATTGGCATAATACATCACCAAAATTCTCAAACCTCTTGTTGGAAACATTGATTCCTTCATTAAGGACTCTAATGATTTTGTTAAAATTATTAAGGAGGAAAGGGTGGGGGAGAGTGGCATATTGGTAAGCTTTGATGTAGTTTCATTGTTTACCAAAATCCCTATAGATGAACCAGTGCAGGTTATTAGTGAGGTTACGGATCTAGAAACAACTAAGCTTGTTGAGATTTGTTTATGATCCACCTTCTTTAACTTCCAAGGAGAATTCTATATGCATGTATCTAGTGTCACAATTGGATCACCACTCTCACCTATTGTTTCCAACTTATTTATGGAGCACTTCGAGAAGAAAGCCCTTGCATCCTTTCCCTTAAGTACAACCTAGTGGAAAATATTTTTAGAAGACACCAACATAAAGTGTAGAAATTTGAATAACTGTTAAATTATTCACTGAGATTATCCTGATCACACACTATTTGAGCTTCATGCATAATACATAACCTCTTCTACTATTGATCATCAATTTGCGGAAATTAAACAATCGCATGCGCACATTAAAAACATAAACAATCACACATATAAACACAGTATTTATGGGAAAGCTTAAAGCTGAAAACCGCCAACTATCTGTATATTATAATGATAGAGATCATGTAACAATCATTGTACAAACTCCTCACAAACTCTCAGTACAATCTCCAATTGTTACACACTACACAAGCTCAGATCATACAAAACACATGCTCCAATCTGCTCCACCTGTTAGCCAGCCTCTACTGCGCAATCCAATATGGATAATTACCAGATCCAGGTTCAAATCCCACTGGTATGTACTGCGCAATCCTCATTGGCTTCTCCATCAATGTGTGTGCACATCTCATGCACCAGTATAGTCACAATTGATAGTCACACTTGCTCTTTCACCTACCTCTTCACTGGTCTCCACTGAAACTGTCCATGCACTGAAGTTAACTGATGTATTCTTTAGTTGATTAATGAGTTTATAATTAGTGAATTAATTAATAATTAATTCACACCACTCTCACTAATTGTATCAATCAGCTAAACTAGATACAAATAGCTCAACTATGTTTAGATTAGTTAAACTGAACACAACTCCATTAACTTCCTCAATCAACTCCACCAAACTCTGTCACATGAGTTCTAACTGAAGTATCCATGCAATAGATCCACTTAACCCTCAGGAATAGCGTAATTCCTTCTGTCAGCTCCTGTGCCACATCTGTGCACTTAACTGAAGTGCTCCAAGAGAATAAGATAATGTTTAGAGTCCAAACATTATTAAGAGCTAATAATATTCGACATATCTATTTTTAGACTGGCAATCTAAAAATAGATTCCGCCCAATATGTCTAAAAATAGAAATCCATCTATTTTTCCAACTTGACCAACCATCCACAAATAGCATCCTGCAACTCATAGAATATGATCCATATGTCTAAACATAGACATAGTCCATGTTAGGCACCTATAATATTTTGTTATACCAAAAGGTGGCTAAGATATTTTTGAGCCTCCAAGGAACAAATTTTATCACTAAAAAATCGTTGGCTCTTGAAGTCTCTTTAAGGCCTCATGCCTTTGTCCCAAATCCTTATTTGCTGTCCCATTTTTTATACTCAGGAATTTCTGCTGACTCCAACTGAAAGACTGCTGAAAGATCGCCATTTCTCCTCTTCTCAAAACCTTTCATCTGCTCCCCTTTTTCTCCATAAAAACTACCTTGTTTTCATAAGTCCTCTTCTTTCCATTTATGAAAATTTCCCCTTTCATAGTTAAAAACTCACTTTTTAACTATTTCGGAACCCCCAAATCCATTAAAATCCTTGAAAATTTCTCATAAAAAATCAAAGTTTTATTGCTATGGACCTAAGCCCTTTGGGCTAAGTCCTAAACCACTTCCCCCCACATGCCCATGTGTTAAAACCAAACACCAAAGCTTTTCGGCGCTAATCGCATCGCAAATATCCAAAGGGTGCATGACTTCGAACCATTACAAAGCTCCGATTGCGATTAGCCTTTCATATAAAACCCCCCAATCATATTATTTCCTCATATAACCATAGAGCCTGCAATCGGGCGATAAACCATTGAAAAATCCCTCTCTGATCCATATTTTCCTTTGTAAAACCCAAAAACCCACTTTCCGAAAGTTTTAAGTTAAAAACTTAAAACCACGTGATAAATATAAATGGGTTGATTGAAAAGAGCCGATCGCGCAATCGCAATCGGAAACAACACAAATGGGTTGATCGGAAAGACCAGGCTCAATGGCCCGATTGCGATTGGCCCTTATCTTTATAACTCCCGGGCATATTGCATTCCGTGAAAAACCACCGGCCCCGCAATCGGGCGCCTTTTCCCTTTAACTTATATATTTTCTCCCCCGATTCAATCCTGACCGTCGATCTTGTTCTCAGATCGATGGCCTGCGCTCAATCGCAAAGTTTCCTCCGATCGCAATCACAGACCTTCCCGTCTCACTCCCGATTGCGATCCACCGATTCCATCACAGCCGTCCATCTATTTCGCGATCCGACGGCCATCGCACACCCTTGCGATCCCTCCGATTCATTCCCTGCCATCGATCTGGTCCTCAGATCAACGGCCAGCACTCAATCGCAAAGGGCTCAATCGTAAAGTTTCAATCGCATATTGTTGTGTGACCTCCCCGATTGCGATCCTCCGATTAAATCTGGGCCGTCCATTTCCCGCCTATCCAACGGTCCTTATTCCCTCTGATCGCAAGTCTTACCGCCATTTCAAAACCCTCCGATTCACATTCCGTCGTTGATCTGATCTGCAGATCAACGGCCAGCGCTTAATCACATCACTGCGTTTCAATCGCCACGCACTTTCACTCGCTACCCTCAGATTGAGATCCTCAGATTAGATCTGGACCATCCACGTGTTCCGGATCGGACGGTCCCAAAACCACCCGCCTTATTTCTTCTCCCCCGCTCTCATTTTCTCTCGTTTTCTTGCGTCGATCTCCACCATTAGATATACTTATCCGACCCGCCTACGCTCCTCCCAGCCATCCCAAGACAGCTTTTAAACCTATTTTTTTCGAGTGATTTCTTAATTGTTTTTGTGTTTGATGCGTGTGTTCTAAATGGTTTTCCATTGTATAACGAAGAAATGCCAAAGTGCAGGAATGACGATTCTCATGCCCTCGTTTCATTGCGAGCAGAAGCCATCCACGGGGCTCTATTCCATGTTTCGTCGCGTACTCTCACAGTATTGATGCTGTAGTACAAAAGCCAGTGCGGGTACGCACATCGACAAGACACGTTTTTAATTCAAACATAGTTAAAGAGTATCAGTTTGAAGACGAGGCACAGCGAGATGAAGATTGAAGATAGTTTCGATGGGGATTACGGCTAAGACAGTTATCAAAAGCCTAATCCCCAATCTAAAACACAGATTAAAGGAAAACCTAAAGTGTTTTATCGAACGTAGAAAGCCTCCATAGCCACATCTCGAGGAAAATTGATTCCTTAGCTACCACCGAGCCACTGTTGCCTCAAAGCATTCAAAAAGAGGCCGAAGTTATTGAAGAAAATATGATATTCGCCTCCAGTAACGACCAAGAAATTACACCACACGGCGTACGAGCCTCAAAGTCAAATAAAGCTCCCTGCCGAGCTTAATTCATAAATGTAAAACGATTAATACGGTGTTCCACCTGTGAACTTCTTCATCGAGCCCCTCAAAAGGCCACGAAGTCTTGAACTCGTATTAATTATCCCTGAGAGATCTTTTTCTCATATCACCTCCTCATTCTTCTATAAATACCTCGAGAAGAAGATGAGAAATCGTTGATGTTCGAGAACTTTGAAATACACTTGAGCTCGAGACTTCTATTTGTACATAGTGTTCATTGGCCCTTGAAAGCTCTGTTTGTGCTAGAGTAGTTAGGTTGAATAGTGAAGATGATTGCCTGAACTAAAACATTGGACTTGAAGATTGTAAAGCTCGGTTTGACATCAATATAAAAGTTGTTTCTTAGGATCCTGGTCTTTATCCATCGGTGAAGTGCTTCTTTCTTTGTTAATCGTTTTCCTTCTATGTATGCCATATTGTTCATTTTCCCTACGCAAAAGAAACAGCTTTAAACGAGGGTTAGGATTTTCCGTTATAGCGAGTAACCTTCTCCGGTCGAGAAATCTTTATCTTAATGTTTTCTTCGTATTTATTTATTTAAGAATGATTCAATAAAATTTAAACAATTAGGAATGTTAGCGTTCCCTCGTCGTCCTACTCGTTTGCTCAAACATTGTTCTCGAATGTTATTTCCATTATTTGCTATTAAAGTTAGACTAGAGAAGACATGGTTTGCCCTTATTCCTAGATTCTTTTCTCCAAAGGGAAAGATTTTTGAAAGTTTCCTTAGTGTTGAGTCGAAAGCTGAGACTAGGTTTAAAAGTACTTTATCCGATCTTAAGTTACACTCGTTTTTCTTATGTGTTTTCATACTTTCTGAAGGTAATTATGTGGATTACCGGATTGTTTGTCAATTAAGTTTGCTTTAATAAGAAATTGCCCAAGAAGTCTATGGTTAGCCCCTGTCCTTGGTTGGTTTCAAAACACGCTTACTTAAGAGGCTTTTCTTGTTTTGATCGACTATAAATCCTACGAGAAATTATTATCGTTTCCACCCCTCCAACATTTTAATGTTTCCATTTCATCATTTTTAATCTCAATAATCTTGTGGTATAGATGACTTGCCCCTTGGATCACACTTGATGTTGTTGTTCAATTAAAGCCCAGTATATGACTCCATAGCCCAATGGACTAATAACCGACTTATATCTATCTATCTGCTTCAAAAGCCCTGTTCTATTTGCTTGCAACTTCTCACTTTTGAAACTTTTTTTGCACTTAGGACTTTCTCCTCAAGTAACATTTCATGCTCAACCATCCAAAGCAAAACAAAACCCTTGGCCTTCATAACTAGCCTAATATCAATACCTTAAGCTTTTCAAAGACAATATCCATCTTTGTACATATTGGAGAGATCCCTCTCGGATTCCAGAGGGCTAGATCCTAGAATCCCAAAGTTGGTTGAAATGATGTTAACTCACGTGATTGGACTCTCCCAATCTTGCTAATAAATTACGAGACCTAACATTTTACGGCGACTCCGTGGGAATATCGAACCCTGAATCATTTTCATGTAAAGATAATCATACGACGTCAGAGATTTGATTCATAGAGCATTTTCTTTATTAACGCGAGTAAAAAGTAGCCTTTTTCAAGCACTGTTTAACATAGGTAATTATGATGAAACTTGTTTGAATCGGTGACAAACTAGGCAAACCCTAGGTTTCTCTTAAGACTTCATCTAACCTTGAAAAATCAGTTGGCTTAGCCATAAGAGTAGACTTGCCTTTGTCTCGAAACCTTAGCTAAGTTTTTTGAAACAAAGTTAGGATATTCTTAACAACCAAAACTGAAAAATGATTTAGAAAAACCTAAAAATATTTCAGATTGGAATTAAATAAACATGGTGGTGGACCATAAGACCTTTTACCTCCGAAAGGAGCTAAAATTTCCACTTGGCGACTCCAAAAATCCTTGAACAGAGACCTTAAGACTCCTTTGAGAAGAACCCTTATCATTATAGTATCACTCAATTTCGAGTTAGAGAATTTGTAGGATTAAAATTGTAAAAATAGATTAGTTAACCTCTCCAAGATTGTCATATCTCGGTTGAACTTTTCTTGTTTTGGGTCTAAAAAAACATAGCATAGTGGCTTCTAAAAAGATTCACACTAGAGCCCATCCGTACCCCTAACCCACCCGAGATGGTTGATAATCCAGTATCCTTTGGAAGTCTCCCTGAGGTTAAATTATTAACTATTTTCGAGATCACCCTTTTGCAGAGCTAATTCGGTCCACGAAAATCTTTCAGCTCTGCAACAATCATAAGTCGACTTAGTGAACCCATTTAGGACTAGGTCTTTTGATGTTATAATCCGATTTAGACTCTAAATCTTCACTTTCATCTCCTGAAACAAGTGAACATCCTGGTAGACGAGGGAAACAACACCTCTCTGATTTACATTTCCTTCACAGATTTAGGTGTCTCTCATCCAAGATCATCTCAACCAGCTCTACTCCTCGGTCCATCCACTTCTACTCACCCTACATCCCTTTGTTCAAACCACTTCACCTCGGACCCACTTTCCCCTTCTCGTAAATCCACCTCCACCTCACCGCCATGGCAACATGGTATGCTCCCTTAGTCCTTCCGTACCATTAGTCAATCTTCCACAGGGATACTATCAGGTCCAAAATTCCATTATATGATGCTAGTAATACTATAACGGCGATCTAAACATGTGGACAAGATGAATGACTACTTTGACATTAATGAAATTGATGATGATTGCTGTCAAGGTTGATACTATTTGCTCAAAGTTTGGGGGGAGAAGCAAGAAAATGGTTTAAAGGTTTAACCCCCCCCATAGTATTAACGATCTCCAAGCCTTCCATCAAACATTCTTAAACAAATGGGAAATGAGAAAGAATCCTCTCCAAGTCCTTGCTGACTATAAAAAATCTCCATAGGAACTCACGGGGAAAGTGTACAATCTTATTGTACCGCAGTTTAACAGACGTCTATAATGCACTTTCCCCCGCAAACTAAAACCTCCTCGAGGGCTCGACTTTTTAAACAAATTTCCTGAAGGGTTTGATCTAGACATGACATATTCACTAAGAGAGCGAGATTTTTCAACTCTTGAAGACATGCAAGGGGTGCTCTTTCTCACGTAAGTGAACTTGATGGAGAAAAGAGCAAGAATGAAGAGCGCAGAGAGAGTATCTTTTAGAGAGGAATCCACACCTTCTACTTCCAACTCAAAAATGGAGAGAATGATGGAAGAAATGATGAAAGAGATGAGCATAATTAAGAGAGCACAAGCAAATCAAAATCAAACTACTCCTCAAAATAGAAACCAGACTCGGAAATGTTAGAAGGAACCAACCCCACAAGACCTAGGGAAGATGATCAACGCATCACCCCTCCCTTTCATCAAAACTATGTAAGTGAGGTTGAAGAAACGAGAAGACATAACGAGAGGAAGAGGATATCAACATGTTTGGGGAAGAAGATGATGACTTGGAAGTTCATTATGATAGAAAACAAGGTCTTTACACTCCTTATGATGACAAAATAAATGGTAATGAAAATGATTATCAAGACATGGAAAATGTCGTCATAGAACCTCAAAGAGAATATGACCTTAGAAGCAAGACACGATCCAACAAGCCCCCAACACCA
This sequence comes from Pinus albicaulis, assembly GCA_034641835.2. Lineage (NCBI taxonomy): Eukaryota > Viridiplantae > Streptophyta > Pinopsida > Pinales > Pinaceae > Pinus > Pinus albicaulis. The sequence continues at coordinate 1,309,034,745 of CM076584.1, read as the reverse complement.
AAACCTCCGACAAATCCTCTCAAAGCAGACACCGCGACCAAACCCAAAACGGCCCAAACAAAAAGACAAAACAGTGGTTGTTAATTCCGATAAGGATAAGGAGAAAAACACTCAAAAATTCAGAAAAAGCAGTGAAGACATCAGCTCATGACTAACACTTCGGCTAGTACTCCTTCTACAACGAGTTGTGTCAAATAAAACAAATCAAAGTAAGCTGAAATTGTTGATAGAGTGATGACTAATAATGTTGAAACAAGTGCTTCAAAGAATCAAACCCCTTTTCAGACTGGAATAGGAAATCTTAAAGATCAAAAATCTCTCGTTCCATTAAAGTCGAGTTAGATACCCAACATGTATATAGGAACCAAATTTTGAAGGCTTTAAATATAGAGGAAAGCGGAGATACATTTAATCTTAGTGACGACCTACCGCAGTTGATTTTTAGCCCTAATATTGAAGGGAAGTTTCAAGAAGGACCGGTTCTCTCCCTTTTATGTGAGTTTGAACATTCATGACAAAATTCTACACAACGCTATGCATGATTCGGGCCTAAAGTCTGTGATGGAGAGCCTTGGTTTAGAAATTACTGAGACCCTACAAAGACCTATACTCCTTTGACTCAAATAGAGTAAAATGTCTAGGATTGATCAAAGACCTCTCGTGTTAACCTCAGCGCAGATTCCATCAAATGTTTACCCATGGACATTGTTGTGGTTGATGTCCCCCCCAAAGTATGGAATGTTATTATCAAGATCCTGGGGAGCTAAAGTTACAGGGGGACTATGCGGATGGACATGACATATGCGACCATCCCGGTTTTCAATCAAACCGGGAAGACTTTACGGGGAGTCTCATATGCAATACACGGTTACAAGTCAAGACAGACCACGAAACTCTCCTATATATTATGTCAATACGGGCCTTGATTCTTTTTATCATGTTTAACAATGAAACTCCTAGTGAGCAAGTCACTTTAACGAGAATTAAAAGGTAGACGAGGGAAGAAGAGTATAATAACGCGAAGTGTTCAAACAGCTTTTGCCACATGTGAAAACATTAGTAAACAAAGCATAGGTCTTGATTTACCGGTTATGAGTCCATTGTTTTTAGGACTTAACAACCCTGAGAAAATACCCCTAACATTTCTAGCATCATCCCTCGATCTATTGAAGAATTTGAGGAGTCAAAAAAAATTCAATTGGGTCTTTGCGTAATCATGAACGATCGAGAAGGCACCATAGTTAAAAAGGAGAATCGCCAAACGTGACTGAAACCGAAGACAGTCCTTTATGGAGTATGTATTTTGATGGGTCATGCGATAGAAATAATCTTTGATGCAGGGGGTTTGGATCACTAACACCGAAAAACAACCACACAGTAATGCATCTCATGCAAATTAAACTTTCGGTGTTCCAACAACATAGCAGAATATGAATCCCTTCTCTTAGGCTTGCATCTCTCGAAGAAATTAGGAGCCGGAAGAATTAATGTGTACGGGGATTACGAGTTAATCATTAAGCAAGTCAATGGGGGGAGTATAATGCGAATCATCCCGACTTAGAGCCTATCGGCATGATGTCATGGATCTTTTGACAACATTTGAGGAGTCAAACTCTGAGTTTCATCCCAAGGAAAAAGAAAATTGCGGCTCACAATTTAGCTTTTGCGGCCGGGACATGTCTAACGCCATATGAGGCTGGAGACAACACAACTCCGATAAAATTTAGGCACAGCGAGTGCACGATAACGAAAAATATTGGCAAGTGTTTGACAATGACAAACAAATAGAAGACTTCATGCAATTCGAAATGAGTTCGAGCGCATAGTTCAGATTCGAGATATGATACTGACTGCGGTGAAGAAAAAGCTTTCTTGGTGAAGAAGAATCGTCTCCTCAACCTCGCCAATATTAACTCTATTGTCTAGCAAACTTAGGAACAAAACAATGAATTGCGACGAGTTAGAAACGGAAGAATTACAAACTCGCATTCTAAAGATGAAAATTCTGCCGAGTGGTCTAATGCCTTTAGAGGAGTTGTTCGATTTTTAACGATGTGACAATAAACCAAAAAGCTCGAACACACGTAGAGGCGGAAAGTAGAGGAGTGCAATATAGGCAGGTGAGGAAAAACCGAAAATGATCAAAGCTGTCCAAAACTTTGCCGGCTCACATTAAACTCAAATACATAGAGCTGTTCAAAGAATTTTCTGATGTTTTTGCATGGAGTTACGAAGATCTTAAATCCTATGACACCGAAATACCAAAGACTACAAAATCCTCTTAAAGAAAACTAAAAACCATTTAAACAAGCGCAAGCGTGAGAATAAACCCCTGTCCAGTTGCCATTGGTTCGAAGGAGATCATGAAAATGTATGAAATTTGGCATTATTGTCCCTATTAGATATTCTGAGTGGGTATCTAATGCGGTGTCCCGATAGGAAGAAGATCTGGAGAAATCGGGCTTTGTATATACTTTAGAGACTTAAACAAAGCTTCGTTAAAAGACAACTACCCTTTACCAAAAATGGATCACATTTTACAAAGGGTGAGTGAGGTCTAAAGGATTTTCGTTGTTTGATGGCTATTCGGGGTATAATCAGATTTTAGTTCACCCTGGCTGATCAATTAAAGACAGACTTTCACTACTCCATGGGGCACTTTCATGTATGTGAAGATGCCTTTTGGTCTAATGAACGCTCGAGCAACCTTTCGAGAGAGCCATGGACATAGCATTCTCGGAAGAATTGGGCTTCTTCATCATTATCTATCTAGATGATGTCAACTGTGTTTTCAAAAAACGGATGAAGAACATTTAGAACATTTGAGAAAAGAGTTTTCGAGAAGTGAAAAAGGTTTGGAATATCTTTAAACCCTAAGAAGACACTATTTGGTCTCAAGAAGGTAAGCTTCATGGACACTATTATAAGAGGGTATAAAGATAGATCCAAAAAAGGATTGAGGCTATATTGCAAAATCTCTCATCCTCAAAATATCAAAGAGTTGTAGTCTTTCATTGGAAAGATTAACTTTTGAGAAGGTTCATCCCTAACTTAGCGAGCTCCTTAGAAATATCACAAACATGTTGAAGAAGGAGCAAGGGATAAAATGGACCTTGGAAGCAAAGACATCCTTTGAGCTGGTGAAACAAGCATTAACCAAAACACCGGTTCTCATAAGCCCCGATTTTTCAAAAGATTTTTATATCTTCTCGTTTGCATCGAGAACATACCATTCTTTGCTGTCCTTTTACGGAAAAATCCACAAGGACAAAGAAGCGACTGTGCATTCTTTAGCAAGGCAGTGAGGGATGCCCCTTTGAAGTATAATATTATGGAAAAGCAAGCTTTTGCTTTGGTTAAAGCATTGAAAGACTTCGAGTATACATCCTTCACTCACACATCATTGCCTTTGTCCCTTATTTTGGTTGTTAAAGACATTCTAACACGAGACCCCGGATAGTAAGAGAGGTAAGTGGATTCTTTCGTTATTCTCGAATACGATTTAGAGACAAAACCCACTAAACTCATCAAAGGCCAAGGTCTAGCTAGATTAATGGCTAAATCCAATTTTTGAAGTTCTTGATATTAATATGATTAATGCTTTGGACAGACAGAGAAGAATTCTCAACTCCCATTATTGAAAACCATTTTATGAATTCTCCTTGGTATGCGATATCGTTTATGTTTTTTTTAATTTAAATACACCTCCTGGTTTGTCGAAAAACAAAGGCAAGGTTCTTAAAGCTCGAAAAGCGATAAACTATTGCTATTGTAGATAGGGGTCTTTATTGGAAAAATGCTAGTGGTATATTGCTTAAATGTTTGCATCGAGTTTGATGCAGAGAGAAGGTTAAAGCAGAGAATTTCATGAAGGAGAGTGTGGAGGCCATTTGTCTTGGATGTCAACAACCAACAAAATTTTGAAAGTTTGGTTTCTATTGGCCCACCCTTTTTCCGATGTTCACAAAATGACAACTACTTGCCATAAATGCCAATTGTTTGAGGGCAAGAGAAAATTATTACCCCTTCCTCCTCGCATCCAATCAACCCGTTGAAGCTCCTTTTCAAACGAGTGGGGACTTGACTTCATAGGTGAAATCCATCCCCTCATCTTCACGCGACATAGATGGATCCTCTATCGCACGTACTATTTCACTAAGTGGATAGAAGCCATTCCTTGTGGCGGGCCAATGATTCGGTTATCATAAAATTCATAGAAACCAATATCCTTTCCGTATTTGGGTCGCCCTCTACGAAGATCATCACGAGATAATGCGCGGCATTTGGATCAAAATAAAATGGTGGAATTCTATCGCAAATATCAGATAATCTTGGGACACTCCACAACCTATTACCCTCAAGGTAATGGACTTCAGTAGTCTTCCAACAAAATCTTAGTGAACATAATAAAGAAAGCCTGTTGGAGGACAACAAGAAGTCTTGGCACACAAAGTCGATCCATGCACTTTGGGGATATGGCAGTTAAATTTGAAGAAATCTATTGGTATGTCACCCTTCCGGCTTGTGTATGGGTACATGATGCAAATTTTCCTATGAGCCTTGGTGTACGGTTATGAAGTTAATTCAAGAGGCTATGAGAGCGAAGAAAATGACATAATCGGAAGAATAAATCGGACCATTCATCTTTAGCAAACCGGAGAGGAAGTGTACAACAAAGCATTACTGAAGCAAGACCATATCAAGAAGATATTTGCGAGAAGAACAAAGGCGAGCAATTTCAAGATTGGGGACAAAGTTTTAAAGTGGGACTCAAGAGAAGATAAGGGAAAGCATGGTAAATTTGACAATCTATGGCTTGGCCCTTACTCCATTCATTCGATTCGTTTTGGAAACAATGCATTCTTCTTACAAGAGCTGAATGGAACAAAATTGTTTGGGGGTCCTGTCAATGGCGGGATGCTTAAGCATTATCTTTCTTAAACCATTCTATGTTTTGAAGCCTTTTTCCCTTTTTCCATTGTAAACATTTCATCCATCATTGCATTCAAAGTTATGAAAAATCGAAAAAATACAAAAACAAAGAGAAAGAAAGAAAAGAGGTGAAGAAATGTAAACAAGAAAGGCAAAGCCCCATGCCAAAAAAAGAGGAACAAATGCGAAAGTGTGCAAGCTTAAATGCCACTCTGTAAAATACACTTCTAGTTAGTCAAAGCTGTTTAATCTTGACTAATTAGCTTTCAATTTTCTCGCCGATAGGGTAGTGAATTTGATTTTTCAAACCGTTTAATCTTGGCTTATCGGTAGATAGATTAGGATAGAAATTAAGGTTCAAACAAACTCAAAATCTGAACCAAAGTTTCCAAAGAGAGATGACTCAAAAAGCTGTTTTATTTTCGAGTCATAAAAGAGGAAAAAGCTGGTTCTAATTTGCTCCAAAAATCAGACTCGGGGATATCAAGGAAGAGATAGCTCACGTAAAGAAAGATCATAGCTTATGAGAGGAAGAGAGAAGGCCATAATAAGAAGCTTTCGCATCTTAAGCCTTCAATTTTTTTATGTTCAATTTCCGCAAAATAATAATCTATGTGCAAAGCTTGTTTTTATGCCATAGATCATAGCAAGTCGAAAGCTGAGCTCAATCTTGACTTGACTATTTTTAAATTTACACATTTGTAGAATTTAGAGGATGAAAGTTTGTTGGAGCTGTTTAATCCCAACCAGACGATAGACTAGGTAGAGAAATATACTGAGCTCAATGCTGTTTAATCTAAGTTCGGGGAGCAATAAGGAGTAGAAATAGATTAGATTTCTCACTTTTTTAAAAAAGAATAAAATGTTGTGTAAAGAGTTTGCCAATCCAAGTGCACTACGATGAAGAAAAAATGCTAGATCCGTAGGATTGGGTAGGTAGCAAAAGAAGTCTGGTTGATAAAGGTCCATTGTTTTCATGGCTGCCAAATATGTTTTTAGAGAATATCATTCAATCACAGAAGGACAGCCCAATGGATGAGGCAACTAATCAGCCTCCCATAAATCAAGTCTGAATTCTTGATGCCTTCAAGAAGGCACCATCCCCAAGTGGAGCCACTATTAGCCACCTATAATATTTTGTTATACCAAAAGGTATATAAGATCTTTTTGAGCCTCCAAGGAACAAATTTTATCACTAAAAAATTGTTGGCTCTTGAAGTCTCTTTAAGGCCTCATGCCTTTGTCCCAAATCCTCATTTGCTGTCCCATTTTTTATACTCAGGGAATTTCTCATCGACTCCAATCTGAAGAGCTAGCTGAAAGATCGCCATTTCTCCTCTTCTCAAAACCTTTCATCTGCTCCCCTTTTTCTCCATAAAAACTACCTTGTTTTCATAAGTCCTCTTCTTTCCATTTATGAAAATTTCCCCTTTCATAGTTAAAAACTCACTTTTTAACTATTTAGGAACCCCCAAATCCATTAAAATCCTTGAAAATTTCTCATAAAAAATCAAATTTTTATTGCTATGGACCTAAGCCCCTTAGGCTAAGTCCTAAAACAATTCCCCCCACATGCCCATGTGTTAAAACCAAACGCCAAAGCTTTTCGGCGCTAATCGCATCGCAAATATCCAAAGGGTGCATGACTTTGAACCATTACAAAACTCACGTTGCGATTAGTCCCCTTTCATATAAAAACCCCCCGATCATATTATTTCCTCATATAACCATAGAGCCCGTAATCGGGCGATAAACCATTGAAAAATCCCTCTCACGATCCATATTTTCTTTTGTAAAACCCAAAAACCCACTTTTCCCGAAAGTTTTTAAGTTAAAAACTTAAAAACCACGTGATAAATATAAATGGGTTGATTGAAAGAAGCCGATCGCGCAATCGCAATCGGGAAACAACACGAAAATGGGTTAGGCGGAAAGACTGTGCTCAATGGCCCGATTGCGATTGGCCCTTATCTTTATAACTCTCGGGCATATTGCATTCCGTGAAAAACCACCCAGCCACTGCAATCGGGCGCCTTTTTCCCTTTAACTTATATATTTTCTCCCCCAGATTCAATCTCGACCATCGATCTTGTTCTCATATCGACGCGCCCGCGCTCAATCGCAAAGTTTCCTCCGATCGCAATCGCAGCGACCTTCCCGTCTCACTCCCAGATTGCGATCAGCCGATTCCATCACGGCTAGTCCATCCGTTTCGCGATCCGACGGCCATCGCACACCCTTGCGATCCCTCCAATTCATTCCCTGTCGTCGATCCGGGTCCCTCATATCAACGGCTAGCGCTCAATCGCAAAGGGCTCAATCGCAAAGTTTCAATCGCATATTGTTGTGTGACCTCCCCGATTGCGATCCTCCGATTAAATCTGGCCGTCCATTTCCCCGCCTATCCAACGGTCCTTATTCCCTCCGATTGCAAGTCTTACCGCCATTTCAAAACCCTCCCGATTCACTTTCTCGCCGTTGATCCGATCATCGAGATCCAACGGCCCAGCCGCTAATCGCATCACTTTGCGTTTCAATCGCACGCACTTACCGCCACCCCCAGATTGAGATCCTCCGATTAGATCCGGACCATCCACGTGTCCAGATCGGGGACGGTCCAAAACCACCCCCGCCTTATTTCTTCTCCCCCCGCTCTCATTTTTTTTTCGTTTTTGCTGTCGATCTCCACGCGTTAGATATTCTTATCAGACGGCCACGCTCCTCAGCCTATCCGAAGCGGTTTAAACCTATTTTTCGCGGGATTTATTAATTGTTTTGTGTTTGATGCTGGGTGTTCTAAATGGTTTTCCATTGTATAACGTAAAGAAATGCCAAGTTTGAAATGACGATTCTCATGCTCTCCGTTTCATTACTGAGAGAAGCCATCCACGTGGGCTCTATTCCATGTTTAAAGTCGATTACTATATGAGTATTGATGCTGCAGTAAAGCCAGTATGCGGGTCTACACATCGACAAGACACGTTTGCTTTAATTCAAACACGAGTTAAAGAGTATCGATTTTGAAGACAAGAGCACTGACAAATGAAGATTGAAGACAGTTTCTATGGGGATTACGGCTAAGACAGTTATCAAAAGCCTAATCCCCAATCTAAAACACAGATTAAAGGAAAACCTAAAGTGTTTTATCGAACAGAAAACCTCCACGCCACATCTCAGAGGCAAATTGATTCCTTAGCTACCACAGAGCACACTGTTGCCTCAAAGCATTCAAAAAAAGGCCGAAGTTATTGAAGAAAAATCGATATTCGCCTCGTCAGTAGCCCAAGAAATTACTCCACACAAAGCAGTACAGAGCCTCAAAGTCAAATAAAGCTCTCGGGCTGAGCTTAATTCATAAATGTAAAACAGTTTAATACAGAGTGTTCCACTCCGTGAACTTCTTCATCGATCCCCTCAAAAGGCCCACGAAGTCTTGAACTTTGTATTAATTATCCCGAGAGATATTTTCTCGGATCACCTCCTCATTCTTCTATAAACACCTCGAAGAAGATGAGAAATCGTTGGTTCGCGAGAACTTTGAAATACACTTGAGCTCGAGACTTCTATTTGTACATAGTGTTCACCCGCCCTTGAAGCTCTGTTTGTGCTAGAGCAGTTAGGTTGAATAATGAAGATGATTTTGAACCCGAAACATTGGACTTGAAGATTAGTAATCGGTTTTGACATCAATATAAAAGTCGTTTCTTGGGATCCTGGTCTTTATCACTGGTGAAGTGCTTCTTTCTTTGTTAATCGTTTTCCTTCTATGTATGCCATATTTTTCATTTTCCTCTGTAAAAAAACAGTTTAAACGAGGGTTAGGATTTTACGCTATAGTGATAACCTTCTCTTCGTGAGAAATATTTATCTTAATGTTTTCTTCGATTTGTTTATTTAATAATGATTCAATACGCTTTAACGATTAGGAATGTTGGCGTTCCCTCGTCCTTCCGTTTGCTCAAGCATTGTTCTCGAATGTTATTTCCATTATTTGCTATTAAAGTTAGACTGAAGAAGACATGGTTTTCCCATCGATTCCTAGATTCTTTTCTCCAAAGAGCGGTATTCGAAAGTTTCCCTTAGTGTTGATGTGACGGACTAGGTTTAAAAGTACTTTATCCGATCTTAAGTTACACTCGTTTTTCTTATGTGTTTTCATACTTTAGAAAGTAATTATGTGGATTCATTGGATTGTTTGTCAATTAAGCTCGCGTTTAATAAGAACTTGCCCAAGAAGTCTATGGTTAGCCTCGTCCTTGGTTGGTTTTAAAGCAGGTTACTTAGGAGGCTTTTTCTTGTTTGGGCTGACTATAAATCCTCCGAGAAATTATTATCATTTTCCAACCCCTCCAACATTTTATTGTTTCCATTCCATCATTTTAAATGTCAATAATATTGTGATATAGATGACTTTCCCCTTGGATCAATCTTGATGTTGTTGCTCAATTAAAGCCCTGATATGAATCCATAGCCCAATGGACTAAAAACCGGCATTATATCCCTATCTATACGCAAAATTTTTCTGTTGCTTATGACTTCTCACTTTGGAAACTTTTTTCACTTAGGGTAATCTCTCGAAGTAACATTTCAATCTCAACCATCCAAAACAAAACAAAACCCTTGGCCTTCATAACTAGCCTAATATCATTACCTTAAGCTTTTCAAAGACAATATCCATCTTTGTACATATTGGAGAGATCCCTCTCCCGGTTCGGGAGGAGCTAGATCCTAGAATCCCAAAGTTGGTTGAAATGATGTTAACTCTATGATTGGACTCTCCCAATATTGCTAATAAATTACAGAGACCTAATAGTCCAAAAATAGACTTGCACCAAAAATAGTCTGCGGGCCCACTTAGTGAAGGCGAATTCTTTCCACTAAGCTCATCATCTTGTTGCAATCTCAACAGTCCCTCTCAACAAGATAAGGATTATCTGCCACCGCTATCCTACCCCTGTGGTATTCGAATTTTCTCCTGGTTAGCGCCTTCGTCAAGATATCAGCATCCTGATCCTCCGTGGGAATGCATGACAGTAGCATGATCTTCTGCTGCACACAATCTCTGATATGATGATACCGAATGTCAATGTGTTTAGATCTATCATGAAATACTGGATTAACCAAGAGTTTGATGCAACTTTGATTATCACAATATATCACTGTAGGCTCCAAATGCAACCCGAACAACCCGACCAGGATCTTCCTCATCCATATAGCCTCGCATGCAGCCAAGCTTGCTGCCATATACTCGGCCTCTGCTGAAGTGAGTGCCACGGATCTTTGCTTCCTGCTGTACCAAGAAACTGTTGTCGACCCGATACTGAAGATCCCTCCATATGTGCTCTTTCTGTCCGTTGGGCTCCCTTCCCAATCTGCATCCGTGAAGCCACATAGCTTCACCTCATCCTCCTATATGTACCACAATCCATATCCTGATGTGCCTCTGAGATAACGCAATACATGCTTGCCCGCCTTCCAAAAGAGCTTGGTTGGCTTAACCATAGCTTGTGAAAGCTAGTTAACAGCATAGCATATGTCGGGTCGTGTATTGACCAGATACATAAGCGACCCCACCAACTGTCAATAAACAGTGGCATCCACTACCTCCATTGAAGTAGCATCCTCCTTCCTCCAACCACCAGGAAGAGGAGTATCAACAGGCTTACAACCATGCATACCTAAACTTCCTAACTTCTCCGATATCTCTCGGGCATACTTACCTTGAAAGCAAGCAGGTCCACCAGCTGCGGCCTGCCAAATTTCCAATCCGAGGAAATAATGAAGGAGGCCCAAGTCCTTCATCTCAAACTATTTTGCAAGATCAGCCTTGCATGAGAGTATCAACTGTTCATCACCCGTCAAAATCAAATCATCTACATAAAGTACAATGATCAACAACTTACCCTCCACCACAATCTAGTATAGGTTCAGATCCGCCTCACTCTTGGGAATCCAAGTCTTGTGAAATAACTATCTATCCGTGTGTACGAAGCACGAGGTGCTTGTTTCAACCCATACAACGCTCTCTTGAGCTTGCACACATGCGACTCGCTGCTGAAGATCTCAAAACCTTCGGGCTGCTCTATGTACACCTCCTCCTCAATGACTTCGTTGAGGAACACAGTCTTCACATCCATATGTTCCACCCCATCTGCGCTGAGAGAGCAAGAATCGTCCGTATGGAAGAATACCTTGCGACAGGTGCAAAGGTATCCTCATAATCGATCCCCTCAATATGTAAAAAGCCTTGGGAAAAAAATCTTGCCTTGTACTTCTCCACACTCCCGTCAACTGCCTGCTTCACTTTGTAGATCCATCTCGAACCCACCACTGATTTCCCCTCCGGTCTCAGGACAATCTCCCATGCACTGTTTCTGACAATCGAATCATACTCTTCCACCATGGCATCTACCCATGCGGGATCCTCCACGGCTTCCTTGAAAGAGGATGGCTGCTGTCATGATACACTTGCTCATAAGAGCCATGTATCCGATATCACAGGTCGGTATTTGTCTCATCTCTGTGATGATGTAGGTGCTCCTACAACCTTCTCTCCATCTTGAGCCAATCACTCAGCACGCCAGTGTGTCCTTGCCCTCTACGATGGTTGAGCGGCCCATGAGTGGTCTCTTCCACTCCATGAACCTCCTCTTGTTGCTGATCCACATCCTGAGGCTCATCCTTAGGAACTAATAGCTCCTCATCTGCATGTAAGTGTGGCTCCCTCTCAAGAGAACACTTCATGGCTTTCTCCTCTTGAAATTTGATATCCCGTTGCACAACAGTCTTGCGACTGTTTGGAAAATACACACAATAGTTGTGGGGCATATCATTGTACCCCACAAATATCGCAACCTCTACGGTCAGCTCCAGCTTCTTCCTGGCATCCTTCGTCACATGAATGTAAACAGGTGAACCAAATATCCTCAAATGGGAAATATCAGGCTTCTTACCAGAAAACACCTCCTCGGGTGTACTCATGCCAAGTATCCCGTGAGGACAATGGTTCTACACATATACTGCAGTATTGCATGCCTCTGCCCACAAGTGAATGGGTAGGCCCTGATCATGCAACATCGCCCGTGTAGCACCCACGATCGTTCTATTCTTTCGCTCAGCAACCCCATTCTGTTGTGGGTTATGAGGTGCTATGAGCTCTCTTCGAATTCCTTATGTGTTGCAAAAGTCCTTGAATTCGCCATAGATGAATTCACCACCATTGTCGCTCCTAAGAGCCTTCACCTGCTTCCCCGATTCTTTCTCAACCCTCCACCAATGCTTCAGACTCACAGAACTTTGAGTATGTCTAAGCTCTTCTTACTTGCATGAAGAAGATCCATTTCTAGAAAAATCATCAACAAATATCACATAGTACCTGTGCTTTGCTGTCGAAGCTACTGAGAAAGGTCCACACACGTCTGTGTGAATTCTCTCAAGGATCGTCGTGGTGCGACTATCCTTCTCGTGAAGGTGGCTTTCACAAATTTTCCCAAAATTTTGCCCATGTGAGTACATTGCTGAGGTGCCTTCGGGAAGCCAGTGAAATACTCTTTGATATCTTCAAAGCTCCATGGTGAAGGTGGCCCAATCTTTGGTGCCACAGCTCACCATCATCCCGACTCACCACTCCTTCTGCCTTGCATGCCATTGCTGCGTAGCCATCTACTTGCAACTGATAAATGTTCTTGACTCAAACCCCTATCTTCTGGGTTTCTCCAGTTGTCTTACTGCGCAGGAAAGCCTTTCCTTCGCTAAAGACAACATCGTACCCCTTGTATTCTAACATCGCCACAGAGATCAGATTCTTCTTCAATCCTGGAACATGCATCACATCCTTCAATACGAAGGGTTTACTAGACTCCCTCTTAAAGGAAATGGTACCGATACCGGTCGCACTATATCTACCATCATCGCCCATCTCGATGTGCACTCAAAGATCTTTCTCATCCAGATCTGAAAACAGATCTTGATCTCCAGTCATGTGAAAAGACGCACCACTGTCAAAGAACCATACTGATCCCATCACACTTGAGACCAAGCATGCGATCAACGAAAAATCCAGGTCAAACTGCGAGGCTAAGGCCTCTCGGTTCACTGGAATCCAACAACTTTTGCTTATTTTTCTTCTTGCGGACAATTTGTGGCGTAATGTCCGTGTTAGTGGCATGGTGAAAACACTTCACCTTGGACATGTCTTGCTTCTTGCCTTTCGCAGGAATGAGAAGCTTTCTTGCTCTTCACTTCTTTTCTTTGGCAGCGAAGCGCAATTCTCTTCATCGAGTTCCTTGTTGTGATCCATCCACCAGTACTCCATATCTCCTCTTGCACAAGATCCGACCAAAGTCGCTCCCATCTGGCAATTTCTCTCCTGGCAATTTCTCCCGACCATTGACAGAGTCCTGATAGGAATGCCAACTCTTCGGAAGCCCAAGGAGAGCCAAGCTCACCAATTCCTTATCATCTACAGTCACCCCCACACTTCCCAGCTCATCTCTGCATTGGATGAACTTCGTGAGGTACTTGGGCATACTGTCGCCTTTCTCCATCTTTATGTTTCTGAGTTTATCCTTGAGCGCCAACTTCCTCTGGTCACTCTTTCTTTCGAATAAATCTGTCAAGGATTTCCACATCAAGAATGGAGAAGCCTTACCGTGAAGGCTGGATACTATGTGATCCTTCACGCCCTCCAACAGAATCCTTCGACACTTTGCTGTCTTCTTTTGCCAAGCCTCAATTACGACAGCATCGCTTGAAGTAGGCTTTGGGACTTCAGCATCTATGAACTCCTTCAACCCATTGTCATCTAGCACCGCCTCCATCCTGCCCTTCCATGCAATATAATTCGAGCTGCCCTCAAGGGCATACTCCAATCGCAATTCGTTGAAAGACATCTCAACTTCGACACCAAGAAAACACTGCTGCAAATTCGAATTCCACCAGCACAAAACTCAACCGCTTCAATGTTTTGCAATTGCTCCAATGATCAATACTGCTCCGATACCATGTATAAATTTGAATAACTGTTAAATTATTCATCGAGATTATCCTGATCACACACTATTTGAGCTTCATGCATAATACATAACCTCTTCTACTATTGATCATCAATTTGCGGAAATATAAACAATCGCATGCGCACATTAAAACCATAAACAATCACACATCTAAACACAGTATTTATGGGAAAGCTTAAAGCTGAAAACCCCCAACTATCTGTATATTATAATGATAGATATCATGTAACAATCATTGTAAAAACTCCTCACAAGCTCTCAGTACAATCTCCAATTGTTACACACTACACAAGCTCAGATCATACAAAACACATGCTCCAATCTGCTCCACCTGTTAGCCTGCCTCTACTGCGCAATCCAATATGGATAATCATGAGATCCAGGTTCAAATCCCACTAGTATGTACTGCGCAATCCTCATTGGCATCTCCATCAATGTGTGGTGCAAACTCATGCACCAGTATAGTCACAACTGATAGTCACACTGCTCTTTCACCTACCTCTTCATTGGTCTCCACTGAAACTGTCCATGCACTGAAGTTAACTGATGTATTCTTTAGTTGATTTATGAGTTTATAATTAGTGAATTAATTAATAATTAATTCACACCACTCTCACTAATTGTATCTATTAGCTAACTTGGATACAAAAAGCTCAACTATGCTTAGATTAGTTAAACTGAATACAACTCCACTAACTTCCTCAATCAACTCCACCAAACTCTGTCACATGAGTTCTAACTGAAGTCTTCATGCAATAGCTCCACATAACCCTCGGGAATAGCGTAATTCCTTCTGTCAGCTGCATGTTCCACTTCTGTGCACTTAACTGAAGTGCTCCAAGAGAATAAGATAATGTTTAGAGTCCAAATATTATTAAGAGCTAATAATATTCGACATATCTATTTTTAGACTGGCAATCTAAAAATAGATTCCGCCCAATATGTCTAAAAATAGAAATCCATATATTTTTCCAACTTGACCAACCATCCACAAATAGCATCCCGCAACTCATAGAATATGATCCATATGTCTAAACATAGACATAGTCTAAAAATAGACTTTGCGATAAAAATACCCTGCAGGCCCACTTAGTGAAGGCGACTCCTTTCCACTAAGCTCATCATCTTGTTGCAATCTCCAACGTAAAGTGGACGCATGGTAGGGAAAATATCGAAAGATTCTTTAATTACCTCAACTAAATTTCCTCAGAGATTAAGTTTACCATGGAAATTGAAGAAAACATGTGCATTCTCTTCCTTAATGTCCTGGTTACCAGAAAAGAGGATGGAACTTTGGGGCTTCAAGTGTTTAGGAAGAAAACGCATACTGACAACTACCTTCATGCTGAGTCATACCATCATCCTAGTCAGAAATTTGGGGTCCTTAATACTGTTGTTGTAAGACCCTTAAGGATATCTAATGAGGAGCACCTGAATGAGAAGTTCACTCTCTTGACATCAGTTTTCATGGGTATAGGATATAAAGAGAGAGAAATCAGGAAAGCCATAAATAGAGTTGAAGGTTCGGTCATATCCAACAAGAAGCGCGAGGGACATCAAGAAAATTGTGGTAGGGTTTTTCTCCCATACATTAATGGTGTTATGGATAATATCGCCAAGGTTTTGGGAAGGAATGACATCTTTGCACAATTTTCAACACCAGGAACCAAAAGACAAAAAATGCGGTGAGTTAAAGATAGTATTAGTCATGAACAGCTTAAGGGTGTTTACAAGATTGACTTCTCATGTGAGACGATGTATATTGGTGAAACTAGGCGCTCTCTTAAAAAACGACTTAAAGAGGATGGTGCTAATATTAACCATGAGTGATCTCGCACCTCGGCCCTTGTTGATCACTCCTCGAAAACTAAACATCACTTGAGTCCTGAGGATGCTAAAATCATTGCGAGGGAGGAACAATATCACAAACGAAAGATTAGAGAAGCACTTGAGATTATAAAACACCCGCATAACATTAACATGGATGGAGGATATGCCTCTAATTCAACAGATGTGCTCTTAGAGTTTGTCTTCATCCCAGATATAGTATCGCAGATTTGCTCCTCCTCCAATAAGAAATAATTTTTTTTAGGGTTTGGCCATTGCATACAACTAATTGAATTATTCACTCTTAATAATTATCCTTATTAATTAATTTTTATTTTTAATAAAAATTAATTAATTAATAATTATTATTAGTTTATAAAAATAAAGAAAAATTATATTTAACCATGATCAAATTCAATTTCATTATAATATTAGATTAATTCTGATTGAAATATATATTTTTTTAAAAAGATATAAATAATAATTATTAGAATTTTTAGAATTAATAAATAATAATTATAAATCATAGCTATTATTTATTAACCTTTATTCACTTTTTTAAATAAAGGTTAACATTAATTAAGTAAAACTATTATTTAATTTTTATTAATTATTAATTTTATTAATTAAGAATTATTAATTTTGTAAATAATTCTTACTATTAGTACCATCTAAGGTTATCTCATAATCTAGAGGATTATAGTTTAATATTTTTCACTATGGATTAACCCTTTTATTATTAATTTAATTAGATTATTTTATGTTTGTATTTATTATAATTTAAAAAAAAAAAATTAATAAATATTATTATTAAATTAATGAATAGATGATATTATATATATACTATTAAAATTATTAGAATTTATTAATAATTTATTAAAATTTATTATTATATTTTTCAGAATAAATTATTTATTTATTAAAATAAAACTTATTAAAGAAATTAAATAAATTAATAAAAAAATATTAATTAATCAATTCTCTTTTTTCACTATTTAAATATTGATCTTTTCATCTTTTTTCAATATTTATTCAACATTTTGTCTTGAAGATGGATCTCTATTGGGATTCGAAACGTCGACTATTATTTTATAATACTGTAAATAATCAGAAATTCCTTCCGATAAATAAAATAGATCTACATTAATTAATATAATGAGTATATATTAAGAAATTGAGAATGGTTAATGATAAAAATTAATTTTCAAAACAAAAAATATATTTTACAGTGATTTAAAATGTATTTTTTAAATTAATAAATGAATTTAAAGTCATATTTTTTTTTTTTTTTTAAGTATTTTATATATACCATTCAACTTTGTTATTTTAATAACCTTTTTTTAAATTTTGAGTAAAATTTGTGAGTAAAATTCAAAATATATATATATATATATATATATATATATATATTTGAAATGATAAAGTGCATCACATAATTTTGAGTCAAATTTACTATTTCAATTATTTTTTAATTAGTAAATTAAATTAGGATATATTAAAATAATATAATATATATTGAAATTATATCATTAAATTGTAAAATATAATATATTATAATTATATTAAAATTACATAATATAAAATTAATAATTAATTGATATTTATATAGAATTAATAAAATTGTTATTTTTATTTTTTTAGTGAAATTAGAAGCTATATAAAAACAGCTAGATGGAGCCTCTCCTCGTCTATTTAAACGAGTTTCTAGCTCTGATTTTTCATTTTGTTTTGAAGGTGAACCACACTGGCTGCGGTTCCTAGCTCTGATTTCTGGTCTTGTTCTGAAGATGAACCACACTACTTAGTTCCAAACACCTCGATAAAATATGTGATTATTACATAAAGCTTTCATATACATATTATGGATCACAGAAGCCAAATTTCAGAAATATTTTTTATAAAATTTTGAGGAAAATGTTGGAATTAATGGAGAAATATATTAATGTATTTGGTTTTTTGTTGATAGGATTGAGATCCTCTATTTAAGTCATAGATCCTATTATTTAGGGAGTGGTTCAAATCACCAAGCTAATTTGTAATTTTGTATGTATGAAACTTTGATTGAATGAATATAGGGTGTATTGAGTGCTTCGGGATTCTCCAAGTGACTCACCTGGAGAGCCTCTTGTTTTATATCATATTCTGTCTCTCCTTGGATTATTATCATGGTATCAGAGCTTCAAGTGGAAGCTGCGTGGGTTTGTATATAAGTTCTGTCAGCACTGTGATGCATGAGTGCATGGAGTTGTTGGAGCTTGGACCAAAATTTATCATTCTTCTTTGTGGAGAAACATGTGTGCCCATTGAGATCCGTGGTGCATGTGACAGCCTATTGGCGGAAGAGTGGTGGTGCCTTGGTGTTGTTCAACGGTTTGAGCAGCAGAATCATGAGCAACGTTTTGGAGATTGATTGTTGAAGAGTGGTGTTTTAGTGCAGTTGTGTGACCTCAACAGCCTCTGAGCAGAGCTGTGACTGCGAATGTGGAGAGGGTTGACTAGAGGGCTAGAGATCTCTGCGCAGAGGAGATCAGAGTGTGTGAGGCCATTTTTTGAGGTCGTGGAAGGAAGAAAAAGCATGTGGATTGATTAGATCCGAGTGCATGAGGAAATTTGATGATATCACAGAAGCAAGCAAAAGTGTGTGGATTTATCCCTTAGGAGGATCAATGCTTCTTAGTTCTGTAGAAAACAAAACTAACGATGTATTATTTTTTTGTGTTTATGTCGTATCTCTTAGGAGGAGGATCAACGTTTCTTAGCTCTATAGAAACCCATTGTTGTGCTCTACTTGACACTCAGTAGGGTTTCATTTCATGGAGATCGCTTAGTCAATCTGCAGGTCCATTATTGCAGTTTTCCCAGTTTGGTGCACTGCATGGTTCATTTGTTGTGTTTCTCCACCAGGATATCAGAGCTAGAAGACATTGTCATATTTCCGGATAATTCTTGCCACCAAGTTGTGGGATATCCTCAACGTTCTGTCAGTGAATGTGTGAGGAAGAGCAGCGTTCGAGTTTGGTCAAATATTTTGGTTTGGAGAAGGTACAGTTGGTAATGATGTTGTGTTTGTTGCGTTTATCTGTTGGTTTCTTTGCTGCATCAAGTTCTTTCCTTGCGTGACCTATTTTATCTCCCCGCTCTACCAATTTATAATTGTTGATGCATTTGAAAAGAAGAGGATGCCTGTTAGGAAGAGGAAAAGGAGACTAAGAAAAAAAATATCTGGGAAGGTTAGAGTCTGAAGCAATTTTCTGGAGGAGGAAACTTGTTGCCAATCGTGGACAGGGAGGAGGAAAGTGGTCTTGACCTCCACCTGATGTTTCCCATATTTTCCTGGTGGGCCACAACCTTGACATTACCCTAGCTATTATGAGCGCCTTCGATATTGTGCAAAGAGGATTGAGATTTTTTTCTGAAAACCCAACATTCTGGTGATTGTCTTCATTGTTGGATGCCTTGAGGTTGGGAATGCGACTTTCAGGAAGAGGTTCGAGGTTCTGTTGGGGTTTCATGTTCTTCGGATAGTGAATGTGTTAGATCTCATCTTCAAGATGAGCGTATGGTGCGTGGAGGTTAACCTTGGAGTTGTGGCATCGGTCGTAGAAAAAATTTATTGGTGTTTGATCATGAAGATGGTGCACCGAAACTTTGATTCAATAAACTATAAATCCATAGTGTTGACCATGGGCAAAGGTGTATTGGAGAGGTTGTGTACCTATCAGATAGGCGGTGTGAGAGATATATCAGTACATTGTTATTGAATAGACTATATTGGCAGAGGATCTCCATGTCAAATCCCTACCTACACCACCATTGAAATATTGTAGCGTAATCAGTGTTAGGCACCGAGACAACTGGAATCATAAGTGCACAAATTGATCGTTCTTTTTTATTAAAGCTTGATCTGTGACTAAGGAGAGGATAGTGCATGTAGCATGGCTGTTGCGATTCATTTTTTAGATTTCTTGTTGTTCATGTACCCAAAGGAGAAAGTCTTGTTGTGTGTAAAGATAGTGTAAGCCAATTCTAACTATGAGCATGGAGAGGGTGGATTGTGCCACCTGGAGGAGAAGAAATTGTAAGGGTAGGCATTGTTGGCTATTGAAAAATTGAGTTTGTGTGGTTGAGTTTCTGCATTGAGAGTTTGTTGTGGCTACATGGAGTGCTTCTTTGAGCTTTGATTGGAGCAGTTGTGTAAATAACCAAGGAGTTGAGATCCTTGTAAAGATTCGAGTAATGGGTAAACAAAGGATACTGAAACTGTCTCGAAGAGAACTGAGGAGAAAGCATCAAGAGATAATTACGATATATTTTTTTGTTGAATTTGGTGAATTTTTTCAGGTTGATGTTGATGGACCGATAGCTGATCCAGTCAAGGATCAGAATGCAGATATGGAATTTGTTGAAATCATTAAAAGGTTAATGTCGGATCTACCCTTTTTTTCAGGTATGTATTATGAAAGCTAGGCACCTTAAATGAAAAAAATATTGTGGAAGGTAGATTTATTAAATTATGTTTAAGATGGTATTGTTAAATCAAACCATGATATGAGTTCAACATTACACCTTATAAAAATTTCATTAAATGAAAGCATCTTCTTCGGTACACTACATG
This sequence comes from Pinus albicaulis, assembly GCA_034641835.2. NCBI lineage: Eukaryota > Viridiplantae > Streptophyta > Pinopsida > Pinales > Pinaceae > Pinus > Pinus albicaulis. Next base: position 1,309,014,357 of record CM076584.1, on the reverse strand, counting down.
AATATGGTGAATTACACAATGCAAAAGTTCTGTGGGATATTTTAGAAATGAAGTACAGTTTGAATGATGGAAAATATGATGAAATATTGTCCTTGAAAATGATGATTATGTTTTCAGTCTCATAACTGAGTGTGAAACTGAAAATTACAACATTGAAGATGCAACGATGGATGTTGAATGTGAGCCTATAACTAACATTAAAACATGTGATGATGAAGAAACAACCATTGATGTAGAATCTGATTTTTTTTATGCAGAAAGATTCCCTGATGCAGAGACTTGTGAAGTCAAATTTGATGAGAACTATGTATCTCATGATGAGTGGATCAATCTAATGCAAGAAAAACATCTTATTTATGATTTTTTGTTCCGTGAGAAGGAAATTATATCTCCATGTGTATATCAAATGAAGGAAAACATGTTTCCAGCAACAGAAATGATTAAAGAGGTTAAAGACATACATAAAAAAACTACGTCAGCAGAGAAAGATGAAGAAATGAAAACTCTCTTAAAGGAGCAGGATGACAAGAGCTAATATGTTCCTCTTTAGGAATCTAACATTTCTTTTAAGTGTGCAAATATTGGCAGCCAGGGAGAAGAAATTCAAAATATTAAGCAAAATTATAAGTCCGAAGAACCTGCAACATTGAATACAAAGACCCCGGATGCAGGGGTTTAAATCGGGATGGGATGTGGTAGCTCCACTACTGGGCACATGGCCAAGCCACTTAGCCATGCACGGGGCCTGTCCTGCAACCCTTAAATGCTCCTGCTGCTCACCTCAAGTTGCATAACTGCCTCTGTCCTTCGCCTTAATGCTTGTCCGGTCTGCATCCCTGAGCTCTACATCATGGCGTCGCACCCTCCTTCACTGTCATTCTCTTCCTGCTACCTTCAATTCTTTGTTTTCTCTGCTCCGAGTTCCACTTCTCCCTCCGAGATGCACAGTGAACTCCACCTTCTATTATCCTCGATGCCTCATCACTCATGTTGTCCTACTGTCTTGTAGCCTCTGCATGCTAACCTCAATGCTCACTCGACCTCAATGCCTCCGTAAGCTAGACTCCCTCAAGCTCATTCCTGTTACAGCATGTCAAGGAGGCATAGAATCTGTTGCCGTCGTGGTAGAGGCAGGGGCCAGTCCTCATGCCCACCCATCTCTATTCACTCATACAGTCACTTACCACCTCCTGAAGATAATTCGTCTCATTTCCATTATGATTTCTCCCTGGATAGTCCTTGTGTCATAGCCACCATCACTGCCAGCTTTCAGGAGACCCCTTCGAGCTCTGTTGGGTCAGGTTCTAGAAAACGGCCTAGGAAATCTACAATTTCTCTAGCACCCCAGTAGCACTCTCGGAAATCTGAAGCTCTGTCGTTCAAACCAGGAACGCACTCCTCCAATAGCGAAGGCAGCGGAAGCGAAAGTCCATAATGCTCAGTGGGTGAGAAGAGGAAAGGTAGTGCCAACTTTGTGTGCACTGCACCAAGCCAGAACCCACCGCTCAGCACTCGAAGAAACATGACGATTATTTTGATGATTACAGGTGTCTTATTGTTTAGGAGCCACCACCACAGCCTCATGACACATAGCATGTCATGCAGCCACAACAATGAGAGGTTTCCTCTCTCTGTTTTGCTTAATTTCTCTGATATCATGTATTTCCTAAACAATTTGGAAAACTTTTGGTGTTTTCTGGTTAATGTTGGTTTCCCTACTAAGGGCAGCGATTTTTGGACCGATTTCCCCATTTGGGGCAGTCGTACTTTTGTCTTTTTGAACTCTGCTCCCTCTGGAATTGGCTAGCATAGAAATTCTGGAGGCAAGATTTGACCTGTATACTATGTTCATATTAATAAAATAGTCTAATTTAGAAAAAAAATATTGAATACAAAGAATGTTAGCCTGCAACCAAGATTGAGAAAGAGGAGATTAAGATTTCAAGTGTTCCACTAAAAAGGAGAAGCTCCACCACTATCTTATGGCAAGAAAAGTGGAGATCAAACTTCACTGACAAATGAACAAGCATGGACTCTTTAGCAAAAAGACAAAAATGAAAGCACAATTATCAAGTACCATGGTAAGCCTAGAGGAGACTGAGACCAACAAGCGAATATTAAGCCAAGGAAGGAGAAATATGACTTTAGGTGAATTTCTCCATTAAGGGGGAGTGTTGGAATTAATGAAGAAATCTACTACTATATTTGGTTGTTTGTTGTTAGGATTGAGATTCTTTATTTAGGTCCTAAATCCTATTATCTAGGGAGTTGTTCAAACCAGCAAGATAATGTGTAAGTTTATATGTACGTGAATTTGATTAAATGAATATAGGTTGTGTTAAGTGCTTCGACATTCAGTAGGTGACTCACCTTGAGAGCCTCTTGTTTTATCTGATATTCTATCTCTCCTTGGATTTTTATCATCAAACTCATAAAAATGGGTAGTTTAATTAAAATATGAACTATTTCCTAACATATTTTTAAATCAATTTTACCAAAATCTCTACAAAATAATAAGTTTAAGTTGTTTAATTTGAAAAATTCAAAATATCTTTTTTTGGTATTTCTCTTTTACTATCATGAAAGGTCAAGTAATGGCTTTTCAAATCTTGCAAAATTATAAGGGAGATTAGGCCTGCATGCATTCTTCGAATATTTGGACTGCTTGGAATGGTAATGGTAGGTCTAGCTGTCTACAATACCATTTTTGCCGTAAAACCTTGTTTTCATTAAACTACCCAGAAACAATGTATCAATGGGTCAATATCTGTAATTGGGTCATAGTGTGTAAATGGTTGCTAAACGAATTTTGTGGGCAGAGTCGTATTTCTTTTTAGTCCCTGTTTTTGTTAAATCATTTGTGGATTACTATCAGGAACGGGTCCTAAAAGCTTGTCCTTTTTGGTAATTTCGATTCTGGCAAGCACACTCTGCTCACTTAGATAATGGTGATTCCTGCGACACTCATCAGCGACTATAAGTTTCATGTTCTTGATTCCTCTTTCTATACAGGGTTACAATTCAGTTCTACAGGAGACCTTCTCTGTCAGGCCATAATGGCAAAAGGTCAAACAGGTAAATGAAAAGACAAAAGTGGAGGCAAGAAACAACAAGCAATTCATACTGCAGGACCAAGCAAAAGAGGCAGAAAGAGTAATAAGCAAATTCTGGAAAACATTGTTGATCTTTATGATTCAAGTAATCCAGTTCATATTTGAAATATTATTCAGGGTTGGGAGACACAGAGTGATGATGAAGATGACGACCTTAAAGAGTAGGAGGCTAAAATGGATTTTATTTCCGACCCAGGAAATACAAGAGGTCGAGTATCTCTGTTTCAGCAATTAGTTAAGACATATTAGAAATTGAAATGTGTATTAGCAAAGGCAATGTCGAGCATGCAAGAAAGGGAAGGAAATTCAACAGTGCTCTTTGAACTTTAGCAGAAAAAAACAAGACATTCGTGAGATGGCCAAGGCATAGATCCAAGCAACTGCTCGAATTGGGAGGATTGAACGTCAGCTCCAAAGCATGCAACGAGTGGAGATGCTAGGGTCTACTATAAAGGACCCAACTCCCGTGGATTCTTCTGATGGATAATCTTTCTTAGTTTATATTTTTTTATGTTTTTGGCGGATAACAGTTATAGTTTCTGTTTCAATTGCAAATTTTATGGGCATAGTAAAGTGGTTAAAGCAGTAAGTAGAAGGAAAAAACAATATCAGTTTTGGTTGGCTTTTAACTCTCTGAAGTGGCCAACAAACCTGGGTTCTTTTGGGCAGCTTGAGGCTACCATATACAATAGAATATGTATAGCAACTTGCTCTTTAAAAAATAGAAAATAAAAAAGTACTACAAAATTTACAAAAATAAAAAATAAAAAATATCTTTATCCTTTTTAAAATATTAAATAACAAGAAATTACAATATAATCTAAAATTATATTATTAAATTATTGCGAAAAAAAAAACTATTTTGTATATTAATTAGAATACACCATAATATAATAATATACTAAGTTAAAAAACATTATAATATAATAATATACTAAGTTAAAAAACATTTAAATTAAACCGAATCTTACACCAAATCTTACACCATTATGAATGTCATTTTTTTATAGAAGTCGTCTATCGAGCACGCGAAATAGCCCGGAGGGCAAAAAATTGCCAAAATCCGGTTAACTAAAATTCGAAAAATCATGTACTTGGAGTGTTTAAAATTCATTTTTGATGTTGGAAATGGATTCAGCACTATCAAAAACCTTTAAGACACTCAAAATATTAAAGTTTAACAACTGTAAACAAGATTCTAAGCAAATCATTGTCATATTTTCTAAATTCTGAATGAGAACATGTGACATGTGCTTTTTAGACTACGTGTTTTTTATATCCTTATGAACCTGCATTTTTACTTTAGTTGGCCTATGTAATAACCCACTTGCAGCTTTTTCATTAATTATTTGACATAACGTCATCACCCTTACTTTTTGCTTTTATCTCCAGCACTATATTTTATTAATTACTTGATGTAGAAATCAACACCCTTTACTTTTTAGCTTTTAGGTTCGTCCTATAGCCACCACACATTTCGCTTCGATGACGTGGATTCTCTTCTTAGTGTCGCTGTCATGCACAATAGAAAATTGTTGTTTTGGCCTACTGCAGTTCTGGTCAATATTATGCAAAGCGCTAGCAAGCAAATTTGATTTCATTGGTCTAAAGGAACAATAATTGTGATTCCATTTGCGCTAACAATTCTCTTAATTCTAAGAATTTTAAAGTCAAATTTCCTTTCCTGGGAGATATTTTTTTAATCGATGTTTTCGCCACATGCACATATTAATTTAATATTATATTTATATATATAGCTTAACTACTGCATAACACCTTTTCTTTAATTTTTAAAATATTCGACTCATAAAGCAACCGCTCCCTACTTTTTGCCTTTTTGTTTATCCTTCTGCTACGACATATCGCCCTTCGATACCATGGGCGCTCTGCTCGTGTCATGCGTTGAATCCATGTAGTCATAGAAGATACCGTGTTTTTTCGTTATACTATAGCATTCTATTAGGATTGTCACCAACCATTTGTTAATTTTCCAACATTTTAGAAACTTCCTTCCTTCATTGATAACTGAAATTTGACTTTCAATCTTTATTCATCCAAGGACATTCTTTACCTGTAACAAATTTGACATGTGTGGCTGTCTATCTTTATGAACAAATGGCTTTTCAATATTTTTAGCATTTCTTAAATTAAATTAAATTTAAATAAATTAAATTAAATTTAAATAAATTAATAAAATTTTAATGTTTTACAATATAATTCAAATTTATTAGAATGATAAATAAAAATAAAAACAGTGTGTTATTAAAATATTAAAACATTGATTAATTTTAATTTACATTATCTAAAATTTAAAAAGTTATAAGTCATATAACATTTCAAAACAAACTTCATTAATAGATTCAGTATCATAATATGCTTTCAATTTAATATAATTGGTTAAAATATTAGTTATTTAACATTTCAATGTTCAAAGAATGTTTTAAAAAGTGACTCATAGAGAGATCACCTCATTAAAAAGTGATTCCTATAGAGATCACCTCATCATTAAAAAATACTCATATAGAGAGATCACCTTATCATTGACTCTAGATTTTATTGAGAAAATTATAGTAAGATAGTTTGACATTAAAAATATCACATACATAAAAACAACAAGTCAGTTAGGGCCAACAAGCAGGGATACCAAAACATTCAACAATGTTGGTGTTCTTAGGCAATGGAAAATCTTTTAGTGCATTCATTGCCACCATAAACCCCTTTAGTTTCAGAATTGTTACCAATTTAACAAAGACAAAATGAATAGGTAATTTCCATAACTAGGATGTTCAACCATTGAAGCCAAATTTTTTAAAACCCAACAATTTGTAATTTTCATAACTAGGATATTCAACCATTGAAGCCAAAAATTTTAAAACCCAACAATTTTAATCAAATCTTTGATCATTTGACTCTCAATTCAGAATCTAAGAAAAGAAGTCCAGATATCTATGGGTCGGATAGGGGTGAAGCCTCTCACAAGGGTAAAAGGGTTGATGATGAAGGATTCATGAGTGACTTTTTTTATCGTTTCTTCAAAATGTTGTATTGTTTACCTAAGGTTAATTTAAATATGTTTCATTCTTTCAATATGTTACATATTTTACTTAAGGTTAATTTAAATCAATTTTATTGGTAAAATCTAATGAGAGGGGTTGACCAATAGCTAAAATTTTAACGATGGAAATTTATCTTAAAGTTCAGAAACCTAGGCATTCTTATTAGTCCTTAACATAAAAACTATAAAATGTTTTGTGATATTTTTATAAACATTCAAATTTCAAATGATTTTATATAGTTTATGTAAAAAATTGGTTATTTTCAAGGTAAAATAATTTTATACTATAAAAATTCAGTGAATGTTTTTTAGAAAAAAAATAGAAATTACTGAATCTTTTCCCTAGAAAAATGATGAAAAATTAGCTCACCTCAGAATATTAAGCCATAAAATTTTCCCTATTAACCAAATGGAATAATATTTTTACTTCATGCTATAGAGGATGATTTTTTAGCACTTGGAACATGAGTTCGAAATTTTGCTTTCCAATGTTGGTAGTGGTGATTATTTGGGAAGGGGTGTAACCCAGAGAACATAGGTCCTAAATTTATTTTTGCAATGTTGGTAGTGATATTTATTTAAGAAGTGGTGTAACTTAGAAAAAAATAGAATTTGTAAAAAAAGAAAAATAATGGAAGATAAAATATACTCTAAGATTATTTTTGGTCTCTAAAGACGTTCTTACTACACTTAAGCAATATCATTATTATTATAAAAATATCACATTGCATGATCAATTTGAATGACTGCTACCCATATTGGGTGTTAGATAAGGGATAGATAGGGGAGTGCGTAGCCACCGTATCATTAAGAATAAATGGGGTGACATGGCCAACTGTCCCCCAAGCTCTTCATTACAAACAAGTTTGAAGTTTCATGTACTTGGAAGATGGTACAAGAATCAGTATAATGCACCAACATAAGCTCAGAGTGCAAACAAGGGAATTTATACCAATGTGCGGTGAAAAAAGTCATAGGTTCATGACGCCACCCCGCAATTCATTCCTAGCTTGGCTTGCAATGTCAATTAGCTCTTCTAAGCAGTGGAGAATACATAGAGGGGTTATCAATTAAACTTGGCATTCTTTAGGTTCATTTTCCCATGTTGTGCTTCGTTATTGCACCACATTATAAATTATTATGGTTAAAGGAGGTTAGTTTTGGGTTTTTTTTGTAGGTTGGTAACAAGCACGGTTCTAAAGTAGCCATTCTCTACATTATGAATGTTTCTAGTTGAATATATTCCCCTCTCTCGATCCTCTGTTACTTTGCTATAGCTTCAATTCCTATTCTAGGATTGGATTATCTTCTAGCCTTCCATGATTCTCTTTACCATTTCTTTCAACCTCATTTTCTCCCCTCACCATTCTTGGCCCCTCTTCCCTCCTATGTTCAATTCATTGTTTTCTTTTAATATAGATCCTTAGGCATTGGGGTGGCATTAGTTAATCTCTCCTAGACGTTTCTTCATTTCTAGGAGTCTCACCTCACTTTTCCTCATTTCCTTATTTCTACATTGGATTCTCACCTCTACTCTAAGTCTCAGTACCTCATATTCACTCCATTAACTCTATATCTCATTCCATCCTCACCTCTCTACGCCTCAACTCTAATCCCAGAATTAGGTGGTATTCTAATACACATTGACAACATGCTAGTCTACGTTGAGGTTTGGAATGAAATATACAACAAATTGAATGTCATTTGGGCCTTCCTTAAAATCCAAGCTTCTTACTAGGAATCAATGAAGAGCCCATTGTTGTTGAGGAATCGAAATATCAAAAAGCATGTTTTTGACATCTTCCTATGTCGCTCATTGTTGTTTTTTTGTTAGTTTCTATAGTTTTTTGGATATGCTTACTTCAGAGGGCCTTATTCTTGAACTTTATTATGTCATATTTATCATTTACAATTTTTTTTATGGATGGTTAAAAATTCAAGTTTTGTCCATTGGTTGGGTTTCCCAAGTGGCCGACCAAGGAAATCTGATATATTCACTTTCATAAGTCTCTAATGAAATGCAGTTTCTTTTATTGAAAAAAAAAAAAGGTTCAATGATTTCATCTCAATAATTGAATCTAATAAACCCATAGGTTATTTATTTATAATATTTGTATCTAACCAAGGTCCTTGAATTAGGGAAGATTCAATGCATAAGTAATGGCCCATGGTTGTAACTACATCTCTTCAACTAGTCAATTTTCCTAGTTGGCCTAACAATCCAATTGAACATATGTTCAACCACTTAGTAAATCATGTAGTTTACCACTCAAATTATTATTCCACAAGTCAAATAATCGAGCATATAGTAAACAACTACATGAGCCGACCCATTGATTGTTCAATTCACCATATAATTTATTACTCTACTAGCCGACTTGATCAACTGTCTCCAGTAAGGGTGTGATGAACCAACATAACCTAATATTTTGACACAATTTCAAAAATTCCCCTATTTGTACAATTATATAGAGATTTAGGAGGTGAAATTACATAATTAAGAAAATTCCCATAATTGTGGCTCCCTAAAGTTGGAAAAAATCTCCAAGGTTAAGAAGATTAGCTTCTAATAATGGTTTGGTGGATATATCAATAATGTTATCATCTATTTTGTAATAATAAAGAGGAGAAACCTTATCTTGAACCAGTGGTCTTGTTTAGTGATCATGAATCTCAACATGCTTCATCGTACTATGTGTAATAGGGTTGTCAACAACCTAAATTGCACTCTAATTTTCATAATAAGTATAAGTCAAGGCATTTATAGGAAACCCAAGTTCTTCCAATAGCTATCAACTCCCTACCACCTCTATATTTCCATTACTCACACAATAATACCAAGCTTTCATAGATGAAAAAGAGAATATCTTTTTTTCCTTACATAATGAGATTAATGTTCCAAAAATAGAGCAAAAAATATACCTTAAAGTGTACCTACGAAAAATGTTGTCACCTACTCAGTTAGAGTCAATGAAGATACCTAACAAGTGTAGAAATTGCACCAAAGGATTCAATCCAATCATGAAATGTACTAAAACAAGATACTGAACCATTATACAATATTTGTGGAATATAAATCACGATTTCTCAATTACATGCAAGTAAGATAAATAAGTAAATAAATTGCACAACACAAGATTTTCCTGTGGAAAGAAAATGCTAAAAACCACTCTATATCTATTTTATAATAAGTCAAGGAATCATGAAACAATAAAATGCATTATTTCTCACAAGAATATCATGCACTCTGCCAATCGTCTCACACTGATCTAGGCAAAATTGGACAAATACATAGCAAAATTCCTACCCACCTTTAGCTTGCCTTGCTCATGCAATTCCTAGGAAAATATATCCCTATTAAATAGGAATTCTAACCTTCCTTGACTACGCAATCCATCATGGCAATCTCGTGGCTTTATAATTGCACCTGGGAAATTCGCTAATAATACAACCAATAGTTATCTTCCCTTTAACCTTTTTCTCAAATGGGTCTTCATCACATTTGATATGCATGAAACTAATAATAGAAAATCATCCATTATCTGATAGATCACTACTTGTGAATTAAATATAATTTAATTCACTTGACCTCTCACTAGCTCATTACTTAGTTAGAACTAGTTAAATTGATTTTAACTCAATTAATTTGAGTTAACTGATTACACTCACACTACACTAGTGCATTAACTGCAACGAGAGCCCCAAAATAATAGAATCACTCTACATGTCTCACCTTTGACTCTGAACTCGAAATTATTGAGCTAACTCGGTCTTTCTAACTTAGTTATCTAATACAAGTTATTATGAGATAAGATTACAATTTATTGTCTAATTTATAATTTAAGGGAAAAATAAATAAGACACGCATTTTCTTGTTGATTTTCAACACTCCCTTTTAATAAGAAATGGATTATCAACTACCCCAATCCTACCTCTGTGGTATTTGAATTTTCTCTTTGCCATCGCTTGCATTAAGATGTCTGCATCCTGATCCTCTGTGGGAATGTACTACAACAACATAATGCACCTCTGAACACAATCTCTAATATGGTGGTATCAAATGTCAATATGCTTGGACCTATCATGGAATACTAGATTAACGAAGATTTTTATGTAACTTTGGTTATCACACTATATCACTGTCGGATCCATCTGATGACCAAATAGACCAATAAGCATCTTCCTCATCTAGATGGCCTAGCATGTAGCCTGACTAGCTGCAATTTACTATGTCTCGACTAAAATGAGTGTGATTGATCTCTGCTTCCTGTAGTACCAAGAAATTTCTTATGATCCTATGTTGAATATTCCCCTTGATGTGCTCTTCCTGTATGATGGACTACCTGCCCAATCTGCATCAATGAAGCCTTTAAGATTCACTCCCTCTATCCATCTGTACCATAATCCATACTCTATAGTGCCCCTGATATATCTCAAAAAATGCTTCCCCGCCTTCCAAAAGAGCTTCGTAGGCTTAACCATAGATTTAATAAGATGGTTAACTACGTAGCATATGTCTAGTCATGTGTTCACCAAATACATAAGTGATCCCATAAGCTACCTATAAATAGTAGCATACACTACCTCACCTAAAGTTATAACATCCTCCTTCCTCCAGTTTCCTGCAAGAGGAGTCTCCATTGGTTTGATGCCCTCTATGTGGAACTTCCTCAGAATATCCCTGGCATACTTTCCTTGAGGTACAAATAGCTCCCCATATATTTGCCACATTTCCAAGCCAAGGAAATAATGTAAGAACCCCATTTCCTTCATCTCCATCTCTTTTGCAATATCCTCTTTGCAAGAACTTATGAGCCGCTCATCACTTGTGAGTATAATATCATCAACATAAATTACAATAATCAAAATCTTACCATAAACCACAATAATATATAGGTTTGTATCCACTTCACTCTTTGTGAAGCCCAAATCGGTGAAATAGCTATCGATCCTGGTGTACCAAGCACAAGGTGCTTGCTTCAACCCATACATTTCTCTCTTGAGTCTGCACATATTCAACTCCATGTCAAAGGTATCAAAACCTTCTGGCTACTCAATGTACAATTCTTCCTCAATAACTCCATTGAGAAAGGTTGTCTTTACTTCCATCTTATGTATCTACCACCCCATATACATCGAGAGTGTAAGGATGGATCTAATCGATGAGTAACTTGTAACCATTGAAAAATTCTCCTCATAGTCAATCCCCTCCACCTGTGAATATCATCTGGCCACAAATCTAGCCTTGTATTTCTCCACACTCTCATTTGTTCTTTGCTTCACCTTGTAGATCCACCTAGATCCAACCACTGACTTCCCCACTGGTCTTGGGACCACTTCCCATGCACTGTTTCTGATAATGAATTCATACTCAACCATGGAATTAACCCATGTTGGATGGTGCACTCCTTCCTCAAAAGAGGATGGTTTTGTCACAATATAGTCACTCATAAGAGCCATATATCCAGTACACCTGTTTTGGGACCTTCTCTGCCTGCGTTGTGATGTAGGCGCACCTACATTCTCTGTCGCATCGAGCATCAATCTGTTAGCCTCTCTAGTGCGATTCCTACCATTTCTAGTGGATGGCTCTACATGAGTGGTCTATGCCACTCTCTGGTCCTCTGCTTATGGCTACTCCAAATCCTAAGGTTCATCCTTTGGAAGTAAGAGTTCCTCTTCTGCATGAAATTCAAGCTCCCTCTCAAGGGACAATCACATGGCTTTCTCCTCATAAAATTTAACATCTCTCCTAACAACTGTCATCATGTTTGCCAACAAATACACCTGATAGTTGTGGAGAGTATCAATGTACCCCAGAAATTTCCCAACCTATGTTGTTGGTTCTAGCTTCTTCCTATAATATTTGGTCACATGGAAATAGACAGATGAGTCGAAAATTTTAAAATATGAAACATCCATTTTCTTACTTGAAAATCCCTCCTCTGGTGTACTCATGCCAAATATCCAATGACGACTACAGTTCTACAAAAATACCACTGTGTTGCATGCCTCTGCCCACATATGCAATGGTATTCCCTGATCATGTAACATAGCTCGTTCTTCTCCCACAATTGTTCCATTGTTTCTTTATGCAACCCCATTCTAATGTGGGTTATGAGGTGCAATCAATTCTCTCTGAATTCCTTCTTTGGCGCAGAAGTTCTTGAATTCATTAGAGATATAATCACCACAATTTTCTATCCTTAGAGACTTCACCTTCTTCCCTATATCATTCTCTACCAGTGCTTTGAACTCACAAAACTTGGAGAACTTCTTACCTTTCTTGTGCATGAAGAAGATCCAACACTTTCTAGAAAAATCATAAAAAAAATCACATAATACTTGTGCTTTGTTGTGGAAGTTGTTAAGAATGGTCCACACATGTATGAGTGAACTCTCTCAAGGATTGTCACTGCTTGGCTATCCTTCTCGTGAAAGGTAGCCTTTGTATACTTCCCCATAGTATATCCCTTGCATGCATGCATCTGCGCAAGTGTACCCTTTGGAAGACCTATAGAAATCTGGTGCATGATCCTCAAAGCATTCTGATGTAGATGACCCAACCTCATGTGTCATAACTCACTGGTATCCCAGCTCACCACCTCATTTGATTTACTTCTCAATGTCACGCAACCATATACATCAAGTTTGTATAGTTTATTCACATATACCACAATCTTCTTTACCTGTACCGTGGCTTTGTGATGAAGGAATGCCTTTCCTTCACCGAAAACCACATCATATCCAAGATCATCCAACATAGCAACTGGAACTAGATTTTTCTTTAAACCTGGTACATACATGGCATATTTTAATATGAAAGGTTTATCTAAATCTCTCTGGAAAGTAATTGTACCAATCCCAATAGCACTATACCGCCCTTCATCACCCATCTCTATGTGCATCTAAAGATCCTTCTCCTCCAAGCTACTAAAGGGTTCTTTGTTGCTAATCATGTGGAAAGATGCTCCACTATCCAAGTGCCACATAGATCCCATCAGAGTTCACACCATGCATGCAATGAGAGATAATTAAAACTAAAACTATGATGTCAAAGCTTCACCCATTGGAGCTCTTGGAGCCTTCTGATTGTTCTTCTTCTTTTGTGGACAATTTGTGGCATTGTGTCCATGATCATGACAATTGAAAATTTTCACCTTTGACATGTCTCATTTCTTGGCTAATTTCCTGTGTCAGATTTGGAATAGGAATTATTTCCTTTCCCCTTCTTTGCCTTACTAGCCAAAAACAAATTTCCTCATCGTTGGTCTTGGATGAGGATCCATCCCTAGTATTCAGCCAAAACTCTTCTTGTACCAAATTCGACCATAGTCGCTCCCACTTTGGTAACTGATCCCTCCCATTAACAGAGTCCTGGTAGCTATGCCAGCCCTTAGGAAGGCCTAGAAGTGCTAGGCTCACCAATTCGTCATCAACTACATTAATCCAAACACTTCCAACCTCATCTTGACATTAAGTGAACTTGGTCAAGTATTTTTGGATTTTGTCGCCCTTCTCCATTTTGATTTTCCTGAGCTTATCCTTGAGTGAAAATTTTCTATGGCCACTGCTTCTTTGAAACAGATATGTCAAGGAATTCCATATACAATATGGAGTTTCCTTTCCATTGAGACTCAATACAATATGATCTCAAACTCCCTCTAATAAGATCCCCCTCACCTTTGTGACATTCTTCCTCCATGTTTCATGTTGCGTAACATCTTACTGATTGGGTTTAGGAATATTAGTGTCAATCAAATCCTTCAACACATTATCCTCCAATACTGCCTCCATCATGTCCTTCCATTCAATATAGTTCGAATTTCCCTCGAGTGCATATTCGAGTCTCAAGCCACTGAAAGCATTAGGGGAATTTTGAGGTCTAAAATGAGCCTCCTAAGAAAAATGTACAACAAAATAAACTTTATAAGAACTAATAGTATTCAAGATGATGATGTCAACCATGGGGGATAATTCACCATTTTTGGAGTAAAAAATTAAAAATAATAAAAAATAATAAAATAATAAAACTACCTTTTCAACATGTATTTTACATTTATCTCCATAATGTTTTACTGAAATTTTGAGTAGGAATACTCGTTGGATGCAAAATCTAATTCCACATCCAAGAAGTACCCATGTTGCATACTTTTGATGGACCCTACTACACGAAAAATGAGAAATACATGAAAAAACGTGTTTGAAAACATGTTTTTCATGTATTTCTCATTTTTTCTTGTAGAAAGGTCCATTGAATGCGTGGACCATGGGTACTCTTTGGATGATAAATAAAATTATTCATCCAACGAGTGTTTCCAGTCGAAATTTGAGTAAACCCATAGGGAGGTAAGTTGAAAATACGAGTTGAAAAAATAGTTTTTCCTTTTTCCCTCTAAAATTTGATGATGTAATCATATCTTATTTTATTATTTCCACTATTATTTTATAATTTCCTTAGGAGGCCCATTTTAGACCTCACAATTCTACTAATGACATCCTGGTCAGCTGCCAACTCCAAATAATGTATCTGAAAATTTCAATATTGTTCAACACAAACTCAATTTTTACTCCACTATTGTGATTCCTGGTGCCATGATACCATGTATAAATTACACCAATGGATTAAATCTGATCATGCAATGTACTAAAACAAGATACTGAGTCCTTCTACAATATTTTTGGAATATAAATCACGATCGCTCAATCACATGCAAGTAAGAGAAAGAAGTAAATCAATCGCGCGACACAAGATTTTCCTGGGGAAAGAAACTTCTAAAAACCCCCTCTATCTCTATTGTATAATAAGCCGAGGAATCATGAAACAATACAATACATTCTTACTCACAAGAATCTCATGCACTCTACCAATAGTCTCACACTGATCTAGATAAAATTGGACAAACACATAGCCAATTTCCTACCCACCTTCATCCCGTCTTGCTCATGCAATTCCTAGGTAAATAAATCCCTATTAAATAAATTCCAACCTTCCTTCACTACGCAATCCATCATGGGAATCATGTGGCTTTATAACTACACCTGGGAAGTTCGCTAATAATACAACTGATATTTATCTTCCCTTTAACCTTTGTCTCAATTGGGTCTTCATCAAATTTAACATGCATGCAGCTAATAATCGTAAATCATCCATTATCTGAAAGATCACTACTTGTGAATTAAATCTAATTTAATTCACATGACCTCTCACTAGCTCATCTCTCAGTTAGAACTAGTTAAACTAATTTTAACTCAATTAATTTGAGTTAATTGATTACACTCACAGTACACTAGTGCATTAACTGCAACTGGGCCCCCAAAATAATAGAGTCACTCTACATGCCTCACCTTTGACCCTCAAGTCGAAAATATTGAGCTATCTCAGTCTTTCTTACTTAGTCAACTAACACAATTTGTTATGGGATAAGATTACAATTTATTGTCTAATTTATTTCAGGGAAAAATAAATTAGACACACATTTTCTTGTTGATTTTCAACAAGTCTAAATGAGACAATACTTGATACCAAGGCGAGATGTACCTTTGAGGTAATGAATGATTCTCTTTGTGGCATTCAAGTTCATTTCATGTGGACATTGTATGAGCCAAGAATCCTTACTAATATTAAAAAAAAATTTAGGTTGATTCTGAGTTAAATAAATAATAGTACCGATTAATTTCCAATAGAAGATGACATCGACTTTCATAGATCGAAAATTTAATACCCTACAAAAGAGGGATTCCACATGGCTTAAAATAATCCATATTAAAAAAATCTAACATATCCAATACATATATACATTGATAAGGAAAATATCATTAAATAGTGGTACAACGTGAAGGCCAAAAACGTAGTGTAGAAGAGTATGATCCATCATTACAATGGTGTTAGAAAAATGCTTCCTCAATCTAATAATTATTTTTATTGTCATTGGTGACCAAATAATCAATATATACAAAAATAATCAATGTGTTACCATCGAAATCTAATACATAAACATTTTTATCAAATTCAAAACATTCAAATCCAAGATTGAGAAAGAAAAGATATATCCTTTCATACCAAGACCTAGGGGCTTTATTCAAACCGTAAAGGTACTTTTGTAGTTGAAAAAATGAATGGAATTTGTCACAAATATAGGGCATTTCTCCATACAAATTTCTTCATATAAGTCTCCATGAATAAATAAATTTTAACATCCATTTGGTGGATCTTCCATTCGAAACAAGTACCAAGCGAAAGGATAGATTGAAATAAATTCATTTTTGTTCTGGAAGAAAATGTTTCAATGTATTTGATTCCTTGTTGATGATAAAAATGTTTCACAACCAAATAATATTTATGATGTTAGACTACACCTTCAAAGATGAATTTTACCTTGTAAACCCATCAACATTTTACAAAATTCTTCCCTTGAGTTTAAGAAAATAAATAGCAATTGTGGTTCTTCAAATGAGATTTCAACTCATTTCACATGGCATACATCCATTCATTTTTTCCTTCTACATGATGATAGGAGATAAGATCACAAGTATTAAGAACATGAGCCTTCAAAGAAGCAGTCTCTTACTACTTCCATAAAAAAGAAATCTATGTGAAGAGATATCACCAATATTGAGTCCAATTTATTCAAGTGTCTTAGCATCTAATTGAGCTAAAAAAGGAGCAAGCAAATAGACATTGATTTCAAAAGGTCAATCAAGAGAAGTAATAGTTTTAGTTTCTTTAGACCAATTACGAGTGGACATAGGAAGAAAGTTTGACTAACTATTCAGAATCCAAAAAAAATAGGGTAGTTTATCCATTACTTGCAACAGTATCAAAGAAATCATTATGTAATAGCCCACAAGAAGAGCTCAACAACTTGAGGCCTAAGAATTCTCAAAAAATATGATATTTCTTATAATAATGATCTATTTTTTGACATGATCTCATAATGATCAGGTGCTCAGATTTATGCTAAAAAATCAAAGTTCTCAGAATGACTCTAAACCTAAACGACTGTGTAGTGCTCGTTATTCTGAATTCAGTGTAACTCGTTTCATGAAAAATGGACTACATATGGCTTTAGAAATGAGTTATGTTTATTTGCAAAAACATGAAATTTTTTGAAAAAAAAGGCATGTAGGTATCCCAGTCATCAGTCTGTACTGCTGATTTGGCATGCTGACTAGACAGGGTCAATTTTGGTTAAGTTTCCTCCGTCAAATATGTGACTACTAAGTGGAAAGATCTATTGGTTCAAATTTTATTGTGATTTGGCAAGTTATTACTAGTTTTTGGAAGAGCCAATGGGGAGAGGACATTTGGCTCAGCTTGGGGCCGCCATGTTCTCCCCCCCCCCCCCCCAGGGTGGTGTAAAAAAAATGTTTAAGGACCAGAAGGACCGGCGGGGGTCAAACATCGGACACCCCCCCCCCCCCCCGCGCCAACGCCACATGCTGCCACCACACTGTGCACTAGATCTTAAAATATATGCATGGCCACATATATTTGAATTTGACATGTTTTTTGCCGATGGGGGGAAGTGGGAGCCATCCCCCAACATGTGATTATGACCTCAGAACCAACGATGGAGCCTAATCCTCATTTATTAATGCTAATCCGGATTTATCCATAATTGCAGATTAAGCACTAAACACGCTTAATTAACATTAATGCGGGTTATTTAAATTAATGAAGATTAGTTTAGGAGTCTACCAAATATGGCAGAACTGCCACTTTGGTGCCAACTAGCACAATTTAGCTCTAGTTAGCTAACTTTAGGCATAAAAATTGTGGACAAACTATTGGAGGTCATAAATTTTCGACCAAATCATGAGAAAAAGAGCCTAAGGTATCATTTTTTAGTATTCTAAATTCATCAGTGTAGGTTTTAGGAGCAGAAAAGCATTATAAACACACAATTTTTCAAATTTGAGCATAATATAGATGCCCAAGACATGGAAGCTGGACCAAGGAGATGTAGCCCAGGAGGGGTGAACTCCTTCATCCAATCCGTGTGTTGATGTGTTGTATGGTGATGTAGTGTACTTTTATTTGTTGCTATTAAGTCTTTCTTTTATGTTAATTTGTTCATAAAAATAACATAAAAATCACTCATGAGACTCAATCACTTGCAAGAGAACTTGAACCCTTAAGCACATATATGACATTGGTTTCAAAATCTGAAAGAGGAATTAGCACATCAAAACTAACATACATTATTGAGATCATTTTTGGTATCAGAGATTTAAGTTTGTTGTGCAAGAAGGGATATAATTGTTTTCAAGTTTGTGTCATGCTTACAAGGTTAAAACTCAAAAGTGGAGAAGGGAAATGAGTTGAAAGCCCTGTAGTTGGATCAAGAGAAAGAAAGGAAAGGTTGCCAAAGTATTCAACACCAACACATCGTCAAGTTGAAGTTGAGTATTTAGTGAGCATGTCTCATGAAGGAAAACCTACCATGACAAAAGATGAGAGAGTATTCAGAAAGACATTTTTTGATATGATTGAGATGGTAAAGGTCCTTTATAAGGAGAGGAATTTAAGGATGCAAGGAGAAATTTCTAGGAAGGTTCTCCCAGAGAAGGAGGCCATGAAGATGGTAATAGACTACCATCCACTCCACCATCATCCTGACAACCATCCTCACCTTCCTCTTCATCATCTTCCACTACCACAACCCTTCCACCTGTTTGTACACATACTTCAAAAGGAGCTTTAAATCAACCTTACTTAAACTTGATATAAAATTTTATCTACCGATCTATAATGGTGAAGTGAATGCATAGAAGTTGGGCAATTGGATTCGTTAATTGGAGGTTTATTGCAAAATTCAGAACCTTCAAGAGGATGATATCAAGATTCAATTGGCTTCCTTGAGAATGGAGGGTGGAGCACTTGTATGGTCGGAAGAAAAGACACAATATGAGATTAAAAAACACGTTAAGATATCAATGTCTTGGTCTAATTTTATTGCTTCCATTAAAAGGAAATTCTACCATCTAGCTTACATGAAAAAAGGCATTATGAGCTTGCAAAAATTTAGACAATTGAAAGGTCAAAGTGTGCAAGATTACACTCATTAATTTAAGACAAGAGCTCTTATGTTAGGTGTTGATTTTCACTCTCAATAAACTTTGCTGAAGTACATAGGGGGTTTGCATAGTTACCTGAAACATACCATCCTCATGTTTAATCCCACTAGTCTAGATGAGGTCT
The DNA here is from genome assembly GCA_034641835.2 of Pinus albicaulis. NCBI lineage: Eukaryota > Viridiplantae > Streptophyta > Pinopsida > Pinales > Pinaceae > Pinus > Pinus albicaulis. The sequence goes on along the minus strand of CM076584.1, from coordinate 1,308,994,985 downwards.
GTGTGCAAACTACACATCTTGAGGTAAGAGGGGAAAACGTACAAGAAGAGGGTAAAAAGAAACCATTTAAGGGAGGTGAAAAGGAAAGGGTTTCAATGGTAAACAAAAGGAAAATTCATCCATTAAAAAATAAGGGGGAAAACCACATGTAATCATTGTTCCAAAGAGGTTCATGATGAAGCCTACTATTAGAAGCTTCATCCTGAAATGAGGCCTAAGAAATTCAACAACAAGGGGAAACAAAAGAAAACCGCTACCACACAACGTGACCTTGGATCCGACTCAGGAGATGAGACTAAAATTTCAGCCATGTTCACAAAGGGAAAAGAAGCCATAGCAAGTACTAGTTCATCAAATTGTCACATTAACACTCCAAGTGAAGAAACAAGAATAAAGTTGCTTCATGTAAGAGTGTCCTCAAAACATAGAAAATTTGACAAACTATTTGATAGTGGGTCTCAAGTGAACTTAATATCTGAATAATTAGTTAGGAAGCTTAATCTAGAAAAATTACCTCACCAAAAGCTATACCCTTTGGATTGGATAACCAAGGATACAAATTTACAGGTTAAAAGAAAATGTATTTTCCGGTTTGCAATTACCGCAAACTTTACTGATGAAGTTGAGTAAGATGTTGTACCGCTTGACATATCAAGAATTGTTTTAGCTAATCCCTATCTCTATGACAAGAAAGTATTTTTCTATATCCATGAGAAAAAGTACTACTTGTTCAAATATGGATTGGAATACATTGTGAGAGCTCATCGCAAAAAGCTAAAGCTCTATTTAGTTAATGGTGGGAAAATGAAGAGATTAGTAAATTCAAGAAAAAACTTTGTGCTTATTATGATAAAAAAAAAAAAGAATGATAAGGATTATGAATCTTTTGAAATTGTGATGATAAATTAAAATCTGATTTTTTTGATGTGGTAAGTTAGAGGGGAATCCAACATTAGATACAACTACAGCAGGATGTTCCACTCCCTAACATTGGCATGTATCACATGTCGATAATGGAAAGTGCATAAATCAAGAAGAAAATCCAAGAATTGTTGAATAAAGGTATCATTTTCCCATCTACCTCGCCATGTGGTTCACCGATTGTGTCAGTTCCCAAGAAGGATGGAACATGGCGCATGTGTGTGGATTTTCATGCACTAAAAAAAGTCACAATAAAGAATCGTTATCCACTCCCAATAATTAATCATTTTCTTGATCAATTGAGTTATGCAAAGTATTTCACTAAGTTAAACTTAAGTAGTGGTTATCATCAAGTTAGAATAGTTGAAGAGGACATATGGAAGACCACATTTAAAACTAAACAAGGATTTTTTGAGTGGCTTGATATGCCTTTTTTCCTTTGCAACACTCCAACTACTTTCATGAGAGTTATGAATGATGTATTGAGGCCATTTCTTGATGAGTTTTTCATTGTCTACTTAGATGATATTTTTATATTTAGAAAATCATGAGATGAACATATCATGTATGCAAGAAAGGTGCTTGATGTCTTGAGAAAATAATAATTTTTTTTGAAGATGTAAAAATGTGAATTTGGTAAAAAAAATTACTTTATTTGGACATATTCTTGGAGAAGGTGAGATGAATATAGACCCCTCTAAGGTTGAGGTCATTGTGAATTGGCCTACACCCAAGACAGTCACTGAGGTAAGAATTTTTGTAGGAGCAGAAAAATATTGGAGGAAGTTCATTACTAATTTCTCTTCTACTACAGCTCCATTATATGCGTTGACTAGTGTTAAGAAGGTCTTCCAGTGGGGAGGCAAGAAAGAAAAATAATTTGATGCTTTGAAAGAGAAGATCATTTTAGCCCCAATACTAGCATTAACGGACTTGAGACAGCCCTTTGAGATTCAAACTGATGCAAGTGACTATGCCATGGGAATAGTCCTCTTACAACATGGTAAGCCCATTTCATTCCATTGAGAAATTTTAAATGGTGAATTAATAAATTATCTTACTTACGAAAGGGAGATATATCTGTTGGTTCAAAGTGTGAAGAAGTGGAAACACTATTTGATGGGAAAGGAAACCATCATTCACACCGATCACCAACCATTGTAATATCTGCAATGACAAACTAAATTGCAGCAATCAAGTCACTTTCAATGGATGGTTTTCGTTCATAAATTCCACTTCGTCATCAGGTATAAGAAAGGTATATACAATAAGGTTGTTGATACTCTTTCTAGGATTTTTATTAGTGCATCTATTTTACTCAAGAAAACTTCTGTTTTAAATTAAAATTATATTGAACAATATGCATTTGATAATGACTTTCAATATGTTTATGCAAACTTGAGTTAGGGTTGCCAAGTTGAGGAATTTTATTACCATGTACATAATAACTTGTTGTATCATTTGGGCAAGCTTTGTACTCCACAAGGGGGAAGAGTGAATGTCATAAGGGAAGCACACACTTCTCTTATTGTTGGACATTTTGGTGCAAGCAAAACAATGGAAAATATTCAGAGGTATTGTTATTTTCCTCCTATGCTTGAAAGTGTATCAAACTGAGGTGGTCAAATGAATATTCATTCATCTTCTTTGAGGATATTGTAGCAAACATCCTAAGTTGTGGGATGAACAGTTGCATTACATTCAACATTCTTACAACCGTGCAAAACACTCCTCTACTCAAACATCGCCTTTTCAGGCATGTCTTGGATACTTTCCAAAATATCCATGATTTGATTTCATCTTTGGGAAAGACATAGCTATTGATGGGCATAGAGACATAGATAAAGCAAAGAAATTCATAGATAAAATTTAGTTGATCCATAAAATAGTTCAAGATCAACTAGGAAAAATTCAAGGCAAGTACAAAGCAAGGCACAAAAAACATCACGTGGATCATAAGTTTCAAGTTGGTGATGAATTTTGGCTTCACATTAGTTAGGAGAGGCTTCAAGGAGACGCTAAAAATATGAAACCAATCCGTTATGGTGCTTTCAAAATTCTAGAAAAAATTGGTAACAATGCCTTCAACTTGATTTGCCTTCACACATGCAACTTTACTCAGTTTTTAATGTTGGAAATTTGAGATTGTATGAGCCTCCTTTGATTGAAGATCAAGGAGAGAATGTTTAACTACCATCCATTGAATACTTTTCCCCATATTTCTTTGATGAGCTTCAGCAAGACAGTATACTTGACAGAAGGACAAGGACATCGACAAGAGGAAGTGTTGACTATCTTTGAGTGGGGCTCAAAGGAAAAAATCCTTCAAAAGCCAAATGGATTGAAATTGGGAAGGTGAGGGAACTGTACCCTCACATGTTCAGCAATTGAATACGATATTTTGGGGTCCAAAAGGTTCTAGTGGGGAGAAATGATCAGGTGCTCATATTTATGCTCAAAATCAATGTTCTCAAAATGACTCGAAACCTCAATCATCGCATAGTTATCGTCATTCTGAATTCATCGCCTCTCGTTTCACGTGAAATCGAATTTGTATGGCTTTAGAAATGAGTTTTTTCCATTTGCACAAACAAGAAAAATTTAGAAAAAAAAAGGTAGATGAGTAGCCTAGTCAGCAGTACGTACCACTGAGGTGGAATGCTGACTGGGCAGGGTCAATTTTGGTCAAGTTTCCTTCATCTAATGTGTGAATTCCAAGTGGTAGCATTTGGTTGGTTCAAATTTTATGGTGATTTGGCAAGTTATTACTGGTTTTTAGAAGAGCCAATAGGGCAAGGATACGTGGATCAGCCTGGGGCCGCCACATGCCCCTCCCATGATGGTGTAAAAAAATTGTTAAAGGACTTGAAGGACCGGCGGGGGTTGAACATAGGACCTCTGCCCTACTAGCGCCACACGCCATCACCACGCTATGCATTAGATCTTAACATATATGTGTGGCTACATATATTTGAATTTGAATTGTTTTGCTGATGGGGGGAAGTGGGGGCCAACCCCTGGCATGCGACTACGACCTAAAAACCACTAGTGGAGCCTAATCCTTAAGTGAAGATATTAAAGTTAATTCAAGATTCATTAGCACTAATCGTCATTTATTAATTCTAATGCATATTTATCCATAAGAATGAATTAAGCGCTAAACACGCTTAATTAACGTTAATGCATGTTAGTTAAATTAATGCGGATTAGTTTGACGGTCTGCTAAATCTGACAGAACTACCACTTTAGCACCAATGATCCAGGTGGATATCGGTGGCCACCCACCTATTCCATTTTGACCTGTACCATCAATTCTTGCAGCTTTTCACCTTCAGCACAAATTACTATTTTTAGTAGGTTTTTGGGTCCTGCGCTCTCGGAGCCATTTTGGGGCCCTAATGATCCAGGTGGATATTTATGGCCGCCCACCTATTCCATTTGAACCCCCACCATCATTTCTCTCCATTTTTAAGTTGCAGCACAACTTACTATTTTTAGTAGTTTTTCGGGTCCTCAACTTCCAGAGCTGTTTTGAGTCCCTAAACGATTTTTTTTGGGGGGGGGAGAAACGTTTCTCACTGTTGATGCCCTGAAAATCGTTACATCAACATCGGGGGATAACCACCCGGTCCGGACCTTAATACAGCTCCTTTTCCATTTGGGATGGTGGCTCCAACTGGATATAATGGGACCAGTTTCCCAGAAATGAATAAAAGGGGTAGATGAATGATTGGTTTTCTAATAAGTGATAATGAATGGAGGACTTAATCTATAAGCGAAAACATAAATGACTATTTTATCCCGGGAAGCTTCTATTCTTAAGTGCAACGTTTGGTGATCTGTGTTCGTCGATAGGCATATAGATGACACTATTCAATAAACAAAGACATTTATTTAAATAATAATTGCTTCGTTCAAATAGTTGAACGAAGTAATTGATAAAACATTGTTACACTTATCTTTTTATATTACTGATACATGAATGATTAGAAGAATAGAAAACTGTAAACATCCAGTAGTGGAAAGTATAAAGACTGTTGTTAAAACACATTCATATATTCAATAATAGCAAGAATAATCAAACAACAATTTACATAAAAAGAATAAATTCAGACATAGATAATAGTACCATATGAGCTGCAAATCTTTCCCAACGTCAATTGCAATTTGAATTCCTTCTTCCGACTCAGAAATAGTTTTAAATAAAGGCAGTAGTGCACATCCACATAAAAGCTTCGTTATCAAAATTTGGAAAAATTGGTCCAGTTTTCATAAAAAAAATATGCCTGAAGTACAGTAGTGCAACTTCAGGTTTCAGTCATATACAAAAACTTACGACCCTTTCTAAATACATGAAAGGGTCTATAAATACTAAATTAAGCTAACAAACTACAAAATTAAAATGCTACTAAATTGGTATAACCCGATCTTGAATATCTCCTCCACAGCAATCTGGTAATCAGCAGCATGATTCATCACTCTGGCTGTTTTCCTTTTGTCCTGAGTTGGCATATTGCCAGCATTGGTTCCACTTCTTGAGGGCGGCTGAGACGAGAATTGATTTGAGCAACATAGGTGGCATCGTGTATATCGGGAATGATGCACCCGATTGCATCCGTTAAGCATTTGAGGGTAGCTTTCTGGCTGTATGGTTTTACTAGGAACAACCAATAGGTGTCCCAAGTTAAACTTTTAATTCCTGTGATCAATTTCCCATTCTTTTCTAGCTCTTGACAACATGATTGTTCCAATGTCTTGGCTGATAATAATTTACCTGGTGTACATTGAGAGATCATGTTAGATAAATAGAGAGTATTGTTAATCAATTCAATCAAATTGTTCGTAGATAATTTGCATCTAGAAACCGCTCTCTCTGCTTTCATCAATTGGGACTGCCACTCCATGAATAGAATTTCTTTATGGGATTCTAAGATTTTACGCAAGTTTGCTGCCTGTCCCTCATTAGTGTTCTGCCAAGTAAGAAAATCCGTTAAATTCTCATCGGCTTGCTCTAAGTCCTGCCTGGCATCAACTGATTTGTTTATTATAGATGTTGTTATGTCACACAGAGGTTCAACTTGGGAAATTTCATGACACAACAATCTTATTTGTGTTATTAGTGCCTTATTAATCTGTATTGCCTCTGCTCTGAAATTGGCAGGCTGGGGAAGACTCTTGAACTTCTCTACTTGAGCTGTTAATTGAGCAATTTGCTCATCTTTTGTTTTTACCATCTGTTCATTCATTGCTTTCAATTTTGCTAATGCATCCGATAATTCTTTCTGTTTCTGAATCGCTTTTGAATCTGCTTTCTGTTGTGCCTCTAATAGCTGTGTTTGTAGTGAAGCGATCACTTGATCCTTTTCTTTCAACAAATTGCTCACCTCTGATGCCTTATCCATGGTGGCTGCCGAATAGGTACCAGCATATTGGGACAACTTTGTCAGGTCATCGGAGGGGTTGAATTCTTCCTTCCACACTACATTGGCTGTTACTGTTTGTTCAGGGAACAGGGAAGGTTGATCAATCCTTCTCCTTTTCCGTTGTCGCTTTATTACAGCCTTGTGTTTTGGGCTATAGAAAACATCCAATGGAGGAATATCCTCCACCTGTAAAATAATTTGATCGAAGGATCCTTGGGAATTATTTCTAATTCTGTAGTCGGGGGTAGACCGCTGGTTTCTTTGCTTGGAACCTTTTTTGATGTTGTATCCTGTGTATTGGCCGCTTTGGATGTATCGGCATCCCTTGAGCTCTCAAGATTGCTTATAATTGAATCAAATTGCTGCCATTCCTGGAGCAATCTTGGGTCAATCTGAGTGTTGACATTCACCTTCTTGCTGCTCTGCTCCTGCTGCCTTTCCTGTTCCTGATCACATATTCTCTCCTGTTCTTTTCTCTGTGCTTCCTCTTGTTCTTTCCTCTTTGCCTCTTCCTGTTCTAACCTCCGGAGTTCCTCCTGCTCTCTTCTTTGGACTTCTTCAAATATTTCAGATGTAGCAGGAGGTTTGTTGGTAAGCTGCTACTCAGGCTCGCTTGATTGTATCATCGGGGCAGTGGCTAACAAATCTAGAGGCAGAGTTTGAAACCTCTGCTCTCTAAGTTTGTTAAATTCATCAAACTCGTCTTCCTTATGTTCAAATTTAGTGAGTTTGGCCTGATCTAGAACATTATAGACGACCTTTTTTGGATCAAAGCATCTGTTTTAATATATTAATCTTTTCCGCCTCTTTCTCTACGTGTTTATAATCACGCAGAGTATAGACGCCACACCTTAGAGGGAAAGGAGGCCAGACTTGCTTCTTTGAATTCCTAAGAGTCTTTGTAGCCGATGCGGATGTAAGCTGATATGCTATCTCTCGAGCTAAAAGTTTTTCTGGTATATACAAGGGGAGGACATGAGGTCTGGCCTGGCTGCCGAAAACTCTTACATAAGTGAATTTTTGCTCTCCGAACCAGGTTCCTAAGGCTGTCAAGTCAATCTCTGCTTGAGAGGAGATCTTAGGAGTAGGTCTAGAAAAAATTGCATAGTAAATAGGTAGCATGAATCCATTGCAGACTTGATATAGGTGGTGTTTATAATGGGCTTTCCATAATTTCTGGTGATATATATGAATGGGCATGGGGTCCTGTGGAGTCCATCTCCACCCTAATACAGGAAACTCGGAATTAAAACAGAGGGTATCTAAAATGTAGGCACTAAAGTAAAATGGAGGGATGATTCTATCAGTAACACGGGATTTGTTTCTGAATTCAAGAATAGCAGTTGCTAACTTATCCGATAATATATTCCCCCAATCCATGATTTCACCATTACATGTTGCTTCCATCAAAGGTACCATCTCTATGGAAAATTTTGAAGAATCATGCAATCCCCACATTCGACACATCATAGCTCCAGCATAACAATAAGGAGAACATAAGGAATTGACGGAGTACTTACCCGAAGACTCATGTTTGTGTTTCGCCGGGTTCTGTCTCCATTCCCGTATAGGCTCTGACTCAGTTTCATTTTCATCTCTAAACTTCTCCAGGAATGCGTTATTATACTTCTTCTTTGGTTCGGGAAAATGGTACATTTGTCTCAAATCATTAGGCTGAAACGAACCGAAAACCCTCCCATCAATAGTGCAGAATATTCTGTTCGTAATTGGAATTTCTTCAATGGCCCATCTCACTACATCTGTATATGGGAGGATTTTCTCCCGAGCCGCTACCCTGTGTAGGTAGGAATCAGCCAAATCTTTCAGAGTAGCATTAGATTTCTGGCCCAAGTCTGCTGAAGCTTGTACCGTTGTTTGCTGAGGTTCCTCGGCTTCGACCAGGTTGTAAATGCTCTGCCAAGTAGTATTACTAAGACCAAGACATGTGGTATCTGAGATTAATCCTTTTTTTTTGGGTCCCGGATCGGCATCATGTTGTTCTGTTACCACAGAAGCTGAAGTTATTCCAGGTTTCTTAGATTTCTTCCCCATTTGGTCTGAATTTGCTACTGCGGAGAAGCTCTGCACAAGAGATAAAATGAACGTAATGCGGAGAATAGATGGCGAAAAATAAGTACAGAAGAATTATGTCAATCAATGAATAATGGAAGATAATCATAAGACTCCTGCGGATATAATCTCTGAAGGGATTTAGGCATAACTGCTCCATTAATTAGCCGTTTAAACCTGTCAATCAATTAAATGCTCATTATATCCTTCATTTGCCGAATAGTCTATTTAAGCGTGGATTTGATTTTTATTTGGCGGTTGGGCGCAAGTGAATCACTATTGGGAAGTGGAAAGGCTTTTTAATAATAATTAACATAATATGCCGAAGCCATATCAATCCTTTTTGAAAGTCGCGCTTGGCTTTATCGCGATCGGCGATCGGAGGAAGACTTGGGCAATTTTATTTAAGTTATCGTAGAATCCCCGATCGCCAATAGCGATATCGCTTAACTCGCATCGGGAGCTTTTAAGGAAAAGATTTTCGTTGTATTCATATCGCATTCCCCGATTGCCGATAGTGATATCGCATCGGAGCCAGGAGAGGGGCCTTTTGTTGTGATTGTTTTATTTTCCCGATTGCCGATGATTTATTAACTCAAAAGGTTTTATAATGTTTCGCTTGTTTTCGGACCTTTTAGAGGAATGATGAGTTAATACCATTTTAATCTAAAAGGGACCCATTTCATATTATAGTTTTCTAAAGCAAAATTTTATGAAATGGGGGGTTGTTGTATAGCACAAAAATTGGCGATTCGGTGGGAGAAACAGTTATCTCTGAGAAATATTGGAATATTTGAACTTTCTTTATATAGAAATCTTTATCAAAAAAGAAAGGAAGATTCTAATATAACTAAGTATACATACATTCTGAATAGAATAAAGGCTATTTTTGCTAATTTCTTCTCTTGTTAAAATTAAATACATTCTAAGTTTTAAATTGGCCTCTATTGGTTGATAATGATAAAACAAAACACCTTTCCAACTTAGCCTTTTTTGATTGACTCCTTTTTCATAGGTAGAGCCTCTGCTTCCAGCAAACGTTCATAGTTTCGACAGGGATACCTTTTAACCATTTGATTGTCCATGACCCCTCCCATCTCAGAGTATGATTAAAAGAATGAATTCAAAATATGTTTTCATATTTTGTATTTCTTTTCTTTTCCATTATTTTGTAAGATAAAAAAGCCATTGTCCCGGTTTGGTTGCCAGCTGTTTGAAAATGCCATTCACTGGTTGTAATCTAATCGAACAAGCTGGCTCGTGATGAGACCCCTTGTCTTATGCTTATAAGCCATTACCCTGTTTTGGTATGCAGTGTTGGTAATGTCGATTAGACTATTTTCCAATGATCATGGTAAGCAGGCTTGTGATAGACCCCTTATCTTTATATCAGATATTTTAGAATTACACTCTGAGTAATCATAAACTTGGATGAATGGGATGGACAATTTTCTCCTTAAGAGAAAATGGATGACAAGGTAAGAGTTGAAGATGCTAAGATTGAATCAGTTTCTGTTTTGATATTGATAACCCTTTTGTGGCTAGTTTGAAAACATTAAAATGATTTACAGTACTTCTAAATCTTGAGAAGATTTCACAAAAATAAAATGAGGTTTTCAGAAATGTGAATATAATTAATTCCATAGAAATTGTCCCCCCCCCCTTCTTTTTTTTTTTAAAGGCTTCTATTTTCAAAAGTAAATATTAAAAGTACTTCTTTAGAGCAGCTTTTCAATATAGAAAAGGCCAATAGAAGCTATTTTACAACTTTATTTCCTAATGGTCCTAAAAACTATAAATCCTACTAAAATTAAAAGAGAAGGGGTTACCTTCTCAATTGAAGAATTTCTTTAAGATGAGGCCATTAACAGGAAGAGAGTCCCTCTTTCCTGATAGATCTTGTAATATGAATGTCGAATGGCCTATATTTTCGCTGATCTGAAATGGTCCAAGCCACATCTTTTGGAACTTGGTGTGTTTACCTTTATCCTCATGGGCTTTATCCCATTTCAGAACTAGATCACCAACTTGCAACTGTTTAGAACTAGATGAAGCTGAATCAAATGATTTTTTGATTATCTGCTGATGTTTTGCATGAGTAATTTTGGCCTTTTCTCTTTCTTCTTCTAATTTTAAAATTTGATCATGTCTGAATTGGATAGAAGAAGAGGGGCTTTCTTCAATAAACTGAACTAGGGCTAGAGAAGGAAGTGCTAGATTGGTTGGTAGTATTGCTTCTTTCCCATATACAAGATTGAATGGAGAAGTACCTATAGAGGCCTTCTGCGTTATTCTATCAGCCCATAGTGCCAATATTAAAGATTTGTGCCAGTTTTTATGATTCTGTTCAATAGTTCGCTTAATGATTTTAAGTAGATTTTTATTGGTAGACTCTGCTAGACCATTACCCTGGGGATAGTAAGTTGGAGAATATTTCAATTTAAATCCTCTTTTAATAGCGAACTCAAACATGGCATTTCCAGAGAAATAAGATGCATTATCAAAAACAAGAGCATTTGGGACACCAAACCTGGTAATGATGAATTGATCTATAAATTCTATAATTCCTTCAGAGTTTGTTGTCTTTAATGGAATTGCTTCAACCCACTTGGTAAAGTAATAAGTAGCAGTAAGGATATACTTATGTTGTTTGGAGGACTGTGGAGTTATTTCCCCAATGATATCCAATCCCCATTGTTCAAAAGGTTGCTCAATGTTGACTGGTTGCAAAGGGAAAGCTGGTTTTCTTTGTCTTCCACTGGAGATTTGACAACTTCAGCATTTCCTTACATATTCGTGAGTATCTCTGAATAAGGTGGGCCAATAATACCCAGCATGAATGATTTTGTGAGCTGTTGTGTCAGCTCCAAAATGTCCTCCGGCTGGTCCATCGTGTAGCTCCTGCAAAACCTTCTGTGTTTCAGGTTTTTCCAGGCATCTTAATAGAACTGAATCATAATTTTGCCTAAAAAGTACATCATCAATGATTATGAAGTTTTTTTCTTTTAATCTAATGGCCCGTTTGTTTTTATAAGAAAGATTAGGAGGTGCATATCCATTTTTCAAATAAAAGATTAAATCTGCGTATTGAGATTCAAAATTGGTAATACTTATCTGGTTGATTTCTTCAATATGTTCTGTATCACCTGATTCCGGAATGTTGGATGCTCCTGCTAATAACCTGCAAAAACCTTGGCCTCTAACAATCTTTGCTGGCTTGATTTCCAAGTCATACTCTTGAAGTGTTGTAACCCAATTTGCCCTTTTCTCACCTAATTCCCTTTGGATCAGTAATTGCCTTACTGCAGAAAAAGGAACTATAACTTTTGTATGAGCTTTTAAAAGGAAGGGCCTGTAGTGTTTAATGGCTTTATACACAGCAAAGGCTTGTTTTTCAACTTCGGAGTAATTTAGTTCTGCACCTTAGAAATTTGAACTAAAAAATGAAATCGGTGCTTCCAAGTCGTGATCATTAATCTGAGTGAGTACCGCTGCATAAGATGAATCGGACGCGATAGTATACAATGTGAAATGATTAGTAAAATTGGGAGTTTTTAAAGCGGGGGCATTGATTATTGATTGTTTGATTAAATCAAATGCTTCCTTTTCCACAGATCCCCATCTAAACACTGAATTTTTCTTAATCATGGTTTGTAATGGTAAAATGATGTGAGAAAAATCGGGAACAAATCTTTTGACAAAGTCGATTTGACCTAAAAATGACTGCATGGATTTTTTGTTATGAGGAAATGGGATTTCAAAAATTTCTTTAATCTTGTCAGGATCAATATAAATACCATCTTTGGAAACGATAAAGCCCAAGAGATTTCCTTGATTTAGAGCAAAGAAGGATTTTTTTGGGATTGAGTGAAATACCATACCTTCTACAGCATTCAAAGATTTGATTCAAATCATGTAAATGGTTGGATCTCTTTTTAGAAAATACAGTAATGTCATCTAAATAGACGACTACTGTTTTGTTGATCAATCCTTTGAAGGCTATATCCATTGCTCTTTGGAATGTAGCTCCTGCATTAATAAGTCCAAAAGGCATTTTTTGATAGGCGTAAGTTCCCCATTTTGTTCTGAAAGTAGTTTTGAGTCTATCATCAGGATGGACCAGAATTTGGTTGTATCCTGAAAACCCGTCTAGAAAGGACATTAGCTCAGAACCTGCTACCGAATGGAGTATCTGCTCCATGGTAGGTAATGGAAAATTATCTTTTTGGCTTGCCTTATTCAGATTTTTGAAATCTATACAAATCTTGATGTCACCATTTTTCTTCCTAACAGGCACCATATTGGAGACCCAGTTTGAATGCCGGACAGGAAAAATAATCTTTGCTTTCAAGAGTTTATTGAGTTCTGATTTTATCTGACTCTCTAAGTTTGGATGTATTTTTCTCAATTTTTGTTGAACTGGTTTTTGTTCAGAAAGCATTGGAATGGTATGCTGGATGATTGATGTATCATATGTTTTTAAGTCATCATACTTCCAAGCGAAGACATGTTTATTTTTCCTTAATAATCTAATAAATGTTATCCTTTCTTCCACAGAAAGCCCTAGTCCTAAATAGATATTTTGAGGGTTCTGCTCAGTACCGAGATTTATCAATTCAAATCTTAAGGTAGAACTTTGGAGTTTTGAATTGGTTACCTATTTAAACTTGTCTTTAATATCATAGAGATCTTCAAGTTTAACCACAGGTTTTGGTATTGAGTTTTCCTCATGCTTTTCTTTCATCTGAAGATCATGATCGTTTTCATCAATGATCTGATCATTGTAGGACTTTTCGGAAGTTAAGAAATGTAAGATGTCTTCATCGTGATTAAACACTCGCCAATTGGTGACATTGTCAGGAATTGATGGCCTAAAAATCAACTCTACTGAAAATCTATCTAGGCTATAATCTTCGGAAGGTAGGAGTTTAGAAGCAACATTGGCTAACAAGTCAACTGCTGCATTCTGGGATCTGGGAATAGGTGAAATATTGAATGCTAAGAAATGAGATATAATTTCCTGGACTAAATATTGATAGTGTTTGAGGTGATTAGAGAGACAATGGATTGTATTTCGAACTTGTTTTATAACGATCTCTGAATCGCCAAACACTTTAAAATATTGGACTTTCAGGCCAATAGCTTTATGTAGTCCTTGCACCAAGGCCTCATACTCAGCTGTATTATTCGTGCATTCAAATTCTAACCTACAAGAAAGCATTGTTTTTTCTCCCTCAGGGCTGACTAGAATACACCCTGCTCCTGATCCTTCACTGGATTTAGAACCGTCAAAATATAAAGACCAAAATAAAGAATTATCAACAATTTTATTTACAGAATTCTCAATAACATTAACACATCTTGATCTGTCAGCTTGTGAAAAATTTTCGATTTGGGATGCGAAATTGTTTACTAAGAACGGAGATGGTTGGGCAATATAATTGCCAAAGAATGATTCAGAAGAATAATTTCCCAATATATTATTATTAAATGCAATTGGTTGATTCTCCTGTTCGAACTCTGTGACAGTATGGGTCATGTGTTTCTCCCGATTGATTTTTATTTGATTTGGCTTTCCCTTGTAGGGCAGCCACATATGAGACCAATCAGTAGAAATATACCCATGGAGCTTCTCAGACCAATCCCTGCTCAAGATTAAACCATAAAACTCAGGTATATCAGCGATTAAGATATCAATTCTTTGAACTACTCGTGGATCAGCCGCTAACCTGATAGTAATAGAATTTATTTCCCCTAAGACTTGGACTTTGGTTCTATCTAACTGCACAATGTGAATTGAAGACTTTTGGGGTTCTATGTTCAGTTTAGAACAAACTGAAGCTGGCATTATATTAGATGATGCCCCTGAATCAATTAAACAGTTGTGTAGATTTCGATTGTAGATTTCGAAGGTTAAGAGGAAAGGGGGGGTATGGGAATTTGATCTGTCTCCGATTAGAATCGTATCAGTAGCCTCAACTCTACCAGAAGGTGGTTGTCCTGAATCATTTGCATCTTTAGCACTAGGAAGAGGCGAGGAAGGAACTGCATTTAGTTCCTTAAGAAGCAATTTCTGTTGATGTTTTAATTTACTGAGTTCAAACATGGTGATGTTTGCCTTAGTCTTCTTCATGTCATCAATAATATTGTAATCCATTGAATTCGATACTACCAACGTCTTTGATGTTGAAGGTATATTTGAGGACGATGGTTGGTTTTGAGGGACTGTTGCAGCCGACTTCCTTGTGGGTACCTTTTCCTTTGTAGTATTAGTACCTGCACTCCTTTTCTTGGAACTTGCCTGGGCAGGTTCAGGGGTACTTTTGCTCCTAGTAGTCACAGGAAAAGCTTCTTGTTCAGTTTCGGTGTCGGAGTTAGGCAATATGAAGTCCCACATTCCATGGCATTCAACGACTTCCTCTTCCTCAATTTCATCGGATGATGTAATTGTTTCATCTTCTTCTTCTTCCTTAGGGTCTGAATCTGCATTGGATATAATATTTGGTGGTTTTGACTCAGTTTTCTTAAAATTCCTATATGGTTTCTTTGTTGAAGTTTCTGCTACTTGCTTTTTAATTTCAACCATTTCATTTGACATTGTTTTGAGGACCTTTTGAAGACCCTCCATATCGTATGGATCTTTGGTGTTTTTCTTCTTTGAATCGTCCTTAAAAGACACTTTTTTGGATTTCCTATCTTTGAGAGCAGCTTTCTTTTCCAAAGCGATTATACGTTTTTCCACAGTGATGGCTTCTTTCATATTTTCGGCCAAAGTTGGTTTCCCAGCCCTATCTACAAAAATGGCTATATTTGAAGGTAAGGCTGTGATGTACCACTCGCTTCTAATTTGTTCACTTGGCTTGGAATCGGTGGGAATTTTATTCAAGAGCTTATTGAATCGGGAGTTAAACTCCTTAATTGGTTCTCTAGACTCAATTCTTAGATTTGAAAGGTCATTAATGAGCGTGGCCAAGGATCTATCGTCGCCATATTTGGTAAGAAACTACTCCTGAAAGATATTCCAACTGGTAATGGATCCAGAGGATAAGGAAAAATACCAAGACCCAGCTGATCCTTGTAACGTGTAGGGGAAAAGTCTAACTACAACATCTTCTTCTGTTACTCCTTTTAGATTAACTGAAAACATGAAATTATTTATGTGTTCCTCAGCTAATGTTCCAGCGTCTGGATTAAACTTTGGTAACCACTTCTCAGGATAATCAGGTAATGGATGTAATGGTGCAGGCATAGTGACTGCACCAGGACTGTTCCATGGATTTTGAGCCATCTTGGGAGTACCAACATTTGCCTGTGGTGTTCCAGGTGTTTGGGGAGGAGGTGGTAATGAAGACTGAAAAGGTTGTGATATTGAAGGTAGTGACCCCTGGTGAACAATAATATGTAATGGGGAAGTGGATGTTTGACTTCGCACTGGAGATGATGAGATGGAAGATGATGGAGAAAAGGTCTCACTATCAGAACCTTCAGTGTTCTTTTTTGCCCTTTTCCTTTGGGGTAAAGGCAACTCAGCTGGTTCAATGCCGAGTTTTTCACTTTGAAGTCTGGTGAGAGGGTGAGGTAGGCGGAATTGCGAAGTCTGACTGCCTTGAGATACTTCAGATCTCTGAGGTGATATGGAGAAGCTTTGAAGTTTCTAGATGATAGACTGAACTTCAGGGGACTCCGGACTTAAACGTTCTGAAGTATGATGTGATTGAGCAGTGATAGTTGATCCCTCTTCTTCTCGTTTGGACACTGGTGTTTCAGAATGCAAACAGGAGGTCTGAGGTGAGGTGGAGGGTGATTTACTCTGAGAATGGTCTGTAGGTTTTGATTTACTCGCCATTCATAGTTGGGCCCTCCTTCTAGCGCCAAAAATGTTGATGCCCCAAAAATCGTTACATCAACATCGGGGGATAACCACCCGGTCCGGACCTTAATACAGCTCCTTTTCCGTTTGGGATGGTGGCTTCGACTGGATATAATGGGACCAGTTTCCCAATAATGAATAAAAGGGGTAGATGAATGATTGGTTTTCTAATAAGTGATAATGAATGGAGGACTTAATCTATAAGCGAAAACGTAAATGACTATTTTATCCCAGGAAGCTTCTATTCTTAAGTGCAACGTTTGGTGATCTATGTTCGTCGATAGGCATATAGATGACACTATTCAATGAACAAAGACATTTATTTAAATAATAATTACTTCGTTCAAATAGTTGAACGAAGTAATTGATAAAACATCGTTACACTTATCTTTTTATATTACTGATACGTGAATGATTAGAAGAATAGCAAACTGTAAACATCCAGTAGTGGAAAGTATAAAGACTGCTGTTAAAATGCATTCATATATTCAATAATAGCAAGAATGATCAAATAACAATTTACATAAAAATAATAAATTCAGACATAGATAATAGTACCATATGAGCTGCAAATCTTTCCCAACGTCAATTGCAATTTGAATTCCTTCTTCCGACTCAGAAATACTTTTAAATAAAGGCAGTAGTGCACATCCACATAAAAGCTTTGTTATCAAAATTTGGAAAAATTGGTCCATTTTTCATAAAAAAATATGCCTGAAGTACAGTAGTGCAACTTCAGGTTTCAGTCATATACAACAACTTACGACCCTTTCTAAATACATGAAAGGGTCTATAAATACTAAATTAAGCTAACAAACTACAAAATTAAAATGCTACTAAATTGGTATAACCCGATCTTTAATATCTCCCCTACAGCAATCTGGTAATCAGCAACATGATTCATCACTCTGGCTGTTTGCCTTTTGTCCTGAGTTGGCATATTGCCAGCATTGGTTCCACTTCTTGAGGGCGGATGAGATGAGAATTGATTTGAGAAGCATAGGTGGCATCGTGTATATCGGGAATGATACACCCGATTGCATCCGTTAAGCATTTGAGGGCGGCTTTCTGGCTGTATGGTTTTACTAGGAACAACCAATAGGTGTCCCAAGTTAAACTTTTAATTCCTGTGATCAATCTCCCATTCTTTTCTAGCTCTTGACAACATGATTGTTCCAATGTCTTGGCTGATAATAATTTACTCGGTGTACATTGAGAGATCATGTTAGATAAATAGAGAGTATTGTTAATCAAGTCAATCAAATTGTTCGTAGATAATTTTCATCTAGAAACCTCTCTCTCTGCTTTCATCAATTGGGACTGCCACTCCATGAATAGAATTTCTTTATGGGATTCTAAGATTTTAGGCAAGTTTGCTGCCTGTCCCTCATTAGTGTTCTGCCAAGTAAGAAAATCCGTTAAAGTCTCATCGGCTTGCTCTAAGTCCTGCCTGGCATCAACTGATTTGTTTATTATAGATGTTGTTATGTCACATAGAGGTTCAACTTGGGCAATTTCATGACACAACAATCTGATTTGTGTTATTAGTGCCTTATTAATCTGTATTGCCTCTTCTCTGAAATTGGCAGGCTGGGGAATACTTTTGAACTTCTCTACTTGAGCTGTTAATTGAGCAATTTGCTCATCTTTTGTTTTTACCATCTGTTCATTCATTGCTTTCAATTTTGCTAATGCCTCCGATAATTCTTTCTGTTTCTGAATCGCTTCCGAATCTGCTTTCTGTTGTGCCTCCAATAGTTGTGTTTGTAGTGAAGCGATCGCTTGATTTTTTTCTTTCAACAAATTGCTCACCTCTGATGCCTTATCCATGGTGGCTGCCGAATAGGCACCAGCATATTGGGACAACTTTGTCAGGTCATCGGAGGGGTTGAATTCTTCCTTCCACACTACATTGGCTGTTACTGTTTGTTCAGGGAACAGGGAAGGTTGATCAATGCTTCTCCTTTTCCGTTGTCGCTTTATTACAGCCTTGTGTTTTGGGCTATAGAAAACATCCAATGGAGGAATATCCTCCACCTGCAAAATAATTTGATCCGAAGGATCCTTGGGAATTATTTCTAATTCTGTAGTCGGGGGTAGACCGCTGGTTTCTTTGCTTTGAACCTTTTTTGATGTTGTATCCTGTGTATTGGCCGCTTTGGATGTATCGGCATCCCTTGAGCTCTCAAGATTGCTTATAATTGAATCAAATTGCTGCCATTCCTGGAGCAATCTTGGGTCAATCTGAGTGTCGACATTCACCTCCTTGCTGCCCTGCTCCTGCTACCTTTCCTGTTCCTGATCACGTATTCTCTCATGTTCTTTTCTCTGTGCTTCCTCTTGTTCTTTCCTCTTTGCCTCTTCCTGTTCTAATCTCTGGAGTTCCTCCTGCTCTCTTCTTTGGACTTCTTCAAACATTTCGGATGTAGCAGGAGGTTTGTTGGTAAGCTGCTGCTCAGGCTCGTTTGATTGTATCATCGGGGCAGTGGCTAACAAATCTAGAGGCAGAGTTTGCAACCTCTACTCTCTAAGTTTGTTAAATTCAACTAACCCGTCGTCATGGTATCTTATTTTAGCTATCTCTTGAACCTGAAATATCGACTCGGCCGAGGAGAATAGGTCATCAAACTCGTCTTCCTTATGTTCAAATTTAGTGAGTTTGGCCTGGTCTAGAACATTATAGACGACCCTTTTCAGATCAAAGCATCTGTTAGGTAGAGTGGCGAGATTTAATATATTAATCTTTTCCACCTCTTTCTCTGCGTGTTTATAATCATGAAGAGTATAGACGCCACACCTTAGAGGGAAAGGAGGCCAGACTTGCTTCTTTGAATGCCTGAGAGTCTTTGTAGCCGATGCGGATGTAAGCTGATATGCTATCTCTCGAGCTAAAAGTTTGTCTGGTATATACAAGGGGAGGACATGAGGTCTGGCCTGGCTGCCGAAAACTCTTACATAAGTGAATTTTTCTTCTCCGAACCAGGTTCCTAAGGCTGTCAAGTCAATCTCTGCTTGAGAGGAGATCTTAGGAGTAGGTCTAGCAAAAATTGCATAGTAAATAGGTAGCATGAATCCATTGCAGACTTGATATAGGTGGTGTTTATAATGGGCTTTCCATAATTTCTGGTGATATATATGAATGGGCATGGGGTCCTGTGGAGTCCATCTCCACCCTAACACAGGAAACTTGGAATTAAAACAGAGGGTATCTAAAATGTAGGCACTAAATTAAAATGGAGGGATGAATCTATCAGTAACACGAGATTTGTTTCTGAAGTCAAGAATAGCAGTTGCTATCTTATCCGATAATATATTACCCCAATCCATGATTTCACTATTACATGCTGCTTCCATCAAAGGTACCATCTCTATGGAAAATTTTGAAGAATCATGCAATCCCCACATTCGACACATCATAGCTCCAACATAACAATAAGGAGAACATAAGGAATTGACGGAGTACTTACCCGAAGACTCATGTTTGTGTTTCGCCGGGTTTTGTCTCCATTCCCGTATAGGCTCTGACTCAGTTTCATTTTCATCTCTAAACTTCTCCAGGAATGCTTTATTATACTTCTTCTCTGGTTCGGGCAAATGGTACATTTGTCTCAAATCATTAGGCTGAAACGAACCGAAAACTCTCCCATCAATAGTGCAAAATATTCTGTTCGTAATTGGAATTTCTTCAATGGCCCATCTCACTACATCTGTATATGGAAGAATTTTCTCCCGAGCCGCTACCCTGTGCAGGTAGGAATCAACCAAATCTTTCAGAGTAGCATCAGATTTCTGGCTCGAGCCTGCTGTAGCTTGTACCGATGTTTGCTGAGGTTCCTCGGCTTCAACCAGGTTGTAAATGCTCTGCCAAGTAGTATTACCGAGACCAAGACATGTGGTATCTGAGATTAATCCTTTTTTGTTTGGTCCCGGATCGGTAGCATGTTGTTCTGTTACCACAGAAGCTGAAGCTGTTCCAGGTTTCTTAGATTTCTTCCCCATTTGGTCTGAATCTGCTACTGCGGAGAAGCTCTGCACAAGAGATAGAATGAACGTAATGCGGAGAATAGATGGCGAAAACTAAGTACAGAAGAATTATGTCAATCAATGAATAATGGAAGATAATCATAAGACTCCCGCGGATATAATCTCTGAAGGGATTTAGGCATAACTGCTCCATTAATTAACCGTTTAAACCTGTCAATCAATTAAATGCTCATTATATCCTTCATTTGCCGAATAGTCTATTTAAGCGTGGATTTGATTTTTATTTGGCGGTTGGGCACAAGTGAATCACTATTGGGAAGCGGAAAGGCTTTTTAATAATAATTAATATAATATGTCGAAGCCATATCAATCCTTTTTGAAAGTCGCGCTTGGCCTTATCGCGATCGGCGATCGGAGGAAGATTTGGGCAGTTTTATTTAAGTTATTGTAGAATCCCCGATCGCCGATAGTGATATCGCTTAACTCGCATCGAGAGTTTTTAAGGAAAAGAGTTTTGTTGTATTCATATCGCATTCCCCGATTACCGATAGTGATATCGCATCGGAGCCAGGAGAGGGGCCTTTTGTTGTGATTGTTTTATTTTCCCGATTGCCGATGATTTATTTACTCAAAAGGTTTTATAATGTTTCGTTTGTTTTCGGACCTTTTAGAGGAATGATGAGTTAATACCAATTTAATCTAAAAGGGACCCATTTCATATTATAGTTTTCTAAAGCAAAATTTTATGAAATGGGGGGTTGTTTTATAGCACAACACTCACCCAAAATTTGTAGTCCTCAGATAGACATTTCGAATGAGCTATTGAGCATGTCAAATGGATATCGGATGCCAAAGTTACATCCCAGGGAAGTTGAAACACCAATTTACCCAAACGTGGCCCATAGTTTTGGTGCTTCATCTCTTAGGGTTAGGTTTTTGGATGTTTCAGGCTTACATTGTTTCTCAATAATAAATAGGCATGAAATCCTCATTGTAATATAGTGGAGGGGCCTGGAGCCATTACATCTCTTCTTGGAGATATGCTACCAGTGCCCTCGCCCGCTCATTTCCATTATGTCTCATTGTAACATAGTTTAGAGGCATGTAGCCACCACATCTCTTCTTAGAGATAAGCTACATTTCCCTAGCTATTTTATTTCCATACTTTCTATAAACATATTTCAGTTATTTGATATTAATGAAATGAAGTATTTTTTCCACTGCATCTCTGCGTTTATGTCTATTTCTGTATTTTATTGCGTTTCTGCATAAATCTGGATCAATGGTATCAGAGTAGGTCTGCTCTTTCTCAATTTTTCTTTGCATTTACCCAACGCATTCAGGTTATAAGGAGTTCAGGCTCGATCTGGTTGCACCCTTGCAAGATCAGCCTCACAAACCCCCATGACCCCCCATGGCGGAAGGAAAGAAAGACGAGGGAGCGGGAGATCCTATCAAAATATTGCTCAAGGAGGCCCTCAAGAAACAGAGGAACGTGATGATGGATAAATTTTCTTAGATCCTTCAATGGCTACCCACCTGTAGGACATCTATATCCAACATGTCAGGTAGCAGGTCAGCAACATCCTGGACAAATCCAATACCAAGTTCAGCAAAATTTGCCCCTCATGGAGGAGCTTAATGCAATGGGGACCATTGCTTCCTAAGGAGGGAGGAATGATCCAGGTGGATATTGGTGGCCACCCACCTATTAGATTTCAACCTGCACCATCAATTCTTGCAGCCTTTCACTTTCAACACAACTTACTATTTTTAGCAAGTTTTCGGGTCCTGCACTCCTGGAGCCATTTTGGGGCCCTAATGATCTAGGTGGATATTGGTGGCCACCCACCTATTCCATTTGAACCCCCACCATCAATTATTTCCATTTTTATGTTGCAGCACAACTTACTCTTTTTAGTAGTTTTTCAGGTCCTCAACTTTTGGAGCCATTTTGAGGCCCTAAATGATGTTTTTTTAGGAAAACAGGGAGCAACATGGGTTGTAGAATGATGTTTCTCACTCGAAAGTTGTATTCCTCGGATAGATATTTCTAAAGAGCTATTAAGCACGTCAAATAGAGATCGTATGCCAAATTTATGTCCCTGGGAAGTTGAAACACCAATTTACCCAAACGGGGCCCACGGTTTTGGCGCTTCATCTCCTAGGGTTAGGTTTTTAGACGTTTCAGGTTTACATTGTCTCTAAACAATAAATAGGTATGTGAAACTCATTTTAACATAGTGGAGGGGCCTAAATCCATCACATCTCTTCTCAAAGATATGCTACCAGTGCCCTCGCCCACTCATTTCCATTATATCTCATTATAACACAGTTTAGAGGCATGTAGCTGCCACATCTCTTCTTAGAGATAAGCTACCATCACTCTAGCTAGTTTATTTCCATTCTATCTGTAAACATATTTCAATATTTGATATTAATGAAATGAAGTATTATTTCTGTTGCATCTCTGTGTTTATGTCTATTTCTGTATTTTATTGTGTTCCTGCATAAATCCGGATCAGCCAACTAGCCCGATTTAGTTCCATCTAGCGAAATTTAGGTAGAAAATTGTGGACAAATAGTTGGAGGTCACAAATTTTGGAATTTTTGACCAAATTAGGAGCAAAAATAGCCTAACATACCATTTCTAAGTATTCTGAACTCATTGGTGCATGTTTCAGGAGCATAAAAGCATTGTAAACACATAATTTTGCAAATCTGAGCATAATATAGAGGCCCAAGCCAGGTAAGATAGACCAAGGAGATGCAACCCGGAGGGGTTAGCTCCTTTATCAAATCCCTTGGTTTATGTGCTTTATGGTGATGTACTGTACTTTTATTTTCTATTGTTCAATCTTTATTTTATGTTGATTTGTTCATAAAAACAACATAAAAATAACTCATGAGACTTAATCACTTGCAAGATAAATTGAACCCTTAAGCACATATAAGACATTGGTTTCAAAAATATGAAAGAGGAATTAGCACAACATAACTAACATACCTTATTTAGATCAAATAATGATAGGATATAGATGATTTTTAATATCCCATCATGTTGAAAGAACAACCCTTTGCATCTAATTTCTTCCTACAATAATTGAAAATATTTGCCCAAGAAACTCATCAAAACGTTTTGAGGCTATTCCAAGTAATGCTTCCATGTTTTGTTGTGAGTTGTCATTGTGAGTTCCCAAGTGTCAATCTAGATGTTGTTGTTTCCTATGTATGAGTTGTAGTCACGATCTAGAAGTGTGGAAGTCAGAGATTTATTTCCTATATATGTGTAACTATTGTGATCAATAAATATATAAAAGTGTGTTTTGGTGTTGTATGTAATTTCTCTCTAATCTCTCTATTTTTTTATAACATGGTATTAGACCTGGTTCAACCTGGACTCTCTCACGATAAGGGCTAAGATCATGAAATTTTATACACAATACTCCTTTGTACATATATTAGTTTAATATATTATTTTATTTATTGTTTGTGTGAATATTTTATTTGTGTGTTGATTGTGGATAGTTGCATGAAATGGAGAATTGTGAAGATTGAGTGTTGTTGTTGTTGTGTTGTGTGAAGGGACAAATATTTGTAAAAGAAGAGGAGATATTCTTGTGAATAAAGTGGAGTAACATAGATTTGGTTTGATCTAGTGTGTATATACAATTGAGAGCAACATATACATGTTTTTAATGGTGGTTTTTGAGATTATCAGATGTTGCAAGATGTACAGTTGTGGCATGCAGGTGGACTGTTCACATTTATCATTCTAGACCTGAACTAATTAAATATTGTGGTATATTTTATCTAGATATCAAGATTCAAACGTTGTAGATTTGAGGGAAAATACCAATATGAAAATTTATTATTATTATATTTGATCTGATGTGCACAAATAAATAAAGATTAGTCATTGATTTTTCCTCTGTACGTTTTGGTGCTTGGTGATTGTGTGTTTTTATTCTTGAATTTCCATGATCATGGGTCTAGTTTAGAGCCTTAAAATCATTGATGCTACCAAACCAAGATTCTCAGCCAGAGCTTCTTTGCACAACGAAAAATATGAAGTAGTAAATCAGACATGCACAAGATAGAAAATTTCTAACAAAATTGTACAATAATGTACAACCCAATACTCATTATATTATACCAAATATGAATAATATAATAGTCTATGGTATATAATATACAATGATGAAATTTGCTTCAGCTTTGTTATCATATCTTGTCCTATCGATCCTTCGCTTCCATACTACTCAGTAGTTTCCCCTTAGTCCTTCATAGGAAAACAAATCGAGATTCCAGGTAGGCTTCCTCCTAACATTTCTACACGTCACTTCTATAGCATGTACATGGGATGACCCAATAAACTCTCTGGGTAGGCATAATCCCTAGCTCCAATTTTCCAGGCTAGCAGTCACCTTTGCCCATAAAGGTGTTGCACCTCTGCACCAAAATCCACCCAACCTTCAACTCCTCTTCACCACTTCAAGATAGCTCGTCTAGGGCTAATTTTGGTAGCCAAAAAAATTCCCTCCACCAGATAAATGGCACCCAATACTACTCTATAATATCTCCACTCATGAAGTATTATGATCACTCAAATAAGACTCCAAATTGGCTCCCACAGGCTACATAAAAAATATGATCCAATACTGGTCAATATCCTTGACCCAACATGCACAAGATAGACTCCAAAATGCATGCACTAGATTAGTGTTTGTGATCTCTTTGACTACTGCAGTTTTGAAATGGTTCCATTTTCTATAACTAAGTCTGCAAAAACAATATTCAAATATTTATATATTTCTGAATCTTAACTTATAATTATGTAAAATCATTATCAAACATTATTTCTAATTCTGCCTAAATTTTGTATTTTCTATCTTCTTTATGTTTATTTAATTATTATGTATATTTACAAATATTATCTAGTGTTACTTTGTTATGCCTCCCCTTAAGAGGTTTTGGGTGTTGAATTTCTTATATTGGAATAAAGATAAAATAATTTATAAACTTGGGGAATAATACAGAATCCTAACAACCCCCACAAAACTGTTGCAAAAATCATCCTTTAGCTGTGGTTACCCTTCTCGATCGATCTTTAAGCCCCACACTGCATTTTCATGCTACAATACCCCTAAATATGCCTTGCGACCCTCCTGTCTTGCCTTAGAACAGGCATGTGGTGGATCTAGGGCCTGCAACTTGCTACAACAAGCCTTCTCCTTACTGCAAAATCCCTTCACAAGGGTGTGCACCTTTCCTTAACCCACAAAAATAGTTCAGAATTCCTCCTATACACCCCCATCATCCAATAATAGTTCCTTCACCGTCCTTTTTGAGCCTCAACCTCCTTAAAATTCCCTAGAACATATCTCAACTTCTTATTCTTCTCTTCTTCCTTTGTTGCAGCCCAAACAGTCAAGTATTTTTCCTCAACAAGCTCTTCTCTTATCTTATTTTGGAAAAAAAAAATGTTTCAAATGAATTGAAATCACCTCTTGTTTATACCAAACAAGAGGGCTCCACAAACTCATGAAGAGACATGTATTTTGGATAATTTTACTTCAATCCTACATGACTTAAATACCAAATAATTCATTGTCAACTTCAAAAATTCATATCTCCACTTCTACAACTCATAATTTGACGATTCTAGAAGCGTTGGATTCTCCTTTCCAACCTCTATCATATCATTCCATCTCAAGTAGAAATATGCTCATGGAAATTCTCAAAACATGATTTTGTTCAAAACCCCATACTTGGGTTCTAATCCCATAAGTGACCCATGTGGTGCTTTTCCCTCCAAACCTTGAACCCTAGGGCTTGGAGTACCTCGCAAGCTACACAAATAAACACTCCCTCTTAGTGAGGGAGATACTTCCAAGACTAGGAAGTATATCATCATCATCATCATCACTGCTCGCAACACTTGCCCAACTCTTGGCGCTCACAATCTTTTTTCTTCTTGTCGAATAATGTACTTTCATTTCGAAATTATTATCTCTTGTTTACATTGAAGTTCGCATGTATTTTTTTTAATTTGTTATGTTCATTTCTTTGTGATAACTTCTTAGTGATGGGGTTTGGGATTGGAACCCAAGTATGGGGTTTTGAACCAAATCATGTTTTGGGAATTTCCATGAGCACATTTCTACACGTGATGGAATGATATGACAAAGGTTGGAAAGGAGAGTCCAACACTTCTAGAATCGTCAAATTACGAGTTGTACAAGTGGAGATACTAATTTTTGAAGTTGACAATGAATTATTTGGTATACAAGTCATGTAGGATTGAATTAAAATTAGCCAAAATACATGTCTATTCATGAGTTCATGGAACCCTCTTGTTTGGTATAAATAAGAGGTGATTTCAATTCATTTGAAACATCCATTTTTTGAAACATAATACGAGAGAGAGCTTGTTGAGGAAAAATACTTGATTGTTTGGGTTGCAACAAAGGCAGAAGAAAAGAACAAGAGGTTGAGATATGTTCTAGGGAATTTTGAGGAGGCTGAGGTTTGAAAATGAGGGTGGAGGGAATATTCTTGGAGGATGGGGTAGTATATGAGGAAGTCTGAACTATTTTTGTGGGTTAAGAAAAGGTGCACACCCTTGTGAAGGGATGTCACAGCAAGGAGAAGACTTGTTGTAGCAAGCCACATGACCTAGATCCACCACAGGCATGTTCTAAGGCAATACAGGAGGGCCGCAAGGCCTATTTAGGGGTTTTGTAGCATGAACAGGCAGTGTGGGGCTTAAAGATTGATCGAGAAGGGTAACCACAACTAAAGGAGGATTGTTGCAGTAGTTTTGTGAGGGTTGTTAGGACTGTTTATTATTCCCCAAGTTTATAAATTGTTTTCTCCTTATTCCAATATAAGAAATTCAAAACCCAAAACCTCTTAAGGGGAGGCATAAGAAAGTAACACTAGATAATATTTGTAAATATATATAATAATTAAATAAACATAGAGAAGATAGAAAATAGAAAATTCAAACAGAATTAGAAATAATGTTTGATAATTATTTTACATCATTATAAGTTAAGATTGAGAAATATATAAACATTTGAATATTGTGTTACAAGAATTAGTTATAGAAAATGGAGGTTAGATTCAAGAAATTGAAAAACAAAGTTAGTAAAAAAACAATCAGCCCAGGAAAGAGTGTTTGATAATATAAATAATATTAGAGTTTGATAATATAAAGAATATTAATCCGAGAACAAGATTTTAGAGCTGAAATAAAAGCTAAACAACATGTTGGCCCTAAATAGTTTGGAAGGTAAATTGATTATCAAACCTAGAAAGAGAAATGGAATATGTTCACAGAATTAAGCCATGATCATAAGAAAATATAATTGATTCTAATAATTTCGGTATAAAAGAGAATAAATATGTAGATGCAATAATGATAGTCGAGGAACTAAAAAATAAACTACAAATTCAAACAAATTGGCTCATATAACCAAAGAGGCTAGGTAGAGCATATAGTATAGGTCAAGGTAATATCTAATGACCATAATTATGGTATCCTCGGTAAAATAATGTAAGAACCTCGGGTTAAAAGTCCATGTAATAAATTTAATAAAGGAAAAATAAGACCAAGGTCATGGGACATATATTCCAAGATAAGTTTTCGGAAAAATATCCCAGTGGGAGTAACTTGTTGCTTACTATGGCAAGGAGAAATTGGCAGAGGAAATGGAAAAATCATTGAAAAGGAAAAGAGACATTATTTGACATTTTATTTATTAAAATAATGGAAATCAGGAGAAACGGAAGGTGAAAGGTCATAGGTTTCATGTGACGAGGAAATTGAATAAAAATAGAGGTAAAATGAAGAGATTATATGAATCAATAATAAAAAGACACCAGGGCATCAATTCAAGGCATTTTGTGAGTTGATATTTGGAATTGGTTTCAGAGAAGAAGAGAAAGCAAGCAAGGAAAGAAAAGGAAGGACAGGGTAAACAATAAAAGGACAAGGAAGGAAAATGAGAACAAGGATAAAGAAAGGAAAGGTTGGATCAAGCGACTTCAGTGGGAATACTTGCAAATAACAGGTTGCATGTATGTTTTCCTAGTTTTTTTTGGCATGCATGGTGTGTGCATGTGGATATTTAGTTTTTTTTGTGTTATTAACATGGGTTTTTCCAGGTTTCAACAATGGGTTTTAGTGTTTCCTTGCCATTTCTGGATAGCCATGGTGTGATGAGATTCATTTTGGTTGAGATTTGGACTTTCGAAAGGCTTTGGATCAGGGAGAGTTAGTCTCAAGAAAATACCAAGGGTTGGGGGTGGCAATGGTTTTCTCTAGGAATCCCTCAGCAAGTGGGTGGACACAGGGAAATTCCTTAAGGGATTATGAAGGAATTCTGAGGAACCAAGCTTGGTTCGGTTTTGTGAAATCATAACTAGTTTAGGTGAGATCACAGTGAGGTGACGGTGAAGGTGGTTTAACCTTTGGATTCCCTTGGATTTTTTTTTTAATGGTTTATCCCATGAGATCCCACATTCATGATTTGAATATGGCACAGTGATGACTGGTTGAAAGAAATATTTGGTTTAACCCAATATATGGTTGGGTGGTACGTGGAATTCCCCGACTTGTTTGGATTTTGCATAAGGTTAATAAGAGCTCATTTTATATTGTCATTGATGAGTAATTATACATTTTATTATGTGAATTTAATAGTTGTTTTATCATTGTTAATTATCTGGTTATATTTTGTTTATAAACATGGTTTTATGACAAATCTTAGTCATGGCTCTCATTGGGTTTTGATTAGTGAATGACTGAATAATGAATGCATGACCTCATTGATGTTATGAGGGCATTAGTCGTTCTTGTTAAATCCCAGATAATTTTTAGATTCCTATGTTCATATATGCATTCATGACCTGTAGGTTGCATGTTCATCATGTGTTTGACGAAATGTCAGTCCTCGATGGTAAGGGTAAAGTCAAGTATTGTATCGAGTTTTGTTTTGGAAGATTTTTTTTCTATGTTATTCATCATTTTTGGAAGTCTCATTGAGTTTTGGGTAGGGGCCTAAGTTCTAGGCCTCAAAAGTGGCTCATAATTCGGGTTTTTCGGCATATAATTGAGTGGAAAAATCCACAGTTGCTGGGAAGAAGGCTTATGAGTGTTACTGAAGAGATAAAATCACATGGAGGCCTTGGAAAGGGATAAATTGAGGCTCTAATTCAGTGAAATATAGATTTAACTCAGGGGTTGGACACCTAGAGCAGTTGGGTATCTCCTGGAGGTCCTGTAGCACCTAAGGGAGGTTAGTAAAGTATTAAGTTGTTGGATCCATTTCTTTAAGTTCATATAGGAGGTTGATTATTATCATAGTAACCCCCAACTAATTTTTACCCCGGGTGTTGTTATATCATTCACCACTGCCCTAAGAAGCTTATAAAAGGGGGGTCACCCAAATCATAAAAGGAGAAATACGTAAAAGAGAGAATGGGTTCATGTGAGTGATAATTCATATAAAAAAGGGAACAAGGCATAATATATATTATTTTCTTGTAGTAGACTTTACATAAAACAAAGGGGAATAAAGGTGCAAGACAACTGGACAGGGCGGGACCCGCCCATACTCCGAACAGTCAAAGAAGAAAGCAGCATAAAAGGTTTTTGGGGGGATCAATAATGGCAAAGGGAAGGCAGAAGCTCACCCCCCCAGAATGGTGGTGATGTGGCATATGGTGGGACCTGAGATAGATACTCCATGGGGTAATGGTTGCAGGCTTAGAGCTGCTCCAGAACCCCGTCGGACTTTCTAGTGGGCCCGACCATGAAGGACACCTGGTGCTATGAATACAATTGTAAGGTAAGTCCTAGGAGACCTGGTACATGACCAGTACTGGAATTTAACCCGACGCGTGGTATAAAAATAACTGAACTCTAATAGCGAATAACCAGATGCAATGCGTCTCCGTGTCGGCGTCCTTATGACGTCAGCCCTACAAGTGTTGTCCTAGTCTCGTTTTCCGGGAAATTTGAAGTTGTATAACCCTGCTGTGTGATTCACTATGGTAAAATACATTCTTTTACGAGATATTGTATAGATAAACCATGAGCGCCCAGTACTAGGTCTACCAAGTCTCTTTCAACTTCCCTGCATCGTTTTCCCTGAGCATTTTCCTTACTACGCATGTATTCCATCCCTTCTTCACTATCTGGTTTCCTTCCGCTTTTCATTTTTCATAATGGTCATGGGTAAATTCAAGGTTAAGAAGTCAAAGCTTGAAACCCCTCAAGTTCGTGAGTCGAGGGATACTCCTAGACCTGAGCCTTTCACAGACTTGCAAGTCCACATCCGATACCCACAATACCCATTTTTCCTTAGTAGTGTCAAGTCGGATCTATTCGGGAAGCATGTGAAAATAGGGATAGGCTCATAGTCCCTTTTTCAGGACTATATCACCAAATTACTCTGCCTGTCTACCCACTTTTTGAATTCATTTGTTGGCTTAGAGAAACTTACGATGAACGCCAGGATATGTTCCTCTCCACTCAGGGGAATAAGATATTCAGTGTATCTCTCGAAATCATCAGAAAAGCCCTTTATTACCCTATCATTTCAAATTATGTCAGTTTCACTGAAATGAATTTATCCTGTTAGTTTTCCAAGTTACCATGGAGGTAGCAGAGCGATTTCATCGCTGCTATTTCTGACTCCCGCCTCACAGCTTCCCCGTCTGCAGACTCAGTGCCCCTGAACACATTCAAGGAATACCTTCAGCCAACCCTTGCTCTCATTGTAGGATTACTAGGTATAGAAGGGGTCGAGCAGGTCTCGATGGAGTGTGTAGCCCTTTTATGGTTAATGTCACAACCCGACATTGTATTGGACATCCCTGGTTTCTTGGCCTCCGCCATCCAAAATCAATTTTAGGACCTCTCGGCTACAAGTCATTTTCGTTTCTGCTCCATGGTATTTTACCTTTTCCTCTTCCAACAGGCTGATAAGTTTGAGGGTTTGGGTCTAGAAAAGGTTTATAGGATAAACTCTCAGCCAGGAACTGTCTTTGACTGGAATCCCGAGTTGGAAAATTGGGTGGGTTATTCAATTTTCTTGAATGAATTCATGACAATAGCTTATACTATTATTCATGACAATCCTCTACCCAGGATTTTTCCTAAGTAGAATAAATGGCTATAGTACAGTGAGTTCAAAAGCACAGGAGACTGGTACCTATTTGATGACTACACTGAGATCAGGGTCTATGGTGAAGAATTTTCCCCTTAGAGATTGAAGGTTTTTACTACCATGCAGATTTACGCCTTGGAGTACCTCCAGCAGAACTTGAAGGCTGACTAGCTCCACTTCCTCCCTGCTAAAAACGGGTTCATTCTTAAACTTCCTACAGCCATGGACCCCTTCATTGTTAACTTAAGGCATGCCCTCCCCATAGTGGAAAACCTACTCAAGGGTATGTTTTTAAGGCAAGGGAAAGCTTGGCCCTATGATCCGAAAGGCATCATCTCAAATAAAAGGAAGAATATTAAATCAACTGCTTATGCTCACGAAACTAGACCCTTCATCGAGTGGAGAGATAATATTGATACCTGGCCTTTACTTTCACAGATGGAGACCAATTTATCTGTGACAGGGAAAAAAGGCGATAGTACTTTGACTCAAGAAGTAGGTATGAAACAAGTTGAAGCTGGAGCCTCAGGAGAAGGTTCTCCGCCTTCTAAAAGGCAGAGAACAAATGAGGAAGAAAATGTCGGGGAAGGGAAGTCATTAGAAAAAGTAGCATTATATGGACAGTCGGACAAGGGAAAATCAAGTTTCATGGTAAAACATGATGGTCCATCATCTTCTGATTTCTCAGAAGTTTCACAAGACATCTCTATAAACAGGTCAAAGGCAGAGAATGAAATGAAGGGGAAGAACAGAGCTATCAGAGAAAAGAACTGGTCAGAATTAGAGGGGTATGTAGAAAAATATCATACTCGATTCTCAGCCGAGATTGATATGGATAAAGAACAATTGGTAATGGCCATGAATAAAGCGGTACTAGACCCAGCGGCTGGGACCACTAGCTACAGAGCTCTGGAGGTGGTGGTAAACATGTCACAAGTTCCACCAATTGATAAGTGCAATCTGCTCCAGTGTTTCGGTGATATGCTAAAGGATGAGGTTTTGAATCTCTCCCTCACTCTAAGGAAGCTACAAACCAAGCACAACCAAGTGATCGAGAACCTCAGAATCGAGAAGATTAATGCCCGGGCACTCTCAAATGACCTATGTAGTCTACAAGCTATCGTAAAGGGAAAAGGGAGCGATAAAGCAGATCCTCAGGGCCATGTCATCTTAGAGTTGCAGAAACAAGTTGTAGCTTTGAAGCATAAGTTGAATATGCATGGCTTTCAGCACGTAAAAAATATCGAATTAGCTCAGATGTAAAAGGACAAGGTTGATCTAGCAGACTCCTTTGCCAAAGAGAAAGAAGAGAGGGTTAAAATTTCTAGCGAGATGACTGCCCTCCAGCGGAAGATGGACGAGCTGCAGAAAAAATGGGATGCACATGTATGCTCCACACCACCTCCTGAAGGATCCAACTCACTCTCGGAGCAGCTAACCACAATGCTGACCAAACTTCAAGTGGTGGAGAAGCAGGTTCAGATGGCACGACAGAAGATCTAGGAGCTTGAGGCCCACCTCAAGGAGAATTCCTAAAAGGTAGCGGCTCTGCAGAAGGAAATAGAAGAGGGGAAACAAGAGAAGCTACAGTAGGAGAAGACTATCCGAGACCTTGCGAGCCAGATGAAAGGAAATATCACCCTTCTGGACGCCCGATGCTTAATTTGGACAAACATCATTATGGAGGTAAAGAAGCGTTGGGCTTTCCTGACCCTCATTAAATAAAAGAAGCCTGGGGTAGGTCAATTAAAAAGAAATCTCCATGAAGGGTATGAAGACGCTTCAATTAAGGTTGAAAATGCGAGAAGGTATATTTCCCTCCTAAATTATTTGAGCTCAGAAGAATTGGCCAAACGAGGAATCAAGGATAGATTCAAGGAGGCAGCAGAATGTCAGAGGGTGATGGAAAAGGAAGTTGCGCGCAACCTAGCACTGGGCAGTTTGGAAAGGATGGTGACAAGCTTGGAACAGTTCGAAACAGAATGGACCGAACTGACACTCGCCAGCCTCCCATTATGCTAGGTCCCTTCAAATGCGGCTCTTCAACTGTTAACAGGATACGAGTGTTGGCTGACGGAAGTGATGAATCAGACTAAGAAAACCACTCGGCTTAAGGCTGAAACCATAATTGCAGTACTCAGCAAATAATTTTCCCTCCTACATCAGGTGAAAAAATGGTTGCCCACTCAGGTGAGCTATGCCAAACTGACAGAGGTGCATATTCACGTCGACGCCTTCACTACAATACCTGATCCTGTAGCCGACACTTGGTAGAGGTGCAATGATCATGCGAGTTCATCAACCACCGTGTTAGCAACCTATAATATAAGGGTCATAATTTTGACTTGACTATTGATAATCTTGTAAATCTGTACGTACTTTGCCTTCTACACGTTGTATTCACATATTTTTGTAAAAAAAATCAAAAAAATAAAAAAAATAAGAAAAGAGGGTAAAAAGTCCTAAAAGAAAAATCAAAGGACTTAGAAAAAATAAAATACCCCAAAAGAAAAAGGAATAAATCATGAAAGTGTGCAAGCATAAATGCCACTACTTTTTACTTTTTGGTTGTGGCAGAGTGTCAATAAATGCCATAGTCCATGATGAGTTAAAAATTTTAACCTTAACTTGTCATTTTTCAATTTTCCTTGTTGTAGATAGAGAATAATGAGTTGTCATACATTTTAATCATGACAATTCAATAGTTAGATAGAGAAATAAAGTGAATCCAACAGTTTAATCTGGATTCATGGATGAAATAAGTGTAGAATTAGATATTTTTACTTACTTTCAGAAAGAATAAATGCTGTGAAGGTTGCTAGCACAAATGCACCTTACTACAAAGGAAGAAAAAATGTTAGCATGGTAAGCTGGGTAGGTAGAAGAAGGTGAAAAGTCTCAATGTAAATATAATTCATCATGGGCTGCCAAATAACTAACCTTCCCTTCCCATAGTCATGAAACATTCTAAAATGTCATTCAGAAAGGCTCAAGGCATTTCCTTGACTTTTGTTGGGACCAGACCCAAGGCTCTATGACTGATCAATTGAAAGTGTAAATTTTCTATATTAAATCCCTAAACTCACATCATTTACCATTCATGCATTCATCCCCCTAAATAGTCCTAACTAAAACTCTATTTTTACTTGAAGGCATTATAATTCCCATTTAATTAACTTCCTATATCATTTGAAAACATCAAGCCCTCAAAATAACATTATATCATAAGTCAAGTGATAAGATAAATGCAAATTATCTTTTAAACCTCACTTTACTTGTTATGTTTATGTGTTTTGAGTATACCTTGTCCTATTTTCATATTAAATTTAATTTATATATTAACTCCCTATAGAAATAACTTTCTTCTATTATATATAACTCATTTTTATATAATAAACCCAAAAACCCACTTATTATAACTTTAGCCAAAGTTGTTTAATCCCCACATGTTTAAATAAAACACCCACATTACAACCCCTTTGGCTAAAACATATCTTTATGTATAATCCCGCCCCCTATGGTGGTTAAATCACCTTGGTTTAATTAACCATATAAAAATATATGAAAAAACCTTTAAAACATGTTTATATGTGTTTAAAACCAAAATTTCCCGAAGTTTCATTTAAACTAAACTTCAAAAGTGATAACCCTATCTCCTTGTATATTTTCCCTTGCTCGACTCCCTAACCTAAGGTTAAAACCATAATCAAAGTTAAAATCTGCCATACATACCCCATATCCCCTAACTGCCAGTCCTAACCTCGGTTAAACCCCAGTTTAAAACCTCCCCAAATCATGTTTTTCATTGAAAAAGTCAGTTTTCTGTATGAAACTTAACCAAATCCCTTTCATTATCGGGGTTAATGCCAACCCTCCGATCCCCTCGATCCATTTAATCTGACGGTTAAAAAATCAGCGTGACCGTGTAATACAATTCCATCCCTCCCCCATCGCATAGAATAATAACCGTCCGATCTTCTTTTATTTCAAGATCCTATGGCCCAAAATAAACCCGATGGTGTCCTTTCCCCACATCTTTTCGATTTCTCTGGGTGCTTCGCTTATAAAAACCAAATCCAATGGCCCCAGTTCATTTTCGCACTTTTAAAGTGCCCGACCGATGTTTTGGAAAAGTCGCGCGATATGGGTGGTTTTCCCAAACCACCCTACGTTGACGTGTCACAAAACAATTCGATCGCGTTCAAAAAGTGATTTACCACTTACCACTTTGGAGCTGCGTGAATACCACCCAGTGGTATTCCGAAACCACTTTCACCCAACCTATAGTTAAATATGAGTTGACTATGGTTTAAAACATGGTTTATTCATAAAAATTATAATTTTCATTGAGTTTTTACCCTTTCGCGCTTGTAAGATTTGAAACCTCCGCAGAGTCTGATTTTCATCCTTTTCACCATTTAAACCCTTGAAAACCTCTGCAAGCCCTTTACGAAGCTTCCCAACACCATTTTCCGAGCCTGCCAGTGAACCAGTAAGCCAGTTTCCCTGCAATTCAGCCATGGAGAACCACAATATCCTCTGGTAAACTAAATTTCCAAAAATTGAAGATTTTCAAAGCACCTGCAACTCAAACGACCACAATTATACCTGTAAAGGTATTTTTCGTCAAACTTATCCACGAAAACTTCAATTTTAAAAGGAAAAGCACCAATTTATCAGTTATTTCCTGTAATTATCCTAATTACCCATACAGATATTGCAAAAAACATTCAAAGTATAGGGGAAATGCTGTCAAATTTTCCCCAAAATCCCTTATTTCCGTTTTTGCAAGTTTTATCCACTCCTTGATCATTTTCACTGCTGGAATT
Organism: Pinus albicaulis; assembly: GCA_034641835.2. Lineage (NCBI taxonomy): Eukaryota > Viridiplantae > Streptophyta > Pinopsida > Pinales > Pinaceae > Pinus > Pinus albicaulis. The sequence continues at coordinate 1,308,958,708 of CM076584.1, read as the reverse complement.
GATCATACCTTTCTTTTGAGCATTAAAACCATCTTTCCATCTAAAACTCTGCTCAGAACCCTATTTTACCACAGAAATTCTCCAAAAGTCCCTTGTTTCCAACATAAGAACTCAACAAATAGTCTAAGCTTGCTTCGTTCAATTAAAAAATGACGAAGAAACAAGTAACCCCCAAATCAGGAGGCCCAAAACCTCAGAAGAAAGCCTCTGTTAAAATCCTTCAGCCTGAGTCTTCTAAACTTGATAAACCCACCCCTGCACTCACTGCTGATTTTACAGAAATTGTCAGGCATGTCCAACCTCTAGTTACTTCACAAGAAAATAGTCCTCTAGTTGACCTTGACTATGGAATGTTGGACCCTTCAGTAGAATTCAATTTTCTTGATGTCTATAACTAGTGTTATGGAAAATCTGTAGAGAAAGGTGATAAAGATATACCAGTTTGGGATTCCAATCTGCCAAATTACATTGTCCCTCTTACTCATTCAGCCCCTGATTTTGTCAGATTGTGTCAGTCATGTTATCTTCCAGACCAGAGGTGCATTGTCAATAAAGATAGAGAGGTCATATTTTACATCAATGCAGAATCCATAAACTCTATGCTGCAACTAAACCCTGGCCCCAATGCTACTTCATTATCAATAGAGGATTTAACTCAGCTTTACCTAGACCTATATTTTGCTTCCAAGTTCAAAATATTCCAGACTTTTTGTCCCAAATAGGTTGATATCCCTAAGCTCAATCCTCCATTTGATACATTTGATTTTCCAAATGAAACCAGACAGATTGTCTCCATGCTATCATTCATAGTGGGATATAACAGTGATGAATTCACTGATGTTGCTATCTTAGGTTTTCTGTCTCCTTTGAGTCCTGGCCAGTCTCCATCCATTGTGTACAATTTTTTCAAGTTCATTCCAGAAAACATGCACTACCAGTTGTCTAGATTATCAGAAGAAGGAATCTCTACATATACTTCATATCTAATTCATCTCTTTTTGTATTATCAAAAATACAAGTTTCCTATTGAATTTCAGAAGATAGATCCAGAAGGAAATGTACTTTCAATTGTGTTTTGGTCATCAATTCTGAGAAAATGGAACAGGGAATACAAATATGTAGACTTCAATGACTTTTTTTTAGTACCTGCTATGAATTTACTGAATAAAGAAAAAACCATAGAATTAATGAAGAAACAAAGAGGATCTTACAGCTATCCGAGAGCTGTAAAATAGGGGATTGGTACTTATACCACAATTACACAGAGATCAGAGTATATGGTGCACTCTTGGCCCCATATAAATTTCCTAGATTTGTGACAACAAGGATATTTTATTTAGAATATTTGAGGCAGCTTTTGAATGTAGATGAAGTCAATTTCATAGCCTCTAGAAAAAAGACTCAATTCAAACTGAAAAATCAAGTTGGGCCATTCATTGTGAACAACATAGAAGCAGCAAATGAAATTAATGTCAACTTGAAAGAATATAAATTCCGATACAACTTTATGTGGAATTATGATCCTCGGGGTGATCAAATCAGATTGAGATGCAAATTGTCTACTTTCTTGCATGATCCCAAGCCCCAAATTGAAAAATATGTCAATAAACTTGAGTGGGAGCCAAATACTGTATTTGATGATGACTCACAGGGCATGTAAAGATAACAATGGTCATGAAACTGATGATGAAGGAACAAGGATAGTAACTGAAACACTCAAAGAGCTTCAAAATTTCAAACTGGGAGCACAACAGAAGGACACAGTCATTGTTGATAAACAAACCAAAGTTGATATACCCTCTTCTTCTAAAGAACCTGACAAAACAGATTCAGATATTCAAATCAGGTTCAGACAAATAAAAGAAAATAATGAAGAAATCAAAAGTGAAGCATATTCCAAGTTCCTTAAAGAAAAGCCTGGGAATATAGATAGACTCCTTTCAACTTTTGATTATTCTTCAAACAAATTGGTTATGTCATTTCTCAAGCCCACAGTGACTGATCCAAAAACAATTGCATATTATTCAAAGACAGACCTTGAAGTTGATACAGATGCTGTCAATGAATTTGACCAAATAGAATTCCACAGGAGAAATACAGAGATGTTGTATTCTAAAATAGTCAATAAGACTATGAATTCTATTAGGCTTGAGAAAACACTAATAAACCTTTAGAATCAAATGAAATTGGATAAAGCCTCATTATATGCCAATAACTTAAGAATCAAAGCATTGGAGGACATAGTGATTGAAGTAGGAGCTAACCTAGCAAACATTGAAGGGGAAAAGCTTATAATCAAATAGAAAAATGAAGACATAGCTGCTCTTAGAAAGGAACTAAAATTGCCTCAAAGTGAAAATGCCGAGGCAAAAGAAATCCTTCAGCAGAAAACAAAAAATGATGAACTAAAACAACTTGTTCTAAAGATAATAGCCCAGATAAAGGAAATGGAAAGCCAAATAGAAGCTTTCATGCAAGAAAATGAAAATCTGAAGAAAGCTCAACAGGTTTTCATTCCTACAATGATCCCAACTATAAGTACACCTGTTCCATCTACATTGGTAGAACACTTGGCATCGCAAGGAGTATTGGCAACTACAGTGCCAATCACTTCTAATGACATCTCTGCGTCTTCTTCATCGACCTCATAGATAAACACAGTAGAGGGAAAAGCTGCAATAATCAGAGCCATGGAAGATATGTCTATAAAAGATAAAGAAATACTCAGTTTAAAAGGCACCATTAAAAATCTGGAAACATCTAAAAGAGATGCCTTAATTACTTCCAAAGGACATGAACAAAGGGCTGATAGATTACAGGAACAAGTGAAAATTCTTCAATAGCAGGTGAATCTTACTGAACGGGTTGCCTACATAAAGAATCATTTGTTGAAAAAAATCAGTTAAGGCATTCATTCACAATGGTATTCTATCCAAATAATATATGAGAAAAAAGATCTGCTACAAGCTACCTTAGCAGAAATTGATAAAACAAAAAATGAACTTGGCAACAAAACACCACAAGCAGTTCTACTCATATCATTCTTGAAAAGTAAAAACAGAGAAGAAATAGTTGAATTGAAAATTCAAGACAGGACAGAGGCTATCCTGGAAATCAAAAAGGTCCTAACAAAAAGAAACATCATGAATAATCTGGAAGAGAAGTGTGACAATATGAACATATCAATTAGCAAATTCAAAATTAAATATGACTTGATACTTGAAGCAGAACTTCCAGACATTCATGCATCGAATGAAAAATTAATGCCACAGAAGGACTATGACCAGAAAATCAGAGCTCGTGCTAAGGAGCAAGCTAAACAGCCTTTGCCACAGGGATCTCCAAGTGGCAAAGTACTACTTCAATATTTTCAAAATTTATTCTTTTTGGAGAATGAAATCAGACATATGTTCACAGTAAAGCCAAACTTTGCTAAATATATAGAGGCTGATGAAAGCTCCAGGAATCTGAAGAGTATAAAGATCCCAACAGCTCAACAATGGCAAGAATTCACAGATCTGATGTGAAATTGACAAGTAAAAGATGCAGGAAAAGCACATGAAAGATCATATTTCACTGCTACCTTAGGGTAAAAATTCAGGGTTAAAGTGTATCAGATTGTTAAAGAGTATCAGTAAAAAGAATGTTACTGCTGGTTATTTTTCAATTACAGTAGTAAAAAAGTGAAAATCAGAGGATAAAGAGTATCAGAGTTTAAATTCAAAGAAAGGAATGTTCTACAACCAACTTCCACGAGAAGATGCACCTAATGCCAACAATTCTCACAACACATCAAAAGTCTTTTTAATTAGAATAATCAGTTCTATTTTTCCTTGTAAAAGAGAACAACTTGCAAACTGTTTTTCTGCTATCCCTCTTCTTATGTTATCTTTCCTATTTTTCGTTAAAACATTATCTCAAAATCTAAGATATTTTGTAAACAATTTATATGTATAAGTACTTCATTATTTGAAGTATTCATGGTGGAATAAAATTTTCTCAAGACTACTATAGTCATTTTGCTGGATATATTGAAGTTGGTGTGAGTCAATTAGCGAAGCAGCATACTGGAAACGAGATTATAGACATCATAACTAAGGATTCTCGTGGTGACAAGATAAGTCTCGTATTTTTTCCTGTTTTCAGTGTTATTCTTTAAAAGTTTACATACATTCATTGGATGTGTTTCTATTCTTTAATGATCAACTAAGCAGAAATTAAACAGGATTAGTGATAATAAGCTCCCTGTTTTAAACTAGTTGGCATTTTTATGTTTTCTGCTTAATAACCGGACTATAGAATTCTTAATTTCTCTAGGTCCCAGTTTGATCCCCTCCTTCAATCCTCTTTTCTGTAACTTAAGGATTCTTAAGTGCCATTTTTTCCAAATTTCACCCATTCCACCAAACAAAGCCTATTCAAAGCCTTAGAAGGTCATCTATCCTGCCCTTAGGACATTTGCATCTTTAAGTCTTATTTCCTAGCTCTACTTTCCTAGAATGTTGACTCCATAGCCCAATGTTCTAGTAGATCCTTCTGGTTTCCCTTGACACACTTTTTATTCCCACCACTCTTTCAAAACAATTCCCACTGCCCACTCATAGCTAGCCTAAAACCCTTTACCAAAACAAAGTTAAATCTTTAGGAGAGATCCCTCTCCGGACCTCAGGAAGGCTAGATCTTGAATTCCCAAAGTGGTTCTTGGTTACCCCTGGTTTTCTTAACTACAAAAATCCCTATCCCACAACCAGAGAATTACTAGGGTGATAACACACCGCATCTACTCCTCTATCCACTGCTTCCACCAGTAAGAAAGCCAGCTCCTTTGCAAGCATAGTACTACCTTCTCCAGCTACAGCCTCGACTCCGTCCCACCACCAAAATTGTTAACTCATGATTGGGCCCACGTGGCCTCTTGTTTTAATTTTTACTTTCAATATTCAAGTGAAATTCATATTTCACTCTTGCAATGTTTATTTTCAGTTAGGCAATTGTGTTATTTTCACTAGAAATGGCTACAAGCCCGATTTGTAAGATTATGGAAGCATTCTACCCCATCATCAATTTTGAGGTTTTGATTAAGACTTGAAACTGCATACAGGCACGCGGAAAATATATTTTCCCAAAATATATTTTTGCGTATGGCCCATGAAAATGTTATAAAAGCATAAAGCAAAGACATCTACAGGGTTCCAGATTTTCCAAAGGACTCACTAGTTCAAGCATTATGTATGTATGTTGTCTAAATTTTTATAGTTGATGTTGAAGATCCCGTAGGGACTCAGTAATAAGAAGCTTTATTGGAATTGGGGATTCTGATCTGGGTGATTCACAGTTTGTAGCTATTCTATATGTTTTTAATACAAATTTTCATTTCGCATATCTCTACATTTCTTATTCTGTGCTCTGGAATGCGAGTGCTCCCATGTTTGGATGTGAATTTATCATTACAGATACTCATGTTTACTCATCTATACCGCTTTAAATATAGCTCAGGTGATATATTTTGTTTCTTTTTTCATCTCTTCCACTGTTCCTCTAATATTAACTACAATGGATCCTTGTCTTTGAAATTGTTCACATATATGGATTATTATCTTCGCATAGGCCCAGTATATATGGATTTTTGTCTTTGAATAAGACTGGTTATGGTTAATATCCTACTACATCTTCTTCCATGGTCATCGCCCACATATTAATTGATATCTGTGTATCATTTCAGAAGTCGGCCCCCTCTACAGCATTCTGTCTTATAGCTGTCAGATGCATTTAGATATTGAAGTTTATACTCAAGTTTTTGCAGTTATCATAGTTGTTGTGTTTAACTTTGGGGTCTTGGTTCCACCCTTGTTAAAACCATTCATCCAAGTGATTATAGCATGAGAGCCTAAACTGGTCAACTTCAATTAGTTGAGTCATATGCTCCTTGTAGTTAAGATGTCCTAGGCACTGGTCTTTATACAACTCAAGGCTATCTCTAGGAGCTACAACATCTTTTTGGCACTGTTGCTGGGGAAAGAATTTAAATAACTAAATCCCTGGGCCTCGAAAAATATTAGTTCACCCTTCAAAATAGTTTGGGAGTTGTAGGTCCCTCACCTTAGTGACTCCACTTTCATTCAAAAGATAAATCTATTTGCAGTCATGGCTTCCCGAAAGCCACACCTGAGTTCAGATACATCCCAGTTAAGAACACCTTCGGTGTCTGATCCAAAAAAAAATTGCACAAGAGAGGTTGGAGAGAAAGAAAATCAGCTTATACAGATATTCCCAGATTCTCCCTCGAAGACTCTCCATCCTCCTCTCAATTAGCTCAAGATCAAGGTCCTGATTCTACTACAAGAGCCCTTGACTATACTTCAGCTAACCCCTCCCTATAAAATATTGAAGTTAAAGATGAGGCTGAGTCTGTAGACACTACGAGCTTCTTTTTTCATCCCACTCGCAAAGCCAAAGAAGTTAAAAAAGTCACAGAGGTTTCTGTTGCTCATATTCTAGCATTTCAATCAACCCCTCAAGCCTTTGTTCAATATATCCCCATTGTCATACATAATTATCTTCCACCACCTCCTCTCACACATCAGACTCTCCCACCACCCCCACAACCTCCGATGGTTGTTCCTGACTTCATATTGAACAAATATCCCCCCCTGGCATTGCCTCAGATCCTGAATGACATGCCTTAGGATTACTTAAAGATCCTACCTCGTTTCAATGGAGAAAATGGTACTGAAGCTCAGAAACACCTGGAAGTTTTTCGTGCCTTTGCAGAAAATTTTAATGTTGAACACTTGGATGTGGTGTTGAAATTTTTTGTCCAGTATTTAGATGGAGAGGCCAGAAAATGGTTCAATACTTTGGGAGACCGCTCCATTACTAACTGGGAGGAGATGAATAATGCCTTCATCAAGAAGTGGGGAGAGAAGAAAGACCACCGATACTGTCTTACAGAATTTAACGCACTTAGAAAGAGGCATAATGAAGATGTATCCAAGTTCATCAAGAGGTTTAATAAGTTATATACCAGTCTCCCAGCCAAAATGAAGCCTCGCCAGACCGTTGCTAAAGTGGTGTTTGTAGCAGACTTTGAGTCAGAATTCGGATTCTCTTTGAGAGAAATAAATTCTACTACTCTAGATGAAGCCCAGACTGATGCATTGGAAGTCGAAGCTAACTTTGCTTCTATGGTTAAATCAAAATGGAGGTCAGACCATGATGCTAGACGGAGAGGGAAAGAGGAAGCATCTACCTCTGGTCAAGATAGAGAGGTAGCTAATAACAAAATCAAGGAGATGAATGAAATGATCAAGAACCTTTTGAGCAAGATGGTGAAGCTTGAGCTCAAGGCTAAGAAATAATCCTCTAAGCCATTCCAAACTGCTCCTAACAGGGGTTATAACCCCCAATACAGAAAGCCTCCTCTACAAATATTACAAAGAGATCGGAAGGAGCAACAAGACCACATATAGCCCCCGCTATATCTGGAAGGGTAGATGGATGGCCCTACCGAAGACATCTCCAATGGGCAAGACGATCAATATCTTACTTACTCAAATGGTGATGAAGTTGAGTCTTCTTTGCAATAAAGTGAAGGAGTGGAGCTTTCCTTGCAGGAAGAAGAAGAAGAAAAAACAAGTGTTGCTGAAGATCTAGAGATCGATGATTACTGTAAGCAATTCGTAGACTTCATGCAAGCACAGTTTCATAGAAAATATGATCTCAAGTCTTCTAGAAAGAGAACCCGCACACAAGAACAAGAAGAAGAGATCCCTCAGAAGGATACAACTATATAGAAGGTTGGAGATAAAGGTAAGAGACCTATAACTAAACCTTTACATTCTAATAACTCCATTCCTTCCTCTTCTAAGTTGGCCCCTACTCCAAATGTAAATTTTAAACCTATTCCGAAGGAAGAAAACCTCCATCCGAGAGTAAAGAGCCAAATGAAAATTCCATAGAGAAGTCTCTCTCTACTTTTAATCTTCAAAAAGAACTGGAGAAAGTGAAAATCCCAGTCCCCCTGACTCAACTACTGAAACAACCAGTCTACCAATCTCAGGTGTCTTCTTTCATGCTCCCCCAAGGAGCAGCCCCAATCCTAGATAGTTTAAACATTCAGGAAGAAAGGCCCATGGTTGTGTTCAGTCCTCATGTTGAAGAGTTAGATGCTTCAACTCCTCCTTTCTATGTCTCCTTAGTAAGTCATGACCTATTATTGCATAATTGTATGCTGGATTCTAGAGCGTCTCATAACCTCCTGCCCCTGTTAGTGATGGAACAATTGGGGCTACAGATCACTCGCCCATATAAAGATATCTACTCTTTTGATTCCAAAAGATTCAAATTCTTGGGGATGATCAAGGATTTGGAGGTGAATATGGCCCAAACCCCAAATATGAGCGTGGTAATGGACATAGTAGTGGCCGATATCCTAGCTCAGTTTGGGATGTTGTTATCAAGATCATGGGGTACAAAAATTAGAGGATCTATAAAGCTGGACCTAACTTATGCGACTATCTCTGTGTTTGGGGGCCAAGAAAGGAGATTATACCGGGAAAAAAGGTTTGTGAAGATGGTCACTAAAGCTGATAATTCAGTAAAATCACCATTGTATAGCAAATATGGTGAGTTTTCTTGTCTAATGCTGGAAGAAGACCAAGATTACTTGCAGAAGCCATATTTCTATCAAGTAAAGACTGAGCGGTCCTCCAGTAATCAAGAAGGTGGGTTTTGGACCTTTCACTTTGATGGAGCCAACTCAAAGGAAGGAAATGGAGCTGGGGTTCTCCTGATCTACCCTAATGGGCAGTTGTTCCCATTATCTTTTAAATTAGAGTATGAAGCCATGAACAATGTGGCTGAATATGAAGCCTTGCTTCTAGGTCTATAAACATCAAAGAATATGAATATTCAGAGCTTGAAGGTTCTAGGAGATTCAGAACTGGTGGTGAGACAAGTAAGAAATTAGTGTCAAGCTAAGCACCCACGACTGAGGGCTTACAAAAACGAGGTATGGGACTTGGTAGATAACTTCTTCTTATCATTTAATATTCAATTCATGCCAAGAGACCAGAATATAATGGCATACTCTCTTGCAGTAGTTTCAAGCACTTTTCGATCACCTCAGAATCCCCTCCTAAGGTATGAGATAGAGGTCCGTTACCGTCCTTCCATCCCTGACAATGTCAAACAATGGCAGGTGTTTGAAGATGAAGAGAAAGTGAGAAGATTCATGGAAAATGTTGGGGAATTCTCCAATATGGACATAGATGTAGGTGAAGAGGAGACTGAAGACCTTCCTTAGAAAAAATGGCAGGACACCATGGCTGGGCACAAGGTGCTACAGCTCAAAGGGAATGTGATAGCAAGAGGACTGGTCCCATTGGAGAGATTATTTGATAAGAATGATGTCCCATTACAGCCAAGTAAGGTTGTTGAAGAAAATCAGGTATAGAACCTAAACCTCAGCACTGAGGCCAATCCAAATATTGTGAAATTGTCTAATAAGGTACCTGAAGAATACAAGGAGCAATATTGGAAGTTATTTCAGACATATAAAGACGTTTTTTCTTGGTCCTATCAATATTTGAAGACCTTTGATATCAGCATTATCCAACACAAGATTCTGTTAAAAGGAGATGCTAAGCCACACAAATAGAAACTAAGACAGATTAACCCTTTAATTATTCCTTCCATAGAAAAGGAAATCAAGAAACTGTTAAAGGTTAAGATCATTGTACCAATAAGATATTCTGAATGGGTGGCCAACTTGGTCCCAGTCCGAAAGAAGAATAGAGAGATAAGACTATGTGTCAACTTTCGGAATTTGAACAGAGCATCTCTGAAAGACAATTATCCGCTACCAAAGATGGACCATATATTGCAGAAGGTGGTAGGAGCTTCGCGAATGTTTATGATGGATGGATTTTCTGGGTATAATCAAGTAGCAGTGCTTCCAAAGGACCAAAAGAAAACCACAGTCACTACTCCTTGGGGAACATTTATGTATGCATGAATTCCATTTGGACTGATAAATGTAGGCGCTACATTTCAAGGGCCATGGATATTTCTTTTGTGGGGGAACAAGACAAATTTTTGGTGGTCTACCTGGACGACATCATAGTCTTCTCAAAGGATGATAATGAACATACTAAGCACCTGTGCAGAACCTTTGATAAGTGCTGAAGGTATGGATTGTCTTTAAACCCTCAAATATCTCTGTTTTATTTAGAAGAGGGTAAAATGTTGGGGCATATTGTGACAAAGGCAGGGGTGAAAATTGACCCGAAGAGGGTAGAATTCATAAATGGTATATCTTTGCCCAAAAACAAGAAATAGGTCCAAGTTTTTCTTGAACGTATCAACTTCCTGAGAAGATTCATACCGAAATACGCAGAGATAGTCTGGTACATAAATGAGATGCTGAAGAAGAATAATGAAGTAAAATGGACTCTTGAGTCATGGGAAGCTTTTAACAGGATTAAAAATGCTTTTGCAGAAGCCCCATTGTTGGTCAGACTAGATTATGTGAAACCCTTCATGATATTTTCATTTTCATCTCCCCACACTGTCATGGAAGTATTATTGCAGAAGAACGAGGAGGGCTATGAGCAACCTATAACTTTCTTTAGCCAAGTTCTTCCCGATGCTGAGCTAAAATACAACATCCTGGAGAAACAGGCTTATGCCTTGGTTAAATCCCTCAAGGCTTTTTGGATGTATGTCTTGCAGTCAGCCATAACTACATTTTTACCCACAGCGGTTGTAAAAGACATTTTGATTTAGGGAGACAGTGAAGGGAAGAGAGGCAAATGGATTGCCAAGATACAGGAGTATGAGTTGGAGATACGCCCCACTAATCTAATAAAGGGACAAGGATTAGCCAAGATCCTTTGTGAATCAAACTGTCAAGCTTTGGGGATAAATTTATCTATGGTGGCAAATGAAGAGTCTGGGAGAGAAGATGAGCAATGTGGGATAGAAACTGCTACACAAAAGATCCATATGAAGTACCTTCTCAGTCCATGGTACAAAGAAATTGTAGAGTACCTCTTGACTCTTAGATGTCCTCCAAGCTATGACAAGACAAAGTATAGAATGCTGAGGCTGAAGTCTCAGAAGTTCATTGTAGCAAACATTCGTTTATACTGGAGGGACCCATCGGGCATAATACTTCTATGTCTCACGGAAAATGAAGTAGAAGAAGTGATGTCAGAATTCCATGAGGGCATCTGCGGTGGTCAATATAGTTACAGGGCCACTGCACATAAGATTTTGAAAGCTGGTTTTTTCTGGCCCAAACTCTTCGGAGACGTTTATGCTTGGGGGAGAGCCTGTGAAAAATGTCAGAAATTTTCTGAAAGGCAGAAGTTCACACCTCTTCCCATGATCCCAGTGCACATAGAAGAACATTTCCAGTAGTGGGGAATCGATTTCATCGGCGAAATTTATCCTACCTCAAGTGGGAAACACAAGTGGATATTAACAGCCACTAATTACTTCACTAAATGGGTAGAGGTCGTGCCAGCGAGAAATGCTACAGACACAGTGGTAATCAAGTTTCTGGAAGATAACATTATCTCAAGGTTTGGCTGCCCTACTAAGATTGTCACAGACAATGCTCAGGCTTTTAAGTCTGTCAAATTTATCAATTTCTATCAACAGTATAATATTGTATCAGGGAACTCTACTGCATATTACCCACAAGGGAATGGATTGGAAGAATCTTCAAACAAAACATTGGCAAGGGCGGTGAAAAAGGCCATTAATGAAAATCAGAAGAATTGGGATTCCCAGCTTAAGTTCGCGTTATGGGAAAATAGAATCACTAGTAAGAGGTCAACAAGAAAATCCCCATATGAATTGGTCTATGGAAGAGCAGTAGTTTTCCCAATACAATTGGCCTTACCTATGACTAGGTTCATGCAGGATTGTCAAGAGGAACCAAACGATCTCACCAGAAGGATGAATCAGTTAGTAGAGCTGGAGGAAACTTGAAGTCAAGTAAATCAGAGATTGATTGAGTACCAAGAGAAAAGGAAGGACCTGTTCAATCAGCATGATAAAGGTAAACAGATGCAAGTAGGATATTTGGTGCTAAGATGGGATATAAGAAGAGCTGAAAAAGGAAAGCATGGAAAATTCGATCCTCTATGGTTCGAACCTTTCAAAATCGCTGAAGAAGGAGGAAACAACACCTTCAGGCTGGAAAATTTGCAGGGCGATCTGCTCGATGCCCCTATTAATGGGAAACTCTTAAAACCCTTTTTCCAATATTTATTAAGGCCAAAAGGTCTATTGTATGATATTGTACATTATTTAGTTGGTTTTATTATGATGTTTGTTGTTTTGAGTCATCATGAAGGAAGAAGGGAAGGCATCAGGGAGACATGGTTCGCAAGATGAAGGTTAACAGATGGTCTATGGAGTTCTCGACACATTCAAGGACGAACATGTCATCCCCAAATGGAGCCAATGTTGTTATATCATTCACCACCACTCTAAGAAGCTTATAAAAGGGGGGTCACCCAAAGAATAAAAGGAGAAATACTTAAAAGAGAAAATGGGTTCATGTGCATGAAAATTCATATAAAAAAGGGGACAAGGAATAATATATGCTATTCCCTTGCGGTAGAATTTACATAAAACAAAGGGGAATAAAGGTGCAAGATAGCTAGACAGGGCGGGACCCACCCATACTCCAAACAGTCAAAGAAGAAAGGAGCATAAATGGTTTCTGGGGGGATCAAGAATGGCAGAGGGAAGGTGGAAGCTCACCCCCCTGGAATGGTGGTGACATGGCATATGGTGGGACCCAAGACAGATACTCTGTGGGGTAATCTTCATGGGCTTAGAGCTGCTCCAAAACCCCACCGAACTTTCTAGTGGGCCCAACCACGAAGGACACTTGGCGCTATGAATACAACAGTAAGGTAAGTCCTAGGAAACCCAGTATACGACCCGTACTAGCATTTAACCCGATGCATGGTATACACCGAACCGAAATCTGATAGCGAATAACTAGATGCCACGCGTCTCAGTGTCGGTGTCTTTATGACGTCAGCCCTACAAGTGTCATCCTAGTCTCATTTTCCGGGCAATTTGAAGTTGTATAACCCTGCTCAGTGATTCACTATGGTAAAATACTTTCTTTTACGGGATACTGTATAGCTAAAGCGTGAGCACCCAATACCAGGTCTACCAAGTGGCTTTCAAATTCCCTGCATCATTTTCCCTGAGCATTTTCCTTACTGCGTAGGTATTCCATCCCTTCTTCACTGTCTGGTTGCCTTCCTCTTTTCATTTTTCATAATGGTCATGGGTAAAGTCAAGGTTAAGAATTCAGAGCCCGAAACCCCTCAATTTCGTAAGTCCAGGGCTGATCCTAGACCTGAGCCTTTCACAGACTTGCAGGTCCACATCCAAGACCCACAATACCCATTTTTCGTTAGTAGTGTCAAGCCGGATCTATTCGGGAAGCATGTGGAAAACAGGGACAGGTTCAGAGTCGTTTTGTCAGGACTATATCACCAAATTACTCCACCTGTCTACCCTGTTGTTGAATTCATTTGTTGGCTCAGAGAAGCTTACGATGAACATGGGGATATGTTCCTCTCATCTCAGGGGAACAAGATATTCATTATATCTCCCGAAATCATCATAAATGCTCTTTGTTACCCTACCAATTCAAATTATGTCAGTTTCACTGAAATGACACTATCCTGTTAGTTTTCCAAGTTACCATGGAGGCAGCAGAGCGATTTCATCGCTGCTATTTCTGACTCCCGCCTCACAGCTTTCTCGTCTATAGACTCGGTGCCCCTGAAAACATTCAAGGAAGACCTTCTACCAACCCTTGCTCTCATTGCAGGATTACTAAGTATAGAAGGGGTTGAGCAGGTCTCGAAGGAGTGTGTAGCCCTTTTTTGGTTAATGTCACAACCTGGTGTTGTATTGGACATCCCTGGTTTCTTGGCCTCCGCCATCCAAACTCAATTTCAGGACCTCCCGACTATAGGTCATTTTTGTTTCTGCTCCATTGTATTTTACCTTTTCCTCTTCCAACAGGATGATAAGTTTGAGGGTTTGGGTCTAGAAAAGGTTTATAGGATAAATTCTCAATGAAGAAATGTCTTTGACTGGAATCCCGCAACGCATCAGTTGGAAAATGGGGTGGGTTATTCAAGTTTCTTGAACGAATTCATGACAATAGGTTATACTATTATTCATGACAATCGTCTACCCAGGATTTTTCCTGAGCAGAAGAAATGGCTACAATATAGTGAAGGCGAAAGCACAGGAGACTGGTACCTATTTGATGACTACAGTAAGATCAGGGTCTACGGTGCAGAAGTTTCCCCTTACATATTGCCAGTTTTTCACGCCATACGGATTTACGCCTTGGAGTACCTTCGGCAGACCTTGAAGTCTCACCAGCTCCACTTCCTCCTTGCGAAAAATGGGTTCATTCTTAAAATTACTACAACCCTTGGCCCCTTCATTGTTAAATAAAGGCATGCCCTCCCCATAGTGGAAAACCTGCTCAAGGGTATGGATTTAAGGCAAGGGAAATCTTGGCCATATGATCTAAAAGGCATCATCTCAAATAAAAGGAAGAAGATTAAATCAACTGCTTATGCTCACGAAACTAGACCCTTCATCAACTGGAGAGCTAATCTTGATACCTGGCCTTTACTTTCACAGATGGAGACCGATTCATCTGTGATAGGGGAAAAAGGCGACACTGCTTCGACTCAAGAAGCAAGTATGAAACAGTTTGAGAAGCTAGAGCCTTAGCAGAAGGTTCTTCGCCTTCCAAAAGGCAGAGAACAAATGAGGAAGAAAATGTCGGGGAAGGGTAGTCGTTGGAAAAAGTAGCATTATATGGAAAGTTGGACAAGGGAAAAGTAGGCTTCGTGGTAAAACATGATGGTCCATCATCTTCTGATTTCTCAGAAGTTTCACAAGCCATCTCTGTAAACAGGTCAAAGGTGGAGAATGAAATGAAGGGGAAGAATAGAGCTATTAGAGAAAAGGACTGGTCGGAATTAGAGGGATATGTAGAAAAATATCATACTCAATTCTCAGTCGAGATTGATATGGATAAAGAACAATTGGTAATGGTCATGACTGAAGCGGTACTAGACCTAGAGGCTGGGACCACCAGCTACAGAGCTCTGGAGGTGGCGGTAAACATGTCACAAGTTCCACCAATTGATAAGTGCAATATGTTCCAGTGTTTCGATGATATGCTAAAGGATGAGGTTGTGAAGCTCTCCCTCACTCTAAGGAAGCTACAAGCCAAGCACAACCAAGTGATCGAGAACCTCAAAATGGAGAAGATTAATGTCCGGGCACTTTCAAATGACCTGCATAGTCTGCAAGTTGTCATAAAGGGCAAAGGGAGCAATAAGCAAATCCTCAGGGCCATGTCATCTCGGAGTCGCAGTAACAAGTTGCAGCTTTGAAGCATAAGCTTAATATTCCTGGCTTTCAACACATACAAACTACCGAATTAGCTCAGATGGAAAAGGACAAGGTTGATCTAGCATACTCCCTTGCCAAAGAGAAAGAAGAGAGGGTTAATTTTTTTGGCGAGATGACTGCCCTCCAGCGGAAGATGGACGAGCTACAAAAAAACTGGGATGCACATGTATGCTCCACACCACCTCCTGAAGGATCTAGCTCACTCTCGGAGTAGCTGACCACAGTGCCGGCTGAACTTCAAGCGGCAGAGAAGTAGGTTCAGATGGCATGACAAAAGATCTAGGAGATTGAGGCCCGCATCAAGGAGAATTACAAAAAGGCAGCGGCTCTGCAGAAGGAAATAGAAGAGAGGAAACAAGAGAAGTTGCAGTAGGAGAAGACTATCTGAGACCTTACAAGCCAGAGGAAAGGAAATATCATTCTTATGGATGCCCAACGCTTAATTTGGATAGAAATCATTATGGAGGTAAAGAAGCGTTGGGATTTCCTTACCCTCATTGAAGGAAAGAAGGTTGTGGTACGTCAGTTCAGAAGAAATCTCCATGAAGGTTATGAAGATGCTTCAATTAAGGTTGAAAATGCCAGAAGGTATATTTCTCACCTAAATGATTTGAGCTCAGAATAATTGTCCAAACAAGGAGTCAAGGATAGATTCAAGAAGGCAACATAATGTCAGAGGGTGATGGAAAAGGAAGCTGCGTGCAACCTGGCACTTGGTAGTTTGGAAAGGATGGTGACAAGCTTGGAACAGTTTGAAACAGAATGGACCGAACTCACACTCACCGGCCTTCCATTATGTTGGGTGCCTTCAAATGCGGTTCTTCAATCGTTATCAGCATACGAGTGCTGGCTGACTGAAGTGATGAATCAGACTGATATACCATCTGAGAAAACCGCTCGGCTTAAGGCTGAAACCATAATTGCAGTACTTAGCAAAGAATTCTCCCTCCTCCATCAGGGGAAACAATGGTCGCCCACTCAGGCGAGCTATGCCGAACTGACAAAGGTGCATATTTGGGTTGACGCCTTCACTACAATACCTGATCCTGCAGTCGACACTCGGCAGAGGTATAATGATCATGCGAGTTCATCAGCCACCGCATCTACTCCTCTCGCTAGTAAAAAAGCCAGCTCCTCTGCAACCATAGTACTACCTTCTTCAGCTACAGCCTCGACTCTGTCCCACCACCAAAATTGTTAACTCATGATTGGGCCCACGTGGCCTCTTGTTTTATTTTTTACTTTCAATATTCGAGTGAAATTCATATTTCACTCTTGCAATGTTTATTTTCAGTTAGACAATTGTGTTATTTTCCCTAGAAATGGCTACAAGCCCGATTTGTAAGATGATGGGAAGCGTTCTACCCCATCATCAATTTTGATGTTTTGATTAAGACTTGAAATTGCATACAGGCACGCGGAAAAGATATTTTTCCAAAATATCTTTCCGCATATGGCCCATGAAAATGTTATAAAAGAATAAAGCAAAGAAATCTACAAGGTTCCATATTTTCCAAAGGACTCACTAGTTCAAGCATTCTATATGTATGTTGTCTAAATTTTGATAGGTGATGTTGAAGATCCCGTAGGGACTTAGTAATAAGAAGCTTTGTTGGAATTGGGGATTCTGATTTGGGTGATTCATAGTTTTTAGCTCTTCTCTATGTTTTTAATATAAATGTTCGTTTCGCATATCTCTACATTTCTTATATCTGTGCTCTGGAATGCGAGTGCTCCCATGTTTAGATGTGAATTTATCATTACAGGTACTCATGTTTACTCATCTATAGCACTTTAAATATAGCTTACGTAGGATATTTTGTTTCATTTTTCATCTCTTCCACCATTCCTTTGATATTAACTACAATGGATGTTTGTCTTTGAAATTGTTCACATATATGGATTCCTATCTTCGCATAGGCCCAGTATATATGGATTTTTGTCTTTGAATAAGCCCGATTATGGTTAATATCCTACTACATATTTTTCCACAGTCATCGCCCACATACTAATTAATATCTGTGTGTCATTTCATAAGTTGCCCCCCTCTAAAATATTTTGTGTTATAGTTTTTGGATGCATTTACATATTGAAGTTTATACTCAAGTTTTTACAGTTTTCATAGTTTTTTTGTTTAAATTTGGGGTTTTGGTTCCACCCTTATTAAAACCATTCATCCAAGTGATTATAGCATGAGAGCCTAACCTGGTCAAATTCAATTAGTTGAGTCATATGCTCCTTACAGTTAAGATGTCCTAGGCACTAGTATTTATACAACTCAAGGCTGTCTCTAGGAGCTACAACACTGGGGAAACCAATGAATGCATGCAGATGTGCGAGAAGGCTGGTTAGAGGGTGGTATAAGAGTGGGTTGCGCTCTCTTTCGGTAAAATATGATGTTTTCAAGGTTATAGTTGTCATTCATGTAGTCATGGTATACAATTGGTATGGTCATGCATGATGTTGCTATATTGATATGATTATGATCATATATGTATCATGCTAATGTGTATTTATTTTTTGGACGAGATAAGCCTTCCCTAAACGTCACTAACTTATGGATTTTATTTTGGTATCTATTTGTTTTATGTGACATGGCATACTTGCAAGAAGAATATAATCAAAGATGACGACAAAAATGGTTTACTACAGTTCACGTGACTCTCCCTACAAATCAGTTGGGCAACAAGGAGGTGAATATTCTCCTAGTATAATAGATACATTAAGGAGTTTGAGGGTAGATATTAGAAGCTACAAAGAAAATAATGACAGGTTAGTTGAGGCTAAGGAAATAATTGCAAGGGCTCAAGAAAAGCACGTTGAAGTTAATGGAGTGATTCTTTAGATCTTGTTGAAATTGTAGACACAAGGACAATTAAGGATCAGTCAAGAGCAGGGAGAGAACACTAATGGAGAATATGGTAGCAAGTCTTGGTACAAATACATGTTGGATAGATGGGACACTATTATAGGTGGTAGATCACTAGATACACCAAACAGGAGGAATGGTATGTATGGGCATCATTATAGTTCCTCATCCAGGAGAAATTAATATCATTGCCACCATCATCATCCTTATAGGAGGAGTGAGTACTTTCCAAAGGAGTTCAAGAAATCCAAGCCTCCTACATTCAATGGAGAGAAGAATAGTTCAGAATATGTGGAGGCATGGTTGCTTAGAATGAAGAAAATATTCAGATTGCATAACTACTCAGAGAACATGAAATCCAAAATAGGCGCCTTCATACTCAAAGGGAAAGAAGACATTTGGTGGTAAGTTGTGAAGAATTTTAAGGGAATGCGAGAAGAAGAGTTGGTTTTGGATGAATTTGGGAGACTCTTCAAGAATAGCAACTTATCTGAGAGATATTATGATGATCTACAAATGGGTTCTATGACATATGATGGGTATACTAGTAGGTTTTTGGAGCTATTGAGGTATGTACCTTACATCAAGCATGAGAATGTTAAGATTCATAGATTCATTAGTGGGTTTTCAACACCATACAAATATTGGACTAAGTTTGATGATCCTAGATCATTTCACGAGGACATCCAAAATTTGAAGCATTGTTATGAGAAGTCAAAGTGCAAGGTTGAGCCTAAGTGTGATTTGAAGGGAAATAAGAAAGTTAAAGGTAAGTGGCCACCGAAGCAGGGATGACCTCAGGATGCATGTGAGAAAGAAAATGTTGCTCCTTATAAGAAGTTAGATGTAGTGGAGAAGGGACCTGGGTCAAAACTTGGAGAGTAGTAGAATAAAGGTGATGGCAGGGGCCCATTGTAGTGTTCCATATGTGGAAAATATAATGCAAAGAAGGATTTTCCATTGTACTAGGGTGACAAGCCTTATATATATAGAACTCAGGAGACACAAAGAGTTGGGGATGTTGGTCATAACATTCGTCATATTTATGCATTTGTGAACAACAAGCACACATATCATCAGCTATTTATTATTGAGATGGAATGTAAGATTTATGGTCGAGTTGTTTCTATTTTGATTGATCTTGGATCTATTTATAGTTTTTTAATCCTAAACTGGTTGATAAGTGTGGCTTAAGAAAATAAGTGCATGCAAAGTCTTGATTGGTGCAGTTGGCTACTATTACTACGAAGAGAGTTCACCATTGCGTAAGATCTTATGCATTTGATTTGAATGGTATGCCTATAGCAACATATCTCAATGTACTTCCATTGGGATCACATAATAATATTTTGGGTATGGATTAGTTGTATCTTCATAGGACTAAGCTTGATTGTTATGAGAAGCCTATCGAATTCTTGGATGATAATGGGTAAAAGAGAATATCGCAGGGAAAGAAGAAGCCTATATCACTTAGGATGGTCACCGCTATTCAGGCTAAGCGTAGTTGCAGAAAAGGGTATATTATTTTTGCAGTTCATATTTCTAGTGGAAAGGGTAAGGATGTTAAGGATGCAGAGATATTCAATAGGTATCCAGTCTTTATGATATATTCCTAACAGATATTCTAGTGTTTCCTCTTCACGAGGAAGTAAATGTTTCAATTGAGTTGGTGGTAGGAGTAGCACAATCATCAGAGGCACCTTATAAGATGAGTACACGATAGTTAGTAGAGTTGAAATTGCAGCTAAAGGAAATGCTTGATAAGGGATACATTAGGCCAAGTGTATCGCCTTAGGGTGCACCAATATTTTTTGTGAATAAGAAATATGGTACTCTCCCATTGTACATTGATGGTAGGTAGTTGAATAAGGTTACAATCAATAAAATGTATCCAATATCAAGGATTGATGAGTTGTTTGAGTAGTAGAAGTGAGAAACGATGTTCTCGAAGATTGACCTGAGATCAAGATACCATCCGGTACACATCAAAGAAGAGAACATATACAAAATTTATTTAAGGACCAGGTATGGGCATTATGAGCTTGTTGTAATTCCATTTAGTTTCACTAATGCCCCAACTAATGGATAGTGTATTGCGTCCTTATCTGGACAAGTTAGTTATTGTGTTCATTGATGATATATTGATATATTCTAATAATGAGGAAGATCATATCTAACACTTAGTAGTGGTGTCTAGATTACTAATAGAGTATCAATTGTATGCCAAGCCTAGTAAATGTATATTCTTTCAGACATAGGTACATTACTTGGGACATGTTGTTTCCATGGAAGGCATAGTAGTAGATCATATCTTACAATAAGGACATAAGGATGACATGTATAGGAAGCTTAGGCATAGGTTACAACACATTATAAGTGATCAGGATGTGGAATATCATCTCACGGCAGATGTCTTGGTGATATTCAGGGATATGATATATGTACTGGACAACAGTGAGCTCAAGAATCTTATCTTGATGGATTTTCATGTCAAGCCATATTCGGGTCTCATGATATCAGAAGACGTTGAAAACAGTGAAGAAATTCTACTATTTTTTGAATATGAAGAAGGAAGTGATAGATTTTGTGGCTAGATGCTTGGACTATCAGTATGTGAAAACATAGTGTAAGCATTGAGGTGGGTTGCTTCAACCTATTCTGATTCTAGAATGGAAATGTGAGGTAATTTCCATGGATTTCATTATATGTCTTTCAATAACATCAAGGCAGTATGAGTCTATCATTGTTATGGTCAATAGATTGAGCAAGGTAGCTCAATCTATTCCACTAAGGACTACTTATTCATTTGGTGAGGTAGTACAAGTCTTCATCATGGATATTGTGAGATTACATGGTGTTTTGAAGAAGATTGTAGATGCTAAGTTCACTTCCAAGTTTTACAAAGAGTTGTTTGTAGGTTTGGGGATAGATTTGGCCTTTAGTACAACTTATCATCTGCAAATATATGGAAAAACAGATAGGGTCAACAATATTTTGGAGGATATGTTGAGGATGTATGTCATGCATCAAGAACGAAGGTGGGAGGATTATCTTCCACTAGTTGTTTTTTCTTACAAAAATTGGTATTGAAAGTAATTAAGGATGATTTTTCTTGAGGAAATCTATGGGAGAAGTTGCAACACTCCCATCAGCTAGAGTGATTGAGTGAACATGTTACTTATTGGACCGAACATGTTGGAAAAATTAGAACGTGAAATGCATGTATACAAAATAATATAAAGGAAACACATGACATGTAGAAGAGTTATGCATATCAGCACACGAAATTTAAGTAGTTTAAGGCTGGGGATCATGTGTGTTTGTGCATCAATGCCAAGAAGATATCCTTGATTATTGGATCATGTCCCAAGTTCGCACCATGGTATTGCAGGCCTTTCGAGATCCATGAGAGGATTAGACCAGTGGCCTACAGAATTGCACTACCTCCAACAATTAATTTCCATCATGTTTTCCATGTTCATTGCTTAAAATCTACATAAAATATGTTGATCATGTGATTTGTTGGTATGTATTACATGTGGAACCAGAAGGAGAATTCCAGCCGAAACCTCAATGCAGATTACAGTGGGAACAACTCATGCTCTAGAACTGATCAAGCGATCAATTTAAAGTGCAATGGAAGCTCTTTTGACTCGATGAATCTACATGGGAGATGGTTTATCATATGTGGGATATGTATCCTTCATTATTTCTCGGTTTAGGTAAAGGATTTTTGGTATATATACATATTTATGTATGGTTTCTATTATAAATAATGCAATGACCTATTTTATCAAGCTCCAATAAATGGATTGGTTATCATGTTCTCATGTTTGTCATGATGGTTATGTTTTCCAACAAGTTTTTCATTGTAAATACTAAAACCAACTATGTTATAAAGCTCCATAAGAAATATTTTTTTCTTTTCAGCGGTTTTTCTAGTTGTAGTTGTCATAGAACAATGAGGACAATGTTACCCTAAGGGAGAATGGTTTGTAACAACCTTAGGTTAAAATTTCATGTAATAAATTCAATAAAGGAAGCATAAGATAATGGTCATGAGACATGTATTCCAAGTTGAATGTAGGGAAAAATATCCTAGTGGGCATACCTTGTTGTTTATTATGGCTAGGGGAAATTGGAAAAGGCATTGAAAATGAAAATATGCATTATTTGACATTTTATTTATGAAAATAATGGAAATTAGGATAAAATGAAGGTGAAAGGTAACAAGTTTCATGTGAGGAGAAAATTGAATGAAAATAGTGGGAAAAAGAAGAAATTATAGGCATCAATAATAAAAATACATTAGAGCATGAGTTCAAGGCCTTTTGTTATCTGAGTTTTGGAATTGGTTTCATAGAAGAGAAGACCACCAAGAGGAGAGAGAAGGCAAGGAAAAAAAAGGAAGTACAAGGAAATAAAAGGAAGCACAAGGAAAGAAAACGAAGGATAAGGAAGGTAACGGAAAGAAAGGATCAAGCAAGGAAAGGTTGGGTCAAGTGGATTCAACGTGATTAATTGTAGGTAACAGGTTGCATGTATGATTTTCTAGCTGGTTTTGGCATTCATGGAGTGTGCATGTGGATATTTAGTTCTTTTTCTATCATTGGAATTGGTTTTTTTGGGTTTTGACAATGTATTTTACCCTTTCCCCACCCTTTCCGGATATCCATGGTGTGATGGGATTCATTTTGGTTGTTTTCTAGATTTTTGGAAGGTTTTGGATCTAGGTGAGGTGATCTCAGGAAAATCGAAAGGATTGGGGGTGGAGATGGTTTCATTTGGGAAGCCCTCAATAGGTGCGTGGAGACAATAAAATTCCTCAAGGGATGGTGAAGGAATTCTGAGGCATCCAATCTATGTTTGGTTTCTGATCTCAAAACCGGTTTAGGCAAGATAATGGTATGGTAAGGGTGGAGGTGATTTAACCTATGGATTCCCTTGGTTTTTTATGGATTTATTTATCCCATGAGATCCCACATACATTCTTGGAATATGCCATGGGGGTGATTGACTAAAAGCAATATTTGGTTCAACCCAATCTATGGTTCGGTGGAATTTGGAAGTCCCTGACTTGGTTGGCTTTTTCATATGGTTAATAAGAGCTAAGTTTCTCTTGTCATTGATAAGTAATTATAATTCTTATTATGTGGCTTTAATGGTTGTTATATCATTTTTAATTATTAGGTTATATGATGTTTATAAGCATGGTTTTATGATAGATCTTAGTCATGGCTCTCATCATGTTTTGATTAGTAAATGAATGAATAATGAATTCATTACGTAATTGGTGTTATGAGCATCTTTGTGACAGGGAATTAGTCCTTGTTAAACCTAAGATAAGTTTCATATTCCTATGTTCATATATGAGGTCATGACCTATAGGTTGCATGTTCATCATGTGTTTGACAAAATTGCATTCTTGGTTGAGAAGGGTTTGGTCAAGTCATAGATCAATTTTTGGTTTGGAATCTTTGTTTCTATGTAATTCATCATTTCTGGAAGTCTGATTGAGTTTTGGGCAAGGGATTGAGTCCTAGCCATAAAAAGTGGCTCAGAATTCAAATTCATAAGCATAAGACTAATTAGAAAAGTCCGCAACCACTCGGAATTAGGATTATGAGTGTGAATGGAGGGCTACAATCACACGGAGGCCTTGGAAATGGAGTGAACGAGGCTCTAGATCTGTGAAACAAAGTTAACTCAGGGGTTGAACATTTGGAGGGGTTGGGTAGCTCCCGGAGGTCCTATAACACCTGTGTGAGGTAATAAAAGTATTAAGTTGTTGGCTCCATTTCCTTAAGGTCATGTAGGAGGTTGAGTCTTATCATAGTGACCCCTAGCTCATGTTTACCCCAAGGAAATCAGTGAAAGCGGGTAAATGTGGGAGGATGAAGATTACAAATAAAAGGGTCTTGGATAATTATAAAGGAATACCTTGTTATAGATAATCAAGTTGAAATAATGAAAGAAGATCAAAAGGTAAAAGAAGCCAGTAAGGAAGTAAAATGGGTAATAAAAATCTAGCATTAGGGAGAAAGATAAAAACGATAATAACAAATTAGGATTTATGAAATTCTAGACCCTCTCCTGTAGCTATGACAAATTTCCATATAGAAAAGGACCTATGTTAAGTTAGATTCTTAGTGAAATTAATCTTATATTCTTGTTAAAACCTAGGAGCATGAAGATTCTAATGTCCCTATCATAGAAGGATTCATCCTGTGGTCAATATGGAAAAAAAAAAAAACTTATCATAGAAGGATCAGAGGGATAATTTTTTACATAATAAATAACAATCTCCTCTCATTAGGTTTCACAAGAAAGACTCATTCGATTAATACATGTTGATGGAGATTTTAGATATTAATGATTTTTTTTTTTTATAGAAATTTGTTATTTTATGCGTACTAGTTTTTCCTTTTTCTAATAAAAAGAATCTAGATAAAAATTACACTTAAAAGGCTTAGAACAAGATATTTACACTTAGAAATCAAGGTGGTATCTTATTTATAGGAAACTTTAACGCCAAAACAAAAACTAATCGAGTTATTATTTTACACAATTATTCCAACTACTATTCTTTGTCTAAATGAAGACCTTATTTTAGCTACTTAAAATACTTTCTTGAGAATTTGTTTTCTACCGAGCTAATCAAGCTTGACATTTCTCAATATCTTATAATTTGCAAGGATCTCGTGAAATGGTTTAAATCCAACTAAATGATTTGTATTCATGGGATTGCAAAAATTGGCATATTTATATGATATATGATATATTTGGATAAAACCTTTGACCTATCGAACATCCATGAGCCCAGTGTTGATCATATATATTTGAGCTTAACTATCAAGTTTTTTATGCATAAAATCACTGTGAACACAAATTTTGGCAACAAAAAGCACCTAATTTTGTAGAAAAGAGAGATAGACTATTTTTAAAGGATTCAAATAAAAGATTAAAATTTCCAAACAAATAATAACAATATTGGAGACCTCTATCATAATTTATGATAACCCTCTCTACCTTCATTAACAAGTTCTCTCTCCAGGTGTTGTTTAGAGAGGAAAATAGAATGAGAAAATTTTTATATGATAAAGAGTATTACATTTTCACCTAAGATGTTACAGATGAATATAAAGAGTACATAGAATATGATAAGATAAATAGATAGAATGCCTTAATTTAAAGAAAAAGAGAGGATATTATATAAATACAAAGAAAAATATTTAGCACATATCTATGCTGGATGCTTAGAAAATTTTGATGCAAATTCAAGATCCTAGAAATAAACAATATAATATAATTCCCTTCATAGTTTACAATTCATGTGTTAAAAATATTTATCAATCCCCTAATCCTTAAAAAATCATGATAGGGGGGCCACCTTGAATTCGAACATAAATAGGTGGAGTAATTCGTTAATCCCGGCAGATCCAAACCATACATATTTATTTTCACACGCTTATCAATAGCTAAATCCATCAACGAATTCTGCCCCTCCGATCCCCAGACTATTTATAGTGAAACTCATTCCACTGGAGATATATGTATCTATCTATCTTGTTAGTCACAGTGAGCTAATAAAATGCTTCTGAAAGGCAGACTTCCACCAACTAATCGATCTCTAGAATGTGTATCATTCACTTGCTCCATATTTCCAGTGGAACCGAGGGAATAAAGTGAATCACCACCCCTATTATGATTTTTTAAGGAACTGATGAATCGATGGGTTTTATACGTAATAGTTTTATACGTAATCATTTCTAAAATGGAAAAAAATTATTTCAATAGAAGAAACATAGAATTTGAAGTTAAGAGACTTTCAAAAGGGAAAGATAACGAGATCAAAATCTACCAATATAAAATGTTAAAGGTTATATGGCCTATTATAATCCCTCATATCTATTTTTTTTTAGATTTAACAAGTAAGGAGGGATTCCCTAAACCCTATATAAAACCAAAGTTTCATTTTATAAATCTTTAACATTGGGGATAAAAAAACCCTCTAAGTATAAGACCATTAATAATAGATTTTTTTTAATCGAAATTATACATAATTATTTTTAAAAAGAAGATTAGTATATGGATAGAAAAACATGAAAAAATAGCTAAATTTTGGGCCATATGTAGGGTATACCATTCAATAGTGAACCATCTTGTTTTTCTTATGATTATTCAAATGGAGTGTCACAATAATAATAAAAAATCTCATTTTTTCATTGACTCCATAAAAATTTGGACATATTCTATAATCTAAACATTCCTTTTGAGTTGAGAGATGTTGTGGTAAGGTTGTACATGAATTTTGGTTCCAAGTCTAGGAAGATTGTGGGCTACTCGGAAGAAATTAATTGTAATATTGAAGATAAGAAATGTTGTTACCTATTCTCTACTCCTTTTGGCATACATGTTTGCAAGTTTGAGGGATGTTGATAAGAATTAGGTTGTGTTAGCTTGATTTTCATTCATATAGTCATCATCCTTATTCTTTATGTTGATATTAGTCTTATGGTGAGGACTCATTATGATCTGAACAAGAAACTACAATTCTTCAAGGATTTGCATTATAGTACCGGTATAACTATCAACACTGAAAAATGAGGTTTATGATAATTAAATCCAAAATTATCACTTATGCTAATGTCCTGTACAAAAAAAATAGCTTGGAGGAAGAAGCTTCATGCAAGTATCTCATAATTGATCTTCATCGCAAGCTTACCTAGAATTATAGAAACTCTAAGAAAATGATAAATGAGGGTGGAAAGTTTTTTATGGACTTGAAACACTTGTAAATCAATGGATGATTTTCTATGGGATAAGAAGAAAAACTCTTTGATGATTTTGTCGCTCTCTCTCTCTTATAGGGTTTTGAAATATGGGGTTATAGTATCTCTAGAAAATCATGCAATAAAGTAGAGAAATTCCAAAAGTTCCTTTAACTTATAATCTATAAATTAAAGGAAATAGATCGTTTCCTATGCTCATAGAAGTGGGTCATATCCCCATTTAGAGAAGAACTAGAACTAAATACCTAATTTGAGCAAGATAAATAGCATGGAAGGAAAATAAGATTCCTACTCATAGAAGTGGGTCATATCCCCATTTAGAGAACAACTAGAACTAAATACATAATTTGAGCAAGATAAATAGCATGGAAGGAAAAGAGGCTTCCTACTCATAGAAGTGATTCATATCCCCATTTAGAGTGAAACTAGAACTAAATACCTAATTTGAACAAGATAAATAGCATGGAAGACAAAGAGGCTTCCTAAGATTGTTCCAATCTCTAGCCAAAACTATTTACCTCTCAAAACAAGGGTGGAATAAAAATTCAAAGTGTTGGTTAAATGAGTGGGTAATGCAAAATAATGATAATATTAAAAATATTATTACATATATATTTAAGGATAACTTATGGTGTGATAAAGAATGAGAGGATAAACGAAAATGAAGATATTTAAAAAAGATTAATTTTAATGTAGAAGATAAAAATTATCTTTATGTTTTGAGTAGTTATAAAAGGAAAATCAACACTATTGAAGTATAAAAAAACTCTCAGGAACACCATAGTAAAATAGGGTGTTGCACAATTCCAAAAATATCATGAGTCCAATGAATTTGTCTATATGTAACAATCTGAGCATTGAATATGGAAAGAGTTTTCTCTTAGAATGTTCCATGTACATCCATATTATATTGTGATTTATATTTGTTACAATATGACTTTTCTAATTCTTTTAAATCATAAAAACTATGGTTTTCTTGGAATGCTTTTCTTAAAAAATTTTGAATGTGAAAATAATATTCCAAATCAAAGAGAGTAATTCTTTACTTTTTTACAGTTCAATCAGCAAAGTTTAATCTCAACGCACATTAGCCATACATGTAGCAAAATTTAATCTCAATGCACATTAACCATTAACCATACATGTAGCTAAATCAACTGCAATATCTAATGAATATGGAGCAAATTCCACTATCAACTTAACTACATGCCCATTAAATTCCCAAATCTAGAATTAACTTAAACTCAAATATAAACCACTCTCACCATCATCTTCAATAATTCAATTTACCTAAATCATCTTCAATAATTTAATTTACCTAAATAAATGGTTTAATATAGTTTTACAACATAGTTATTGTATTAAGTAAAATCATATCCTCATCTCTATATTCCAAAAATCCAAAAAAACTTTTAAAAATGTCATATAAATAAATAGTAAAAAATATATATATTTCATGGCTTTAAATGCCTTTTTTTTTTTTGAGAAAGAAAAAATCTCTCGCTTATATAATGTGCCAGTTCATATTGCTTACTTGTGACGGTCATACATAAATCTTCAATGATAAGTCTGTAGAGAAAAAAACCATACATTCATGACTGTTCCTATCTAACATAAAGTTTCAATAGTTGCCATCCACTAGAAAATATCAAAACAGTAAAAAAACCATGGTGGATCAAAAGTAGTCACAACCTTTCTGAAATAGTGCTTCTTACAGAAAAAACCCTCGTTGGCTATAGTCACCCAACATGAAGCATTTCAAAGCATATAAACTTTACATGGGAGATCAGATTCCTTCATCCACAGTGTTCGACGGCTCCAAAAAAAAGACATGACAAGTGACCCCAGAAAAAATATCATTCTTTGGATACTGGAAATCATAAACTTGTCAAATACCAAAAAAAAAACAAAGAGCATGATAAAAATCATGAAAAATTCACCTTACCAACTTATCCTTGCCCATCCACGTCTGCCAGTTCATATTGCATAATTCCAAATACACCATTCAATCCTTTCTTAGATAACTTGTCTTCCTGGGAATTATTCTCCCAGAATATGTGCCGAAAGTTAATAGTAGTGAAAGCATTCCTTAAGACTTTAATGCGCTCCAGCCAAGTCACAAGATGGCCAGGAAAATATTGGTTCCCTTGTTTAGATGCTTAATGAGAACCATCGAATCACCGAACACTGAAATTTTATCGATACACAACTGAGATGAAAACCATAGTAATCCCCACAAATCCATCACTTTAGCCCTCATATTAGTTCCTACTCCACCAAACCAATGGATCTTACAATGAAATTGTGGCGATATCAGCGAGGGAAAATTTGAAGGATGGACACTTATCTTAAAGTTTAAAAACTTGGCAAATCTTAGTAGTCCCCAATATGTGAATTGTAAAAATTTTTATGTAATTTTTGTAAAAATATTTAGTTTTGTAATCATTTTATACTAGTATATATAAATTTTTGCCAATTTTTAGGGTAAATTTTTTTATACTATAAAATCTAGGCGAATCAATTCACAAAAAAAATGGGAATTGGCGAATCTTTTTTTTGGAAAAAGCATGGAAAATTAGCCCACCTGCGAATATTAGCCCCTAAAATTTTCCATGATATAAACGACCAGGCACTACGCCCACATCTTGAATGTTGTGAAGTGCCATCGAAGAAACCGGCTGGATAGTGAATTTCAATGGGCCACATATGCTTTGGTAGATCCACCAGAGGCCTCTGCACAGTTTTCAATTTATCCCAGAGTTGAATGATATTATAAGCAGTCCCCTCTGGCCTGCTTCTAATCTCTTCAAAAATCAATTTGTTCCGACTACACCAAATGAATCAACGGAACAAAGCCGAGATAATTATGAAATTGTGACTTTTCTTGAGTCCCCATAATATAAAGTCTTTAGTATTCTCGATATCTAGGATTTGCATCTTAAAAAATTTACATAACTCCTATAAATATTTTCTTACATAAAAGCAATTGTAAAAGAGATGTGGATTATCTTCTCCCTCCATCATGAAAAAAATACAAATACCAGGCCCTATCTTCCCTTTCCTCATCAAGTTGTCCCATGTAAGATTTCTATCTTTCAAAACAAGCCAAAGGAAAAGCTTCATTTTAGTTGAGCATTAGTCTCCCATATACCCTTTAATAATTTGATCTCAGCCTCCTGGATTGTATGAGATCGGAGTTTGTAATATAAATCTTCCACAACTAACATACCATTCTTCAACGACCCATTCCAAGTCACCCTATCACCACCATTTTTCCAAAGAAAACCTCGGATTCTAAAATCCGCAGTATAAAATCCCCACTCCTCTTTAAGATGATCCGGTAGCTGAAGGATCTCCACCGATATCCAAAAGGGCATGCCTATGACCTGGTCTTGATAAATTTTGCTCAAATAAAAAATTCCCTTTCCATTTAGGTGGCTTAAGAAATGACTGCTGCAAGAGATCAAGTTCGCATCACCCCACAAGTCCTGTTGACTGATTATAATCTTATCCCCGTTCCCAAACTTCCACTGTAGGAACGTGGCAAAGCCTGGCCAACTGAGTTTGAAACCATTCCAAATAGTAGAATCCCCCTTAATATTTCTGCACCCTAGCAATATTAGTTCCTCCAATCCTGATGCATTTAAATACTTGAACCTAATGACCTCACTCCATAAGCCCTTTGACATCAGGCTCTCCACATGAATTTAATTAGAAGTGCTCTCCCAAAGGTGTCCAAGTCCTTCAATCCCCACCCACCACAATCCTTGGGCTTCATAATCATGTCCCAACTTACCAAATGATACTTCCCCTTCTTCTCTCTTTCGTTCCATAGGAATTTCATCATGACTCTTCTAATGCTGTTCAAAATCTTTTTTGGAATGACAAAAATGTGGCTGCACAAAATCTAAAAAAAATATCATGAAAAGCTATCCACACAGATCTAATGATCATGCCAAAAAGTAAGACATCATCAATAAAAAAATTGTGACTAATCTCCCTCAAATGAGACAACTCTACTAATTTTGGTACTCATAGTGTCCATGACCAAAATGAAGAGAAGCGGTGAGAGTGCACATCCCTGTCTCAAGCCATGCCCTGGCCTGAAAAAACTCGATGCAACACCATTGATAATAACTGCCATGGAGGAGTTAGTCACACATCCCATGATCCAATTAACTGAAACCCTGTCAAGTCCAATCTTGAATAAGACCATTCTTAATAACCCCCAATCAACCCGATCATCTGCCTTACAGAGGTCAACCTTCATGACCATAGCCTGCATTTTGTTAGTATGAATGGAATGTAAAACTTCTTGAGCGGAGGCGACCACATCATGAATACATGTATCCTCTAAAAAGCCATATTGTTCTGGTGAAATGAAACTAGAAAGCACCCTCTTACATCTTTCAGCAATAGCTTTCAAGATAACTTTGTAGATTGTATTACAGAGGGAAATTAATCAGAGATAATTAAAATATTTAGCGCTGAATTTTTTAGGGATCAGGAAAAGAAAAGTGGAGTTTACGGCCCCACTTACCTTCCCATTATTTCTAAAATCATCTACCATCTCTGTAATAAGGGAAATATACCCTCCTATAATAAGGGCTAACAGGTTGCATGTATGTTTTCCTAGTTTTGTTTGGCATGCATGATGTGTGCATGTGGATATTTGGTTTTTTTGGTGTTATTGACATGGGTTTTTCTAGGTTTCAACAGTTGGTTTTAGCGTTTCCTTTCCATTTCTAGATAGCCATGGTGTGATGAGATTCATTTTGGTTGAGATTTTGACTTTCAAAAGGGTTTGGATCAGGGAGAGTTGGTCTCAGGAAAATACTAAGGGTTGGGGGTGGCGATGGTTTTCTCCAGGAAGCCCTCAAAAAGTGGGTGGACACGGGGAAATTCCTTAAGGGATGATGAAGGAATTCTGAGGAACCAAGCTTGGTTTGGTTTTGTGAAATCATAACCAGTTTATGTGAGATCACAGTGTGGTGATGGTGAAGGTGGTTTAAACTTTGGATTCCCTTGGTTTTTTTTTATTGGTTCATCCCATGAGATCCCACGTTCATGATTGGAATATGGCACAATGGTGATTGGTTGAAAGAAATATTTGGTTTAACCCAATATGTGGTTGGGTGGTACGTGGATGTCCTGTCTGCTCAACTTAGTGTTCCTAAATTGATGTCATAAATTGTCAACCAGGGCTAGCAAACTGTTGAAGTGAAGTGCACTATATGTGCCTAGGTATTTGCTTCCTACTTTGTTGTGTTTAGTGTTTTTGGTTTTGTGATTTTGTGTTTTTATGCTAAGAGGAAAAGAACTAAGTGTTGGTAAAGAGAAGTTGTTGGTCACACTGAAACAGAGAAAAATCTATTCTAAACTATGTATGGCACTAAAGAACAGTGAATGCAAAATTTGACAATAACTCATAACATGAACTCAGTCCAATTAATTCATTAGAAATTTATTGGAACAACTTGAGAAAAGGATGAGTTTAATGCAATGCAGTTCT
This sequence comes from Pinus albicaulis, assembly GCA_034641835.2. Taxonomy (NCBI): domain Eukaryota; kingdom Viridiplantae; phylum Streptophyta; class Pinopsida; order Pinales; family Pinaceae; genus Pinus; species Pinus albicaulis. The sequence goes on along the minus strand of CM076584.1, from coordinate 1,308,926,049 downwards.
TCTAAGTAACAACAACCTACAATATCACAGAGGAAACCTCATCCATGGCTAGAGATTTGTTGGAACACATTTGGAAAATATTATCTGCAACATAGTAAGGAACCCTACTCTAAATTAACTTAAGACACTAAAATCAATCCATTCTACAACTCAAAATGTCACTATTAAACCTCATTCAAAGGTTAGAAATATTTTGGAATAGTTTTGGAAAGAGGCAGTTTGTAAAATTATGAGAATTTGCAGAATAGTCAAGACTTCAAAATGAAATTACCAATTCTTGTTCCTATGATAATGATGTATTAATAGAGATTAAGGACAAGAGCAGTTTGTAAATAATGAAGGCCTTGAATTCTAATGGAACAGAACTAGAATACAACTAACTAATAAAACTTAAAATACATTAAACATAACTGAACTAGAACGCAATCAATCAAACTTGAAATACATTGGACAGAACTGAACTAGAGTGAAATTAACCTCCGGAGTTTTACAGATGAACTAAAGTGCAACTAATCACTGAAATACTACAGCTCTATCTCATTCGGTGTTAGTGATATTTTGGAACAATTCATAAGAACAAGACTGGCTGTAACATTTGATGTGAGTGAGCATAAAAACATAACGTTCAGGAAAATGCAACTAAGCTCTAAAATACTACAGCTATGTCTCATTCAGTGTTAGTGATATTTTGGAACAATTCATAAGAACAATACTGGCTGTAACATTTGATGGGAGTGAGCATAAAAACATAACGTTCAGGGAAATGCAACTAAGCTCTAAAATACTACAGCTATGTCTCATTCAGTGTTAGTGATATTTTGGAACAATTCATAAGAACAAGACTGGTTGTAACATTTGATGTGAGTGAGCATAAAAACATAACGTTCAGGAAAATGCAACTAAGCTCTAAAATACTACAGCTATGTCTCATTCAGTGTTCGTGATATTTTGGAACAATTCATAAGAACAATATTGGCTGTAACATTTGATTTAAATGAGCATAAAACATAAAGTTCAGAAAACTACTTAAATTAGGAATGAAACAAGGCTAAAGTTACTTATCTAAACAATATGCACAGAGCTTCTCGAGTAGTAGGGGCCCTCTACCAGTGGATTAGCACACAAATATACTCAAGATTTCTTCAGATCTTGTATTAAAGTTGCTCTTCTTTCATTAAAGGAAAACACTTCCAAAAATAGAGTATCACGGTCTTTTGAGATCTAACAACAAAGCATCAATCTAGCTGACTGTCTCTCGGTCTCCCGAGTCATTCTTATAAGATAAATACATAGCTATCCTTGAGAATAAATAGGGATAAGTGTATTTTTCAATTAAAACCAAACTAGAACTCTTGTGGAGGCCTCGTTCTTTTGTTGAAGACATCAGTAGAGTTCTTGTCCCGGTAGAAGTCTTCCTCTTAGTTTTGATTTCTTCCACATGCATAACCACTTGGAGATTTATGCTCAGACTTCGTAGAGGGCAAGAAATGATGTAGGAGTGTTTTGGAATTCAAACATATTCTTTTTTCCTTTAAGTGACACCTGTGACCAGTGTGAACATGAAGATAGTTGTGGAATAGGCGACTAGCTACAGAATGGCTGCATTATGTAGCTGAGTCTAGTCAAAAATTACTACAACAACAAAACCATGAAAATATAGCAAGTCAGTCATTGTATGCATTCCTAAAGTGACTTTAATCAATCCTATTGATCTTTTAAGCCTATAATTGATAAGGGACAAAGGAAATGAAGTGAAATTTGGTGAAAGGAAAGGACATCTTTGGGGCTCAACAAGCCCCCTACTTGTTTAGATTTTGCATAAGGTTAATAAGAGCTAAGTTTCTATTTTCATTGATGAGTAATTATAATTTTTATTATGTGGCTTTAGTGGTTGTTTTATCATTGTTAATTATCTGGTTATATTTTGGTTATAAACATGGTTTTATTACAGATCTTAGTCATGGCTCTCATTCAGTTTTGATTAGTGAATGAATGAATAAGGAATGCATGACCTCGTTAGTGTTATGAGGGCATTATTCCTTCTTGTTAAATCCTAGATAAATTTCATATTGATATGTTCAGATATGCATTCATGACCTGTAGGTTGGATTTTCATCATGTGTTTGACAAAATAGTCCTAGTTGGTAAGGGTCTGGTCAAGTCTTGTCTCGAGTTTTCATTTGGAAGCTTCTTTTTTCTATGTTATTCATCATTTATATAAGTATCATTGAGTTTTGGGTAGGGGCCTAAGTACTAGCCCCGAAAAGTGGCTCAGAATTCGGGGTTGCTGGCATATAACTGAGTGGAAAATTCCACAGTTGTTGGGAAGAAGGCTTATGAGTGTTACTAGAGGGTTACAGTCGAATGGAGGCCTTGGAAAGGGAGTTATTGAGGTTCTAGTTTAGTGAAAAATAGATTTAACTCAGGAGTTGGACACCTGGAAGGGTTGGGTAGCACCTAAGGGAGGTCAATAAAGTATTAAGTTGTTGGATCCATTTCCTTAAGTTCGTATAGGAGGTTGAGTCTTATTATAGTGACCCTCAACTCATGTTTACCCCAAGGAAATTGATGAATGCATGCAGATGTGGGAGGAGGCTGGTTAGAGGGTGGTATAAGAGCAGGTTGCGCTCTCTTTCGGTAAAATATGATTTTTTCAAGGTTATGGTTTTCATGCATGCAGTCATAGTATACAATTGGTATAGTCATGCATGATGTTGTTATATTGATATGATTATGATTATATATGTATCATGCTAATGCGTATTTATTTTTTAGATGAGATAAGCCTCCCCTAAATGCCACTAAGGTATGGTTTTTATTTTGGTATCTATTTGGTTTATGTGACATGGCCTACTTGCAGGAAGAAGATAATCAAAGATGAAGAGAAAAAAGGTAGACTGTAGTTCACGTGACTCTCCCTACAAATCAATTGGGCAACAAGGAGGTGAATATTCTCCTAGTATAACAGATACATTGAGGAGTTTGAGGGTAGATATTAGAAGCTACAAAGAAAATAATGACAGGTTTTTTAAGGCTAAGGAAAGAATTGCAAGGGCTAAACAAAAGCAGGTTGAAGTTAATGTAGTGATTCTTTAGAGCTTGCTGAAATTGTAGACACAAGGACAATTAAGGATCAGTCAAGAGCAGGAAGAGAATACTAATGGAGACTATGGTAGGAAGTCTTGGTATGGATAAATGTTGGATAGATGGCACATCGTTAGAGGTGGTAGATCACTAGATACACCTAACATGAGTAATGGTATGTATGGGCATAATTATAGTTCCTCATCGAGGAGAAATTAACATCTTAACCACCATCATCATCCTTATAGGAGGAGTGAGTACTTTCTAGAGGAGTTCAGGAAAGCCAAGCCTCCTACATTTGATGGAGAGGTGAATAATTTAGAAGATGCAGGGGGATGGTTGCTTAAAATGAAGAAAATATTCATATTGCATAACTACTCAGAGAGCATGCAAGCGAAAATAGCCACCTTCATACTCAAAGGGAAAGAAAAAATTTAGTGGGAATTTGTGAAGAATGTTGAGGGAATGTGAGAAGAATAGTTGGTTTTGGATGATTTTGGGAGACTCTTCAAGAAGAAGAACTTATCTGAGAAATATTATGATGACATAGATAAGGATTTTTATGAGCTACAAATGGGTTCTATGACATATGACGGGTATACTAGTAGGTTTTTGGAGCGATTGAGGTGTGTACCTTATCTCAAGGACGAGAATGTTAAGATTCATAGATTCACTAGTGGGTTTTCAGCACCATACAAGGACTAGATTGAGTTCGATGATCCTAGATTATTGCATGAGGAAATCCAAAAGTTGAAGCATTATTATAAGCAGTCAAAGTGCAGGGTTGAGCCTAAGTTTGATTTGAAGGGAAATCAAAAAGTTAAAGGTAAGTGGCGACCGAAGCAGGGATGACCTCAGGATGCATGTGAGAAAGAAAATGTTGTGCCTTATAAGAAGTTCGATGTAGTGGAGAAGGGAAATGGGTCAAAACCTAGAGAGTAGTGGAATAAAGGTGATGGTAGGGGCCAATTGCAGTGTTGCATATGTGGAAAATACAATGTAAAGAAGGATTGTCCATTGTACCAAGGTGACAAGCCTTAGATCTATAGCACTCAAGAGGCATAAAAAGTTGGTTATGTTGGTCATAACATTCCTCATATTTATGCAGTTGTGAACAACAAGCACGCAGATCACCAGGAATCTATTATTGAGATGGAATGTAAGTTTTATGGTCGAGTTGTTTCTATTTTGATTGATCTTGGATCTATTTATAGTTATGCTAATCCTGAACTGGTTGATAAGTGTGGCTTAATAAAATAAGTGCATGCAAATTCTCAGTTGGTGCAGTTGGCTACAATTACTAAGAAGAGATTTCACCATTAGGTAAGATCTTGTGCATTTGATCTGAATGGTATGCCTATAGCAACATATCTCAATGTACTGCCATTGGGATCACTTAATAATATTTTGGGTATGGATTAGCTATATCTTCATAGGACTAAGCTAGATTGTTATGAGCACCCTATCGAGTGCTTGGATGATAATGGGTAAAATAGAATATTGCAGGGAAAGAAGAAGCCTATATCACTCAGGATGGTCACCGCTATTCACGCTAAACATAGTTGCCAAAAAGGGTATATTATTTTTGCAGTTCATATTTCTAGTGGAAAGGGTAAGGATGTTAAGGATGCAGAGATATTCAATAGGTATCCACTCTTCTAGAAGTTTCAAGATATATTCCTAGCAGATATTCTAGTGTTTCCTCCTCATGGGGAAGTAAACTTTTTGATTGAGTTGGTGCTAGGAGCAGTACAATCTTTAAAGGCACATTATAGGATGAGTACACTAGAGTTAGTAGATTTGAAGTTATAGCTGAAGGAAATTCTTGATAAGGGATACATTAGGCTAAGTGTATCGCCTTATGGTGCACCAATATTTTCCGTGAATAAGAAAGATGGTACTCTCCCATTGTGCATTGATTAGAGGTAGTTGAATAAGGTGAAAATCAATAACATGTATCCATTATCAATGATTGATGAATTTTTTGAGTAGTTGAAGGGAGAAACAATGTTCTCGAAGATTGACAAGAGATCAAGATACCATCCGATAAGCATCAAAGAAGAGAACATATACAAAATTTATTTAGGGAACAGGTATGGGCATTAAGAGCTTGCTGTAATTCCATTTAGTTTCACTAATGCCCTAACTAATGAATAGTGTATTTTGTCCTTATCTGGACAAGTTTTTTATTGTGTTCATTGATGATATATTGATATATTCTAATAATGAGGAAGATCATTTCTAACACTTAGAAGTGGTGTCTAGATTACTAATAGAGCATCAATTTTATGCCAAGATTAGTCAATTTATATTATTTCAGACATAGGTACATTACTTGGGACATGTTGTTTCCACAGAAGGTATAACAGTAGATCTGGAAAAGATAAAGGCTATAATGGAGTGGAAAGCTCCTAGAAATGTGGATGAAGTCAAATCATTCATGGGGTTGGAAGGTTCCTACAGGAGGTTCATCAAGAAATTCTCATGCATTGCATATCCTATTACTTCATTGCACAGAAAAGGTAAGTAATTTGAATGGACAGAGGATTTTGCAGTCAGTTTTGAGTAGTTGAAGTAGTTTTTGAAAAAAACTCAAGTCCTTAAGATTGTATATCCATAAAAATATTTCGTGGTTTGTACAGATGCATCAAAAAGAGGAATTCGTGGAGTCCTGATGTGGGAGGGATAAGTAGTGTTTTATGAGGCAAGGAAACTAAATGATCACAAGAATAATTATGTGACTCAGGCTCTTGAATTGGAAGATATTATTCGTGCCTTGAATATGTGGATGCATTTTCATCTTAGCATGAGGTTTGTGTTGATGAGTGATCACTGTGGGTTGAGGTACTTTTTTTACCAACTTAATCTGAATGCTAGGAAACCTAGATGGTTGGTTACCCCTAGTGAGTTTGACTTTGAGATTAGAGACATTAAGGGAAAGGAGAATAGAATTTTAGGTTCTCTCAACAAGAGAGTGCAATAAAACCATGTGGAAGCTATGCATTCATATGGGAATTATTTACATGATTATATCTTACAAGAAGGACATAATGATGACATGTATAGGAATCTTAGGCACAGGTTACAATGCAGTATAAGTGATCAAGATGTGGAATATCTTCTCACGATAGATGTCTTGGTGATATTCACGGATATGATATATGTACTGGACAACAATGAGCTCAAGAAGCTTATCTTGATGGATTTTAATTTCAAGCCATATTCGGGTCCCAGGATATGAGGAGACGTTGAAAACAGTGAAGAAATTCTACTATTGTTCGAATATGAAGAAGGAAGTGGTAGATTTTGTGGCTAGATGCTTGGACTGTCAGCATGTAAAAGCAGAGTGTAAACATTGAGGTGGGTTCCTTCAGCCTATTCTGATTCCAGGATGGAAATGGGAGGTAATTTCCATGGATTTCATTATAGGTCTTTCGATAACATCAAGGCATTATGATTCTATCATTGTTGTCGTCAATAGTTTGAGAAAGGTAGCTCAATCTATTCCACTAAGGACTACTTATTCAGCTGGTGAGGTAGTACAAGTCTTCATCATGGATATTGTGAGATTACATGGTGTTTTGAAGAATATTGTAGATGCCAAGTTCAATTCCAAGTTTTTCAAGGAGTTGTTTATAGGTTTGGGGATAGAGTTAGCCTTTAGTACAAATTATCATCTCTAGATAGATGGAAAAATAGAGAGGGTCAACAATATTCTGGAGGATATGCTGAGGATGTATGTCATGCATCAAGAACGGAGGTGGGAGGAGGATCTTCCACTAGTTGATTTTTCATATAAAAATTGGTATTGAAAGTAATCGAGCATGAGTTTTATTGAGGTGCTTTATGGGTGGAGGTGTAGCACTCCCATCAGTTGGAGTGATTGAGTGAACATGGTACTTATTGGACCGAACATGTTGGAAAAAAAAGAATGTGAAATGCATGTTATACAAAATAATATAAAGGAAACACATGACATGTAGAAGAGTTATGCATACCAGCACAAAACATTTAAGTAGTTTAAGGTTGGGGATCATGTGTGTTTGTGCATCAATGCCAAGAAGATATCCTTTAGTATTGGATGATGTCCCAAGTTCACACCATAGTATTGCATGCCTTTTGAGATCCTTGAGAGGATTGGACCAGTGGCCTACAGACTTGCACTGCCTCCGATAATGAATTTCCATGATGTTTTCCATGTTTCATTGCCCAAAATCTACATAAAATATGTTTATCATGTGATTTACTGGTTTGTATTGCATGTGGAACCAGAAGGAGAATTTCAGCCGGAACCTCAGTGCATATTACAGTGGGAAAAACCCATGCTCTAGAACCGATCAATCGATCAATTTAAAGTGCAATGGAAGCACTTTTGACTCGATGAATCTACATGGGAGATGGTTTATCATATGCGGGATATGTATCCTTCATTATTTCTCAGTTTAGGTAAAGGAGTTTTGGTATATATACATATTTATGTATTGTTTCTATTGTAAACACCGCAATTACATATGTTATAAAGCTCCAATAAATGGCTTGGTTATCATTTTCTCATGTTTGTCCAGCTAGGTTATAAAGCTACATAAGCAATATGTTTTTCCTTTCAGAAGTTTTTCTGGTTGTAGGTGTCATAGAACAGTGAGGACAGTGTTACTCTAAGGGCGAATGGTTTGTAACAACCTTAGGTTAAAAGTTCATGTAATAAAGTTAATAAAGTAAGAATAAGACAAAGGTCATGAGACATGTATTCCAAGTTGAATTTTGGGAAAAATATCCTAGTGGGCTTACCTTGTTTATTATGGCTAGGGGAATTGGAAAGGGCATTGAAAATGAAAATATGCATTATTTGACATTTTATTTATGAAAATAATGGAAATTAGGATAAAATGAAGATGAAAGGTAACAAGTTTCATGTGAGGAGAAAATTGAAGGAAAATAGTGGGAAAATGAAGAAATTATAGGCATCAATAATAAAAAGACATTATAGCATGAGCTCAAAACCTTTTGTTATTTGATTTTTGGAATAGGTTTCATAGAATTGAAGAGCACCAAGAGGAGAAAGCAAGCAAGGAAAAAAAAGGAAGTACAAGGAAATAAAAGGAAGCACAAGGAAAGAAAAGGAAGGACAAGGAAGGTAAAGGAAAGAAAGGATCAAGCAAGGAAAGGTTGGATCAATTATATTCAACATGAATACTTGTAGGTAATAGGTTTCATGTATGATTTTCTAGCTGGTTTTGGAATGCATGGAGTTTGCATGTGGATATTTGGTTCTTTTGCTATCATTGGAATTGGTTTTGTCGGGTTTTGACAGTGTATTTTTCCCTTTCCTTGCCATTTTCGGAAATCCATGGTGTGATGGGATTCATTTTGGTTGTTTTATGGATTGTCGAAGGGTTTTGGATCTAGGTGAGGTGCTCTCAGGAAAATCCCAAGGATTGAGGGTGGAGATGGTTTCATTTGGGAAGCCCACAATAGGTGGGTGGAGATAGGAAAATTCCTTAAGGGATGGTGAAGGAATTTTGAGGCATCCAATCTATGTTTGGTTTCTAATCTCAAAACCGGTTTAGGGGAGATAATGGTATGGTGAGGGTGGAGGTGATTTAACCTATGGATTCCCTTGGTTTTTTATGGATTTATTTATCCCATGAGATCCCACATTCATGCTTGAAATATGACACGGGGGTGATTGACTAACAGAAATATTTGGTTCAACCTAATCTATGGTTCAGTGGTATGTGGAAGTCCCTGACTTGGTTGGGTTTTTTGTATGGTTAATAGGAGCTAACTTTCTCTTTTCAATGATAAGTAATTATACTTATTATTATGTGGATTTAATGGTTGTTCTATCATTTTTAATTATTTGGCTATATGTAGGTTATAAGCATGGTTTTATGATAGATCTTAGTCATGGCCCTCATCATGTTTTGATTAGTAAATGAATGGATAATGAATTCATTACCCAACTGGTGTTATGAGCATATTTGTGACAGGTAATTAGTCCTCCTTGTTAAACCTAAGATAAGTCTCAGATTCCTATGTTTAGATATGAATTTATGACCAATAGGTTGCATGTTAATCATGTGTTTGACGAAATTGCAGTTTTGGTTGAGAAGGGTTTGGTCAAGTCATAGCTCAAGTTTTGGTTTGAAAGCTTTGCTTCTATGTAATTCATCATTTCTCGAAGTCTCATTGAATTTTGGGCAAGGGACTGAGTCCTAGCCCTGAAAAGTGGCTTAGAATTCAAGGTCACAAGCATAAAACTAATTGGAAAAGTCCACAACCACTCGGAATTAGGATTATGAGTGTGAAAGGAGGGCTTCAATCGCACGGATACCTTGGAAATGGAGTGAGTGAGGCTCTAGATCAGTGAAACATAGAGTTAACTCAGGGGTTGAACATTTGGATGGGTTGGGTAGCTATCGGAGGTCCTGTAACACCTCTGTGAGGTAATAAAAGTATTAAGTTTTTGGTTCCATTTCCTTAAGGTCATATAGGTGGTTGATTCTTATCATAGTGACCCCTAGCTCATGTTTACCCCAAGCAAATTGGTGAAAGCGTGTAAATGTGGGAGGAGGAATGTTACAAATAAAAGGATCTTGAATAATTATAATGGAATACCTTGTTATAGATAATCAAGTTAAAATAATGAAAGAAGATCAAAAGGTAAAAGAATCCAATAAGGAAGAAAAATGGGTAATAAAAATATAGCATTAGGGACAAAGACAAAAACGATAATAATAAATTAGAATTTATGGCATTCTAGACCCTCTCATGTGGCTATGACAACTTTCCATATAGAAAAGGACCTATTTTAAGCTATATTCTTCGTGAAATTAATATTATATTCTTGTTAAAACCTAGGAGCATGAATATTATAATGTCCCTATCATAGAAGGGTTCGTCCTGTGGTCAATATGGAACAAAAAAACTTATCATAGAAGGATCAAAAGCATAAATTGTTACATAATAAATAACATTCTCCTCTCATTAGGCTTCACAAGAAAGACTCATTTGATTAATACATGTGGATGGAGATTTTAGATATTAATGATCTATTTTTTTATATATATAGAAATTTGTTATTTTATGCATACTAGTTTTTCCTTTTGCTAATAAATAGAATCTAGATAAAAATTAGAGTTAAAAGGCTTAGAACAAGATATTTACACTTGGAAATCAAGGTGGTATCTTGTTTATAGGAAACTTTAATGCTAAAACAACAACTAATCAAGTTATTATTTTACACAATTATTCCAACTACTATTCTCTGTCTAGATGAAGACCTTATTTTAGCTACTTAAAATACTTTCTTGAGAATTTGTTTTCTACCAAGCTAATCAAGCTTGACATTTCCCAATATCTTATAATTTGCAATGATCTCGTGAAGTGGTTTAAATCCATCTAAATGATTTGTATTCATGGGATTGAAAAAATTGGCATATTTATATGATATATGACATCTTTATATAAAACCTTTGACCTATTGAACATCCATGAGACCAATGCCGATCATATATATTTTACCTTAACTATCAACTTTGTTATGCATAAAATCACTGTGAACACAAATTTTGACAACAAAAAGAGAGATAGACTGTTTTTAAAGGATTCAAATAACAAGTTAAAGTTTCCAAACAAATAATAACAATATTGGAGACCTCTATCATAATTTATGATAACCCTTTCTACCTTCATCAACAAGTTCTCTCTCTAGGTGTTGTTTAGAGAGGAAAATAGAATGAGAAAATTTTTTTATGATAAAGAGTATTACATTTTCACCTAAGATGTTACGAATGAATATAAAGAGTACAAAGAATATGATAAGATAAATAGATACAATGCCTTAATTTAAAGAAAAAGAGGGGATATTATTTAAATACAAAGAAAAATATTTAGCACATATCTATCCTAGATGCTTAGAAAATTTTGATGCAAATTCAGGATCCTAGAAATAAACGATCTAATATAATTCCCTTCATAGTTTACAATTCATGTGTTAAAAATAGTTATCAATCCCCTAATCCTATCCAAAAAATACAAATCATTTCTAAAATGGAAGAAATTTATTTCAATAGAAGAAACATAGAATTTGAAGTTAAGAGACATGCAAAAGGAAAAGCTAACAAGATGAAAATCTACCAAGATAAAATATTAAAGGTTATACGACCTATTCTAATCCCTCATATCGATTTTTTTTTTTTTTTAATTTAACAAGTAAGGAGGGATTCCCTAAATCCTATATAAAACCAAAGTTTCATTTTATCTATCTTTAAATTTGTGGATAAAAAAACCCTCTAAGTATAGGACCATTAATAATATATATTTTTTTTAATCGAAATTATACATAATTATTTTTAAAAATAAGATTAGTATATGGATAAAAAAACATGAAAAACTATCTAAATTCTTGGCCATATTTAGGGTGCACCACTTAATAGTGAACCATCTTGTTTTGCTTATGATCATTCAAATGGAGTGTCACAATAATAATAAAAATATCTCATTTTTTCATTGACTTCCAAAACAAATGGACATATTCTATAATCTAAACATTCCTTTTGCGTTGAGAGATGTTGTGGTTAGGTTGTACATGAATTTTGGTTCCAATTTTAGGAAAATTGTGGGCTACTCAAAAGAAATAAATTGTAATACATAAGATAAGAAATGTTGTTCCCTATTCTCTACTCCTTTTGACATACATGTTTGCAAGTTTGAGGGATGTTGATAAGAAGTAGGTTGTGTTAGCTTGATTTTCAGTCATATAGTCATCATCCTTATTCTTTAGTTGATATTAGTCTTATGGTGAGGACTCATTATGATCTGAACAAGAAACTACAATTCTTGAAGGAATTGCATTGAAGTAATGGTATAACTATCAACACTGAAAAATGAGGGTTATGATAATTAAATCCAAAATTATCACTTATGCTAATCTCATGTATGAAAAAAATAGCTTGGAGGAAGAAACTTCATACAAATATCTCATAATTCATCTTCATCGCAAGCTTAACTAGAATTATAGAAACTCTAAGAAAATGATAAATGAGGGTGGAAAATTTGTTATGGACTTGAAACACTTGTCAATCAATGGATGTTTTTCTATGGGATAAGAAGAAACACTCTTCGATGATTTTGTCACTCTCTCTCTCTCTTATAGGGTTTTGAAATATGGGGTTGTAGTATCTCTAGAAAATCATGCAAGAAAGTAGAGAAATTCAAAAATTTCCCTTAACTTATAATCTATAAATTAAAGGAAATATATCATGTCCTATGCTCATAGAAGTGGGTCATATCCCCATTTAGAGAACAACTAGAAATAAATACCTAATTTGAGCAAGATAAATAGCCTGGAAGGAAAAGAGGCTTCCTACTCATAGAAGTGATTCATATCCCCATTTAGAGCGCAACTAGAACTAAATATATAATTTGAACAAGACAAATAGCATGGAAGAAAAAGAGGCTTCCTAAGATTGTTCCAATCTCTAGCCAAAACCATTTACCTCTCAAAACAAGGGTGGAATAAAAATTCAAAGTGTTGGTTAAATGAGTGGGTAATGCAAAATAATGATAATATTAAAAATAATATTACATCTATATTTAAGGATAACTTATGGTGTAATAAAGAATGAGAGGATGAAAGAAAATGAAGATATTTAAAAAATATTAATTTTAATGTAGTAGATAAAAATTATCTTTATGTTTTGAGTAGTTATAAAAGGAAAATCGACACTATTGAAGTATAAACAAACTCTCAGGAACACCATAGTAAAATAGGGTGTTGCACAATTCAAAAAATATCATGAGCCCAATGAATTTTTCATATATGTAACAATCTGAGCGTTGAATATGAAAATAGTTTTCTCTTAGAATGTTCCATGTACATACATATTAGATCATGATTTATATTTGTTACAATACGACTTTTCTAATTGTTTTAACTCATCAAAACTATGGTTTTCTTGGAATGCTTTTCTTAAAATTGTTTGAATGTGAAAATAATATTCCAAATCAAAAAGAGTAATTCTTTAATTTTTTTATAGTTCAATAAGAAAAATTTAATCTCAACGCACATTAACCATACATGTATTAAATTTAATCTCAATGCACATTAACCATTAACCATAAATGTAGCTAAATCAACTGCAATATCCAGCGAATATGGAACAAATTCCACTATCAACTTAACTACATGCCCATTATATTCCCAAATCTGTAATTAACTTAAACTCAAATATAAACCACAATCATCATCATCTTCAATAATTTAATTTACCTAAATCATCTTCAATAATTTAATTCACCTTAATAAATGGTTTAAGATATTTTTACAACACACTTATTGGATTAAATAAAATCATATCCTCATCTTTATATTCCAAAAATCCAAAAACACTTTTAAAAATATCATATAAATAAATAATAAAAAATATATATATATTTCATGCCTTTAAATGCTTTTTTCAGAAAGAAAAAAACTCTTGCTTATATAATGTGACAGTTCATATTTCTTACTTGTGACGGTCTTACATAAATCTTCAGTGACAATTCTGTTGAGAAAAAACCCATACATTCATGACTGTTCTTTCATCTGACATAAAGTTTCAATAGTTGCCATCGGTTAGAAAATATCAAAACAGTTAAAAAACCATGGTGGATCGAAAGTAGTCACAACCTTTTTGAAATAGCACTACCTACAGAAAAAAACCCCATTCACTGCAGTCGCCCAACAGGAAGCATTTCAAAGCATATAAACTTTACACGGGAGATTGCAGTCCTTCATCCATAGTGATCAAAGGCTCCAAAACAAAGACATGACAAGTGACCCCAAAAAAATATCATTCTCTAGTTACTGGAAATCATAGACCTATCAAATACCAAAAAAAAAACAAAGAGCATGATAAAAATCATGAAAATTTCACAATACCAACTGCTTCTTGCCCATCCATGTCCACTAGTTCATATTGCATAATTCTAAATACACCATTCAATCCTTTCTTAGATAACATGTCTGCTTGGTAATTCTTCTCCCGAAATATGTGCTGAAAGTTAATAGTAGTGAAAGTGTTCCTTAAGACTTTAATGCGCTCCAGCCAAATCACAAGATGGCCAAGGAAAAGATTGGTTCCCTTGTTGAGATGCTCAATGAAAACCATCGAATGAACAAACACCGAAAGGTTATCAATACACAACTGAGATGCAAACCATAGTAATCCTCACAAAGCTAGCACTTCAGCCATGATATTAGTTCCTACTCCACCAAACCAATGGATATTATAATGACACTGTGGCGATATCAACAACTAGGCACCACACCCACATCTTGAATGTTGTGAAGCGCCATTGAAGAAACCAACTGGATAGTGAATTTTAATGGGCCGCATGCACTTCAATAGATCCACCGGAGGCCTCTGTGCAGTTTTCAATTTATCCTAGAGTTGAATGATATTATAAGCAGTCCCCTCTGGGCTGTTTCTAATCTCTTCAAAAATAAATTTGTTCCAGCTACACCAAATGAACTAGTGGAACAAAGCCGAGAGAATTATGAAATTGTGACTTTTCTTGAGTCCCCATAATACAAAGTCATTAGTATTCTCGCTATCTGGGATTTGCATCTTAAAAAATTTACATAACTCCTGTAAAAATTTTCTTGCATAAAATAAATTGTAAAAGAGAATTGGATTATCTTCTCCCTCCATCATGCAAAAAATATAAATACCAGGCCCTATCTTCCCTTTCCTCATCAAGCTTTCCCATGTAAGATTTATATCTTTCAGAACAAGCCAAAGGAGCAACTTCATTTTTAGTTGAGCATTAGTCTCCCATATACCCTTTAATAATCTGATCTCAACCTCCTCGATTGTATGGGATTGGAGTTTGTAATATAAATCTTCCATAGCCAGCATACCATTCTTCAATGACCCATTCAAGTCACCCTATCACCACCATTGTTCCAAAGAAAACCCCGGCTTCTCAAATCTGCAGTATAAACTCTCCACTCCTCTTTAAGATGATCCGATAGCTGAAGGATCTCTGCCGATATCCAAAAGGGAATGCTTATGACCTGTTCCTGAAAAATTTGGCTCAAATAAAAAAGTTCCTTTCCATTTAGGTGGCTTAAGAGCTAACTGCTGCAAGAGATCATGTTCGAGTCACCCCACATGCCCGATTGATCGGTTAAAATCTTATCCCCGTTCACAAACTTCCACCGCAGGAATGTGGCAAAGCCCGACAAAATGAGTTTGATACCATTCCAAATAGTAGAATCCCCCTTAATATTTCTCCACCCCAGAAATAGAAGCTCCTCCAATCCTGATTCATTTAAATACTTGAACCCAATGATCTCACTCCATAAGCCCTTTGACATCAGGCCCCCCCCACATGGATTTCATTAGGAGTGCTCTCCCAAAGGTGTCCAAGTCATTCAATCCCCACCCGCTACAATCCTTGGGCTTCATAATAATTTCCCAACTTACCAAGTGATACTTCCCCTTCTTCTCTCTTTCATGCCATAGGAATTTCATCATGATTCTTCTAATGTTGTTCAAAATATTTTTTGGAATGACATAAATGTGAGCCCAGTAAACCATTAATTGTTGTAAAACTGCCTAGATCAATATAAATTTGCCCCCTATAAACATCCATTTGGTTGACCAACCCTTGATCCTCTTCTCAGCTTTATCAACCATCCAGATCCAATCCTTAGTAGCATAGTTATTTGGTTTCAAATAAAAACCCAAGTATTTGAAACCCAAACACAAGGGCACAATACTGAAATTAAATAAATCACCAACAACGGTAATCAACTCATTTCCTTCCTCCACATAGAAAATACTCGATTTACTTTTGTTACCCATCATGCCAGTGGCCACACAAAATCTGGAAAAAAATATCATGAAAAACTATCTAGACAGATCTAATGATCATGCCAAAAAGTAAGACATCATCAACAAAAAAATTGTGACCAATCTCCCTCAAATGAGGCAACTTGATACTCTTTATGTGGCCCGATGAGACAGCTCTACTATTTTTGGTACTCCAAGTGTCCATGATCAAAATGAAGAGAAGTGGTGAGAGTGCACGTCCCTGTCTCAAGCCACGCCCTGGCCTGAAAAAACTCGATGCAACACCATTGATAATAACCACCATGGAGGAGTTAGCCACACATCCCATGATCCAATTAACCGAAACCCTGTCAAGTCCAATCTTGAATAAGATCATTCTTAATAACCCCCAATCAACCCAATCATACACCTTACAGAGGTCAATATTCATGACCATAGCCTACATTTTCTTAGTATGAATGGAATGTAAAACCTTTTGAGTGGATGCGGCCGCATCATGAATACACCTATCCTTTAAAGAGCCATATTGTTCTAGTGAAATGAAACTAGACAACACCCTCTTCAATCTTTAGGCAATAGCTTTCGAGATATCTTTGTAGAGCGTATTACAGAGGGAAATTGGTCAGAAATCATTAAAATATTTAGCTCCAAATTTTTTAGGGATCAGGACAAGAAAAGTGGAGTTTATGGCCCCACTTACCTTCCCATTCTTTCTAACATCATCAGCCATATCTGTAATAAGGGAAACAAGAATATCAACAAAATGGACGAAAAATTCTGGGGTCCAACCATCTGGCCCCAAACTCTTATCCACAGGAAAATATTTCAAAATAGATAAAATCTCCTATTCACTAATTGGCTTGTTGAAGTCCGACAACAACCTTTAATCAAACATGGCAGGAATATCCTCAACTACCCAAAGTTATTCATCATAGAAAACTAACTCTCGAGCTTTATGTAAGTCTTTGAAATGTCTAACAGCCGCTGCCTGAATGTCTTCAGTGGAAAAACAGGAGGTTCCATTTTCCTCGATCTGCCAAATAGCATTGGATTTTTTTCTCCCATTCGCATATGCATGGAAATACTTGGTGTTCTTATCACCCTCACTAAGCCAGATCGCCCTGCTCTTAAGCCTCCATGACTGCTCCTCGATGAGAAGAATTTTCCTCTTCTCCCTTTCCACCTCCTTCATTTTTTACCAAATTCCCTCTCTTGTAATAGCTTCCTCCAATTCCTTCAAAAGGCAAGCAGTATCCAACTCGTATGCTTCTAATCAGGCTTTCAGTTGTAGCTTTTGTCCATGTTCCCATCTCTTTACAACCTTCTTTAAACTCCTCAGAGTGTCCATAAGATAATCCATCGCAGAGATGTCTATACCCCCACGGATTTAATCTGAAGTGCTCCACCACCAGATTTTTGAAACATGGGTCCCCTAACCATATGCAGTTCAACTTGAAAGGAACACCACCACTAGACTTTGTAAAATCCCAATCAAGAATAATGGGTTTGTGATCCGAAAATGGAAAATTGCCAATTTTAGCTGTCCATTTTCCCATCTTCGTCAACATGTGAGTGTTAACCATGAAGCAATCAATTTTCTTACATATCTAAGCACCTCCCTGCCTACCATTGAACCAGGTGGGACCATTCTCCAACATCCTCAAGTTGCATAGATTGAAAGAGTTGAAAAGATTCACTAGATGACATGCCAATGGATCAGCACGACCATTTGAACCCCACGTCTCCCCATCATGTAGAGTAGAATTGAAATCCCCAACAATAATCAAATTGGATAGAGAAAGAATTCCACAGCGAGCCAGCCTCCGCCAGAAAGACGTCTTGTCCTCATATGGGGCATAAAGATTGATAATATGTATCTGATGCTTATAACCATGAAAATGTACAGAGAGATTAATCCCACCAAAGAAACCATAGGCCTTGAAGGAGGCCACAACAGGATTCCACATCAGAATATCCCCACTAGAAAGTCCCGATGCAACCTGAGCCACAATCTGCCAACCTGGGAACATCAAACGGAAACAGGAAATAGACCTATCAACATTATTCATATTGGACTATTGAATACGGATTAAGGAAGGATTAATATTTAAAAAAAAAACTCGCGCATAGACAGAGACTTTTCTTTAACCCCCAACCCCGTGATGTTGATAGAGACCAAAAGGATCATGGAGCAACCTTAGAGGGATCAAGCGCTCTAAGTACCTTGTCAAGTGCTAAAGTTACCAGAATATGACGAAAATTTCCTTCATCCAGAACCTCGACCGGACCCGACGAGGAGATAGACTTTTTATTCATCCTCAGGTGGCCTTTTCCCCTCCTAATAGTGACATTTGTAGTGGCAGAAGGACTGAGATGCAAAGTGGGGGGAGTCAACGTACCCGCATCCATAGGCAGAGGAACCAGTTTCGCATCAGGATCCAGTAGCAGAAAATCGAGGTCGCTGCCAACCGAATTTTGCTGAGTAAGGGATGGAAAATAAGAAAATGGGGAGCTAGGAACCGAGTCCTCAGAAGAGGGTGCAATATGAAAAATATTAGAGGAAGGAGACGAAGGCAACGTGGATGGCAGGACTGGAAGATGCGGGATGGAAATATGAGAATGCTTATCAAGATTCATCAATAAAGAAGTATGGGGAGAATTAATACAAGGCTTGTTGGGAGCCCCCCCATCCCCAGGAGAAGGACCCCCCACAGGCAGCAATGAACCCCCACTAGACAACCCATGAACCACATCACTCAATCCCGACCTGCAAAAATCCATCTCCCCCCCCCCCAACAACCATCAACTGGAAATAAACTGAGAGTGTTATTAGACTTACCTGGGATGACAGAAGTCGAATGAGGTGGTGTGGTCTTCAACATTCCTCGATGGAAGGTCCTCGGATAGCGGTGGTTAAACGAGTCGCCTTTGACAAAGTCCTCCTTCTAGCGCGAACAAGATCTCATAAGATGGGATGTGTCATGACACAGATGACACTGGAATGGAGTGTTCCAATAGTCAAGATGATGTCTGTAAACTTTTCCATCCCATTCAAGATCGATATCTGCCTATAGCCCCCTACGAAAGATACCTCCACAAGGACCCAAGCCACCCTTTTGTCAAAAATTCTGGTGCACTTAGAGTCCACATACCTACAGAAACCAATGCAGTTGCCAATGAACAGAAGCGCAACCGGTGACCAAAATTGAATTGGAAAACAAAGCAACATCAACCGTGTAACAGTATAACCTCTATTTTAATAATGATCAACCAAAAGTTCCCTAACGACATAAGTTGTTATTCATTCCATTTCTTAACCACCTAAATAAATTTTCTTGAGGAAACATAAATATGCAATATACACATTCGCATTAATTTTGGCATGAGGAAACATTATAATGCAGTATAAACTCTTTTTTGCATTAATTTGTGAATTTTAATTTTTAAGAAGTTATTAATCTACAATATATAGTTGTGTTTGGCGTTAACACGATCTTTGTGTGAACATCACAAATTTTAACAACTTAAAACAAAATCCTGGTGTATCCGAAAATTGTCCTATTATTTAATTGCACTATAGTGTCAGTAATAGGCAATATTACAATGATATTAATGATATTAGTGTAATCTAGAAAAAATTACAAATTAATTTGGAAAAGAATGGAAATTTCACTTAGAATAACATTAATGTTAAAATCTGGCAATACCAATTCGTTTTATAGACCAAACACAATAATTAGTTTTTGTTGCAGAACAATTTTCGTATTTCAACCCGTTTGATGGGTCACTAATTAGTCTTAACAGCTAAGGTTTCTCCCTGAATCTACACCGAATTCACTGCAATATTTGGTGTAATAACTGATGCAGTCATTAACTTCGTAAGTGTTTCCACCCTTGCATTCTATTGCTCCTTTGATTGCTTGAATGGTTGCCCCAAATCCTTGGCCAGATGTAATAGCAGAGTGGCAGGCGCGATTCACATATCTATGCTAGATGCTAAAAGAAATTTGATATAAATTAAGAATCTAATATAATTCCCTTGAGAGGCTACAATTCAGGTGTTTAAAATATTTATGAATTTCCTAATGCCATGCATAAAATAAAAATCATTTTTAAAATGGAAGAATTTTATTTCAATAGAAGGAACATAGAATTTGAAGTTAAGAGACTTGTAAAATGGAAAGCCAATGCCATCAAAATATACCAAGATAAAATATTAAAAATTAGAGGACCTATTCTCATCTCTCATATCCAAAAGTTATTGAATATAACAAGTAATTAGGGATTCCGTAAATCCTATATAAAACCAAAGTTTCATTGTACCTATCTTTAAAATTGGGGATACAAAAAATCCCTCTAAGTATAATACCATTATTATTAGCCTCTTTTTATCCAAATTATACAAAATTATATTGAAAAATAAGATTAGTGTATGGATAGAAAACCATGAAAAAATAGCTAAATGTTGGGCCATATTTATCGTATACCACTCAATAGTGCACCATATTCTTATGTTTTTTATCATTCAAAATGAGTGTCACAATAATAAAACAAATCTCCCAATTTTTCATTTACTTTCAAAAACATTTGGACATATTCGATAATATAAAAATACTTTTTGAGTTCAGAGATATTTTGGTAAGGTTGTACATGAATTTTGTTTCAAAGTGTAGGAAAACTGTGGGCTACTCATAACAAATTAATTGTAATATAGAAGATAAGAAATGTTGTTCCCTATTCTCTACTCCTTTTGGTATATATGTTTTGCAAGTTTGAGGGATGTTTATAAGAAGTAGGTTTTGTTAGCTTGATTTTCATTTATATAGTCATCATCCTTATTCTTTAGGTTGATATTATACTTATGGTGAGGACTCAGTATGATCTGAACAAGAAACTAAAATTCTTGACGGATTTGCATTACAACCCGAGTATAACTATCAACACCGAAGAAATGAAAGTTAAGATAATTAAATCCAAAGTTGTCACTTATGCAAATGTCATGTACGACTACAAATATCTTGGAGGAAGAAACTTTATACAAATATCTCATAATTGATCTTCATACAAATATCTTATAATTGATCTTCATCACAAGCTTAACTATAATTATATAAATTCTAAGAAAAGGATAAATGAGGGTGAATAGTTTTTTATGGACTTGAAACACATGCAAATCAATAAATATTTGTTTATAGGATAAGAAGAAATACTCTTTGAATATTTTGTCACTCTTTCTCTCTTATAGGGTTTTGAAATATGGGGTTGTAGTATCTCTATAAAATCATGCAAAAAAATAAAGCAATTCCAAAAGTTCCTTAAACTTCTAGTCTATAAATTAAAGGAAATACGTATTGTCCTATGCTCATAGAAGTGGGTCATATCCCCATTTAGAGCACAACTAGAACTAAATACCTAATTTGAACAAGATAAATAGCATGGAAGACAAAGAGGCTTCCTAATATTGTTCCAATCTCTAGCCAATACCATTTCTTTCTCAAACAAGGGTGGAATAAATATTCCAAGTGTTGGTTAAATCAATGGGTAATGTAAAATAATGATAATATTAAAAATATTATTACATTTATATTTAAGGATAATTTAGGGTGTGATAAAAAATTAGAGGATAAAAGAAAATAAAGATATTTAGAAAAGATTAATTTTAATGTAGAAGATAAAAAATATCTATATGTTTTGACTAGCTAAAAAGGAAGGTCAACATTGTTAAAGTATAAACAAACACTCACGAACACCATAGTAACGTAAGGTAGTGTAGAATTCCCAAAATATCGTGAGTCAGATGAGTTTTTCATATATGTAACAATAAGGGAGTTGAAGATGAAAATCAATTTCTCTTAAAATGATCCATGTAATCCACATAATATCACAATTTCAAAATGTTTATTACAATATGACTTTTCTAATTCATTTAACTCATCAAAATTATGGTTAACACTGTTACCGATGAAATAGGTAACCACACTGTTTGAAAAGTGGTGATGCAGAATCACCCTTTTTTTTTTTTTGTGCACATTTTTGACACTCTAATATTTTTATTTATGAAGTATGAATATTTGCTTTAAAATGTTAGTGATTTTCATGCTAATTATTTTTATTTATGAAGTATGAATATTTGTTTTAAAATGTTAGTGATTTTCATGCTAATTTTGAAACGTATTGATACAGCATCAACTTTTTTTTAGAGCGGTGATTTTCATGCTAATTTTGAAACACAATAAAAATGTAAAAAAACAAAACAAAATTAACTCTTAAAAAAAAAATTAAACAAAAATAAATAAATAAAACAAAAAAAAACAAAAATATTTGAAAATTATATTAAAAGAAATGACAAAATTTGAAAAAAAAACACATAATTTAAAGAAAAAAAACAAAAATTAATCAAAATTTTTTTTAAAAAAAACATCAAAAACATTTTTTTCTAAGTTATTAAAAAAACCATATAATTAAAAAAAAAAAAAAAATTTAAAACAATTTAAATTACAAAATTAAAATTCACATAAAAAAATAAAATACGAAAAAGAAAAAATTAAATTTAAAAATTTAAATTAAAAAAACAATAATAATAAGAAAAAAAAAATACAAATTTTAAAATTAGCAAAAAAAAAAACAAATTAAAAAAAAAAAAAAAAATTAAAAAAAAAAAAAAATAAAAATAAAAATTAAACTTGAAAAAGAAAATTAAAATTAAAAAAAAACCTATCATTACAAAACAGAAAAAATGAAAAAAACCACATGCAAATAATTAAAAAACAAATATCCATAAATTTACTGTTTTTTTTTAAACGAAACAATTTATAAAATTTAAAAATGAAAAACTAAATAAACTAAAAGATTAAAAAAAGAAAATTTAAATTTAAATTTAATAAATTTAATAAATAAAATTTAAATTTTAAAAAATAATTAATCTAAAATATTAAATTTAAAAACAAAATTTAAAAAAAAAAACAAAAAAATTTAAAACAAATTAAATTTAAAATAAAAAATTTGAATTAAAAAAAAAAATTGTAAATTTTTTGAATTTAAAAAAAAAATTAAAAAAAGAAAAATACCAAATTAAAAAAAATATATTAAAAATTAAAAAAAAAAAAAAAGAATTTTTTGATCGTGGTGGTGGCGCCAATTGCCCTCCCGCCCAGGTGGCGGCGGAGGCTGGCCTCTGGGCAGGCGGGAGGCTGCATGCAGCCCTCTGCCCGCCCAGCGGCTGGCCTCCACCGCCACCTGGGCGGGAGGCCGATTCCGGGAATCACCCTCCCGTGGCGTGAGGCTGATTCTGGGAATCGCCCTCCCGCGGCGGGAGGCCGATTGGCGGTGCCACCACGATCAAAAAAAAAAAAAAAAAATTTTTATTTTTTTAATTTTTAATAATTTTTTTTAATTTGATTTTTTTTTTTTAAAATTTTAATTCAAAAAATTTAAAATTAATTTTTTTTAATTTAATTTTTATATTTGAAATTTAATTTTTTTTAATTTTTTTTTTTCATTATCTTGTTTTTAATTTTTTTTTCTAAATTTTATTAATAAGTTTTATTAAATTTTGTATTTTTTTTTATTTAATTGATTTTTTTTTTAATTTTTTAGTATTATTTTTTATTATTAAATTTTATGTTTAGTTTTTTCATTTAATTTTTTAAAATTTAATAATTTTTTTTTTTTAATTTATTTGAATTTTATATTTTTTTCAATTTTATATTTTTTTATTATTATTTTTTTAATTACATAAAATTTTTATATTTTTTTTTTATTTCAATTAAATTGTGTATTTAAATCTAGACCTTTTTTTTTTAATTAAACTTAATATTTTTTTTTATTGAATATATTTATTTTAATTTATTTTTTCCAATGTTTTATTTTTAATTGATTTTTAAAGTTTTTAAAGTTTTTATTTTAACAATGTTTTTTTTTTTCTTTATATTTAAAATTTATTTTTTATTTCAAAATTTATTTGTTTATTCATTTATTTATTAAAATTTAATTTGTTATTTTAATATTATTATTTTTCTTTAAATTTAATAAAATCTAATATATATATATATATATATATATATATATATTAAATTTAATAAAATCTAATATATATATATATATATATATATATATATATATATATATATATATTATAATTTAAATTTAATTTATTTTTTAAAATTTATTTGTTTTTTTAATATATACTTTTTTTTTTAAATTTAATATTTTTATTGTATTTTATTTTTCATTTTTTTTTTTTAATTAATTTTTCTTTTTAGTTTTAATTTAAATAATGTGTTTTTTTTTTAATTTTTATTTTAAAGTTTTAAATTTATTAAAATTTAATATATTTTTTAAATTTACCTTTTTTTTTTTTTTTAAATTCTAATTTAATAAACATTTTCTTTTTCTTTTTTAAATTTAATTTCTATATTTTTTTTCTAATTTCTTTCTTTTTTAACCTTTTTTTTTTTAATTTAATATTATATTTTTTTTTTTTATTTCTATATATTTTGAAATTTTAATCTTTAAACTTTTTTTTTATTTTTTATTTTTTTTCTTAAATTTTAGGTTTTTTTTAATGTTTGAATTAAAATTTTTATTTTTTTATTCCCATATATTTTTAAATTTTAAGCTTTAAAATGTTTTTATTTTTTAAATTTATTTTTTTCTTAAATTTTAGGTTTTTTTTTAATGTTTGAATTTTAAAAATTAAAAAATGTTATTTCTATTTTTAAGAATATCAAAAATATGACAATTTTTTTTTTTGTTATTCCAGCATCAACTGGTTTTGTTTTGAGGGTGTTTTTTCAATCCTTTTTTCAAGAAACAATTTTGTTTTTAGCATAATTTTATAAAATGTTGAAATTTGACCTTCAAAAAAAACCAAGTGCGTTCTGGAATACACTTTTTTTTTGTTTTTGGAGTGTTTTTTCATGTTTTTGAGTCTTTTTGGGCTACAGTTCCCGTTTTGAGGTCAGGTTACCTATTTCATCGATAACAGTGTTGGTTCTCTTAAAATTATTTAAATATGTAAATAATATTCCAAATCAAACAAAACAATTTTTTACATTTTTTAAAATTTAATAAACAAAATTTCGTCTCAATACACTACACTACAGCTGTCCCTAACTCAACCACAAATTCTATATCCAATGAGCAGGGAACAAATTTCACTATTAACTTGCCCATTAATATCCAAATCTAGAATTAACATAAAATCAAATATTAATGGGTATCACTATCATCTTCAATAATTTAATTTACCTAAATAAATGATTTATGATAATTTTACAACTTATTAAGTATAATCATATCCTCATCTCTATATTCCAACCTTGCAAAAACACTTTTAAAAATATCATATAAATAAATAATAAAAATTATATATATTTCTAACAGTGTAACAATATAACATCTATTTACTAATGCTCAACCAAATGTTCACTAACGACATAAGTTGTTGTTCATTATATTTCTTAAGCACCTCACAATTTTTCTTGAGGAAACATAAATATACAATATACACATCAAATAATGCATCATACATTGAATAATGCAGCATACGCTCATTTTAGTATTAATTTCTGAATTTTAATTTTTAAGAATTTATTAATGTGCAATACATAGTTGTGCTTGGCGTTAACACGATCTTTGTGTGAACTTCACAAATTTTAAGCATTTAACATAATCCTGGTCTATCCGAAAATTGGCACTATTTTGTCAGTAACAGGTAATAATACTACAACGATATTAGCGAAGTTTAAAAACAATTCAAATAATGGAAATTTCAGTCAGATTATGTTAAAATTTAGCAATTTTTGAAATTCTATATTATAATAATAGAAATTTCAGTTAGATTATGTTAAAATTTGATAATGTTTGAAATTTTAGGTCATAGTTGTTAAATTTAAAAAATTTAGGTGTAGAATAAGTTTTTAATAATATTGAATCTATTTTTACTTAAAAAAAATAAAATTAAACTATTTCAATACTTTAACACTCTGATTTTTTGAAAAACCAATTATGTCATTCATACAATAAAAAAACTATCAATACAACTATTAAAAGAAAACTAAAATTGTAGACAAAGACCAGTGATATTTAGCCTTTGTCACTTTATTGATAGCTCCAGAACATTTGTCATATTTCAATGGGGTCACTAATTAGTCTTTTGTTTGTTTGATGGGGTCAATAATTAGTCTTAACAGCTAAGGTTGCTCCCTGGATCTACACCGAATTCACTGCAATATTTGGTGTAATAACTGACGCGGTCATTAACTTCGTCAGTGTTTCCACCTTTGCATTCTATTGCTCCGTTGATTGCTTGAATGGTTGCCCCGAATCCTTGGCCAGATGTAATAGCGAAGTGACAGTCGCTCCTCACATTCCAATACCAGAGCGCAGTCTTCCACGCGATTAAGGCATCCTGAGACACAATTTCAGGGTGATTCAGCAGATCCGCGCCCAGGTAATTTCCAGCTGGACCATAGTTGGAATTCCTGCAAAATGTTAGAGCAAATTGTCAGTCACCAAACAATTTCAATAGAGAACATGGGTGTTGAAATTCCTGCAAAATATTAGAGCAAATTGTGAGTCGCCAAACAATTTCAATATAGAACATGGGTGTTGAAATTCCTGCAAAATGTGAGAACAAACAAGCAGCAAGAAAATGGTGGGTCACCAAACATTCAATTCAATTTCAATAGAGAAAAAACCTTATAACATACACAGAAATAAACATACCATGAGAGTTGTATGGGGCCACGGCCGTAGTATTGCTTGCCGGGTGCGCAGGGATATTGCGTACTGTTGGAATCACAGTAATCGCCCTTCTGTATCTCCTCGATGTAGCAGAAACCTGTCAGTGAATCACAATATAACTTCATATATAAATGTAAATATCTTCAAATTCTGAAATGAAACCATAAATTTTATAGATTTTGAGATGATATTCAGAATATATTGATAAAAACATAAGTTATTATTATATATGGATGTGAGACATACCAATAGTTTCGTGAGCAACGTTGGCGAAGAAAGCGGCAATTTCTCTTTTCTCGTCATCGGAAGTTCCAGTTGCGCCAAAGCCAGAGAATGCATTGGCCGCAGTAATGAAGTCACTGTATGTATAGAAATTCTTTGCTTCACAGGTATCAGAAACCCCAGATACAATTCCATTGAAGAAATCTTCGGTAGCAATATTCTGCACATCACCACAGCACGTAGAAAGGGCAAGAGCAAGCCCTAGAATAAACACGCTCGCTGTCTTAATACGGAAATGAATTTCCATATTGGCTCCTATTGTCGATCAAGACTGATGTTGTCACTGGCACAGACACAGAAAGAGAACTTCACAGTTGTGTAATGGGACAAGGGCGAGACAGGTGTTTTGGTTATATAGAGATAGACGTGGGTAGTGGGCTGATCTTTAGTTTATCTGATTCGAGGAAGATTGACACAATCCCACCCCACCATTCTAGATGATCTGATTCGTTGACTTGACTTCTTCCACCACACGTTTGGGAAATTAATCGTTGCCCTGTTTGGTGAAAGCGTTAAGACTCCAAAGGGCGGATCCATTCACATGAATCACAGCCAAAAGCTGGATTTTGTTGTGAGTCAACCACAGCCACTCCTCTTTACGCGTAGTGTAAGTAGGCAGCAGAGATGACATTTTTGTCCCCAGAAAAAATAAAGAAAATTTCAACACGATTTTGATAAAATTTGGAATTTTTTTTTGGGAAATTCAAGTTTGACTTTATTCTACGGAGCTTCGGAGGTGTACAGTAATAAAATTGGCCAAGGTTGTGGAGACGGTGCGGTAGATTTAGGGGCTGTTGTGACTCGGGTGACTTGGCGCTGCAACCTAGCAAAGGGTGGGGGGTGGTAGTGTTAGATTTGTGCATGTTGAGAGAGATCGAGCAAGCATGAAGGTTTGTGGCATGGTATGGAAAATCGCCAATTATCTCGGGACTCGAGTTCACACTCGAAATCCACCAAGAGTCAACATTTGGTGGTGGCTATGGCAGTATCTCTGACTGAGTCACCAAGACAGATTGAGGCTCCAGCCACCCTTGAATCAATTTTCGCCCAACTCCAGAGTATCCAACTCAACCTGGACACTTTGGGCCAACAAAGGTATGAAGATCGTAATAAACTTGGAGCCTACATTAATATTATTCAATAATAATAATAATTAAAAACCCATAATTTGTTTTTAATGTTAAATCCATTTTAATTATCTAAAAGTAATTCAACCACTCCCACATATTTTAAAAAAAACACCGAATTCCAGCTAAACATAACTTTCCAATCAAAACTATCACCTTAGATAATGCCCTTTGCTTCATGGGCGAATAGAGAGGCCCTTTGCTTCATGGGCGAATAGAGAGTCAAACATGATGGAGGCACCACCACTCCACTTTGTATAATGCCCTTTGCTTTATGGGGAATAGAGAGTCAAACGTGATGGAGTCACCACCACTCCACTTTGTATAATGCCCTTTGCTTTATAGGGAATAGAGAGTCAAACATGATAACATGAAACGCCTGCAAGTTGATAATGCCCTTTGCTTTATGGGGCGAATAGAGAGTCAAACATGATAGAGTCACCAGTACTAGATTATTTATAACTTTACGAATGAAAGAATAATGACACGAAACGCCTGCAAGTTGACATACATATATGGTTGAAATTTGGTATCAGGTCACTGGGTACAGTGTAAATAAATTTTCAAGATGGCCCTCTTCCGTTAATTTTTTCGTTTATGACAAGCAACTCTTATAACTTGACATACAGACAAGGTTGAAATTTGGCCTCTACCCGAAGCGATAAATTTCCATGATGACTCTTTTATATTTTCGCTTACTATTTTACAAAATTATACTGGCTTCATATGCATATCAACTGATGGCATTTTATAAAGCAAGTTGTCTATGCAGGCAATAATTTTGTTTATGGATTTTTTTTCTTATTTGAAATAGGAAAAAAGTTTTTAAAAATATTGATTTTTTTACAGTGTTTATCATTTTTTGATACTGAAAATGGAATCAGCATTATCAAAATATTTAAAGCACCAAAAATCTTGAAATTCAATTTGTAATCTAGATTTTCCAAAAAATCAACTGAATTATATCAAAATTTTGTAAGAATTTCTATTATTTTCTAAACTATTCTTTAATATAATAGATGTATGTTAATAAATTGAGAGTGATTAATAGTGACAGTTAGATTTGAAAATAAATAAAATATTATGAATATATATTAATAAATTGAGAGTGAATGATGAGAGTTAGATTTGAAGATAGATAAAATAAATCTATATTGATTAATATGATGAATATATAGTAAGAAATTGAGAGTGCTTAATGGTGGGAGTTGATTTTCAAAACAAAGGAAATATATTTTATCGTGATTTAAAATGCATTTTTTAATATTAGGAATTTGGCTTTTGTGATTTATAGAATGTATATAAAATTATTAGGTGATAATCACATCTTTCTATATATAAAATTATTAGGTGATAATCACATCTTTCTGTGTATTTTTTAAATTAATAAATGAATTTAAAGTTATTAATTTTTTTAGGGTATTTAATATATACCATTCAACTTTGTTATTTTAATAATTTTTTGTTAAATTTTGAGTAAAATTCATAAAAATATATATATCTATTTACGTTGTTTAATTTGTAAGGACAGAGTGCTTTGGATAATTTCTAGTTAAATTTACCATTTTAATTATTTAAACTAGCAATTATAATATAACAATTAGTTGGAGCGTCTTTTCATCTATTTAAATTGGTTCCTCATCTTATTTTGAAGATGAACCAATGTGACTGGTTCCAAACGTGTCGAAAAAATATATAATTTATTACCGAAAATTTTTATATACATATTATGGATCACCAAAGTCAAATTTCAAAATATTTTTATAAAATTTTAAGTAAAAATCATAAAAAAAATAGATAATTTAATTAAAAATGAACTATTTCCTAATATTTTTAAAGCCAATTTCAATTCTTTTAAAAATAATAAATTTAAATTGTTGAAATCCAAAAATTTAAAATATCTCTCACCCACTTTTAAGATGTTAAATAATAAAAAATTATAATATAATCCAAAATTAAATTATTATGGCTAAAAGAAACGATTTCGTATATTAATTAGACTGGACCAAAAATATACTAGATTAAAAAACATTTAAATTAAACCGAATCTTAGACCAAATCTTACACCATTATGAATGTCCCTTTTTTATATCCTTATGAACATGGCATTTTTACTTTAGTTAGCTCATGTCATAACCCACTTGTGGCTTTTTCATTAATTATTGACATAGCGTTATCACCATTACTTTTTGGTTTTATGTCCAACACTTTATTTTATTAATTAGTTGATGTATAAGTCAACACCCTTTACTTTTACTTTTTAGTTTTATGTTCGTGCTCAGTGTTCAAAATTGAACACATCAGAGCCCTTCAAAGAGTCTCCAGCACGTTAAAGAAGTAGTCAACAAATTTTACAGGTAAAAAAAAAAAAAAATTGAGTTTTACAAGTTTTAAAAAAAAAAATTAGAATAATATTATGAAATGCCTAAGAAGGATTGTCATTTCGGGGAAAAAATTTTAAAATTCAAATTTTATTTATTACAATTTAGAAATTGCCGTTAGCAAATTCCAATTCGTTGAATTCTTACTTATCACCAATCACCACAGGGTGACCGCCCATGAGTCCACGACACTTATAGACTCTCTCTAGGATATGCACTAACGCCACTAACACCACCGGTGACTGGATTTAATTGGGTTTGTTTTCACTGTTTGGAGGTTGTTGCAACATTAAAAAAGATTAATTAAAAAGGAGTTGGAGGTGGGAGGTTTTTTATTTTCAATTTTCCAAAGTTCAAAGGCTTTAAGAATGGCAGGGTTTGCAGTAAAATAAGAGAACTTGAGATAAGGGAAAACCTTGTAGAAATGGTGGTAGAGAATCTAGGATTGTGCATCTCCCTGTGACATAATGGATTCTACGTCATTCAATCTAGAAATTTGTCACAACAAAGCTTCAGCGAAGTCCGAAGCTACTTTTCCCATTGCTCCACAAGGGTTAGAGTTCACTGTCATTCAATTCTATCAGGCCAAATCTTCAAATCGTTTCTCTGTATATCCTCTGCGCATCCCATAAGTAAGTGCACCATGTGAATCCCTAATTCTTGTGCTCCATTATCTATACTCTATTGTGTGGTTCCCAAGCAGGTACAAGATAGACTTAAACCCTCGTCGTTGGACTCGGCACTAAAGTTGTGTGCCTAAAATTCATGTGTGTGGAAGAATCCCCAGAACATAGAGCAAGTCTAGAGAAAATATTGCATCTAACAGAGGCATCAAAATTCGGTGAAAAACCCCGAGGTTCAGATGCTTGGATTCCATTAAACTGTAAGCCATATTCTTGAATGAGCATCAAATCCATAGAAGAAAGGCTGGGATCACCCTAAATCGGTTTACGAATCTATGAGGAATTGATCAGAGATCCTATGTCCCCAAACGGAACAACTATGTCTACACTTGGATTAAGCCCCCTTGACATTGATTCGATCTAGCCTGCTAAATCCGAGGGGTTATAATGCAGATCCTCGGAAGCCAAATGAGATATTCCGGGTCTTGAACCACCACCATAATTCTCTCCATCTACTCCAACCTTTGTGCAACATGGGATAATAAATCAGAGGCTTTTACAGTATACCCAGTGTTTTCTAGAAGCCTGTCTACCTTCACACCTGGAAAAGAACAACCCATCATATTTTTGTGCCCTATACTCGAACCCAGGACCTTGGCAGCCCTTTTCATTGGGTCCATTATAGCTTCTTCACCTAACTTTGGGAAGCTTATTCCAAGAACTTATACCTCCTCCACCATTTTCATGTTAGTGATGCTTTTGAGATCCATTTCCATAAGCTCAAGAGCCATAGCTATGTGAAAATCATCTGCAAAAATAAAATTTTAAATAATCCATCATTACGATGGATGACCATGCACGTAAGGATGACATACAGTCATAATCATCATCAGTTCGAACTCCAAACCAACCATTATAATGGCAAATGTAGGCTCAACAGTGACTGATAGCCAAGTTTCCAGTGTGAAGGATTTTCTTTTTTCATTCGGTTGAAGAAGAACTACAATCTATTGCAGTGAAAGAGCCATTCCTAAATCCTTTGTTTCACCTTAGAAGAAGAACTAAAATCTATTGTAGTGAAATATCCATTCTTAAATCCTCTGTTTCACATTCATACTCAAGATTCAGGAGTCAACATCTTCTTCAATTGAACGCTGAAAAATGACAACCAGCTATGCTGCAAATTCAACCTCAATCTCAGCTTTTTCTTTCTAGTGACAACAACTTTGTTGATGAACATTTTATCTTCTTCACTTTTTCATGATTTAATCCTTTTTTTTTTACAAGATTTTGGAATTTAATTTCTTTCCATACATTATTACATTTTTTCTCAAGTTAATCAACTATACTTGACCTCAACTTCCCTCACTTCTACACGAACTCTGGAAATGTAAAAGAGTTTTCCTCATTCAGGAAGGAAACAACAACATAAGGAAGAATGAACTATGCACATAATTACAATAAAAGCAAGGAAAACTAATTTGAGACATCCCTCCTTTACTACTTACTATTACAGTAATCTCGTTCTTTCCATCTTGATACTACATGATCTATAGCATATTAGGGTTTGATACTATTAAGGGTTTCATGTTGAGTTTGAACAGTGCCATATATTAACTGTTTCATATTTGGAAGATGATGTTAAAGGAACAATTAATTCAAACATCAATAATGTTTTTTTATTAGAAAAGGGAACATCGATTCATCCCCTTATGACTTTTAAAATGAGAACTAATTACATTATTTTGCTATAGCTAGTTTACATTCTGTGCAGTCTGGTTCATTATGAATCGTGATCCATCTAGTATTTCAACTTGGGAAATATTTATGCATAATTTCTCTCTGAATATGGTGTTATTTTTTTTAAAACAACATTTATTCATATCAAACCTGAACATTCATATAGAACACTATGTGGTGCTTAACTACATAAAGTGATATAGAGAAACTGACCTACTGAGACACAAATCCATATGATTTCTAATTCCTCAATATTTCTTTGGCATGATTGCCAAAATTACTTCTCATCACTTGTTACTATATCAGCCAAATTATATCTACAGTATCCTACAACAGAATATCTTCCAGAAGGGTGCCTTTTGGAGAAGATTCTGAAGTGTTCAAAAGCTCCGGGGGATAAGTTATATCGTGTAAAGTTGATGGTGAGACCGTGCATAGGTTATATCATGACCCATGGATTCAGATCAGATCGCACACCTTGTGATGGGATGATCTAATGTACCTTAGTTAGTAATCCTTAGACGCATGATCCCCATTGAAATTCCTATCGATTTGAGTAAGAAAAAAAACCCTCGTTAGTAATATTAAAAAACATGATCCCTTTCAATTTGGGTCATATAAAACAACTTGGTTATCATATCCACAAAGTCATGTATTTCTTTAAATGACCTGATTGAATTCAGTTGGATTTTTCTAAGAAAATAAGCATGATCCAAGCATAACTTACCTCGGATGCAGCTCTGGTGAGAGGGAGATAGTGGGAAGGGTATATCATGTGTATCCAACCTTAGCTGGGGTCCATCTCAGGTGAGAGTTATATAGTGGTCAGGTGAGAGCGAGATTGTGTATCCAGCTCTGAATCAGGTAACCATCTCGAATGAGATACTATACCATCTCAGTAATGAATTTGAATGATCCAACCATTACCTCAGATGGCAACATGTTCCACCCAAGCTCGCATGGGATGGGACGCACCACCTTTGAAACATGAATATAAACTCCAACCAATTGGGATATGATAACACATTTTGTCCAGTTGAACTTATCTTCTGCCTCAGATCTATGGAGGCCTCTTGAAGCTGGAATTTGTCTCTCAAAGTTCAATTTGCTGATGGGAGATTCAATAAACATTGGTCTCACTTGTTAAAAATTATTTCTGGAATATTTCAATCCTTTACAGAGATTTGAGAACAGGGGAATCTCAGAAGGAGGGAGGAGCCTAACATAGTAAAAATGGAAAGCGCTTCCATTAATACATAGCCTTCTAGTTGATTCATAAGTACTACTGAAGCTAAGATACCACAACTCCTTCTTAGTTTCATACCAAGATCTGATGCTTCATGACATTGATATTTCCTCCATTGTTTATGTGCCATGTTCATGGAAAATTTAGACCTATTTGTATTGGATTTGGATAGGTAACTATGACATGTAAATGAGCTTGTCCTCTAAGATAGTGCACTTGGCCACTCTAAAACTGATATGAGGATGTTTGAAATATGCTCAGAATAATTTAGATTTCCCTTCTGGAATTTAAGCTTTGAACTTGGAACTCTCTTCTAGGGAATAGGTGTGTCTCCTAGAGGAGATCTTGGCTGAATTTTTTAGGTGAATTAATCCCTCTATATTCAACCTCAATGGTGACAACAAATTATCATGAAATCGGTCTTCCTTCCTTAATATTCAGAGGTCTAGAATACCCTTGATGATCCAATATTCAAGAAGAACGAATAGCAAGGGAAAAGTTCAACTCGGACTCAAAAGTTTGCACAATTCCTTTGTACCAATCAAGCCTAGAAGAATTCTACCTTGACAATAAATAGATCAGCGACAAAACACAACCCTTCTGCATGACTAACTCGATCCCCTGGAGAGATTAAATTTGGCCTTCTAATGGCTCATTAATTCTTTAGGGGATACACATCTTCTATCATCGTATATGATCAGAACTGCAGTGCGATCAACTCCAACATAAAATTTAAGATAATTAGTTTTGAGTTTGGTGGGGTTGTTAAATAACATTGAATAGGGTCACCATAGCCGCTTGAAAATTCAAATTCAAATTCAAGTTATCAAATCCATTCATATATTAAAATTCAACTTATCAAAGACATTCATATATCATTCCAATCCTACTAGAACAAAACAGTATGAGATTTTGTGTAACTAATTCTGAGAATTCATGAGATTCAAGATGTATCAAAGATTTGAAGATTTGCATTTGATTGTGAAGCAGTTTAAGATCAAGTCTTAAATCAATTGAGTTTTATGTGGTTATGCGTTATATTGAGGAATTAATCTATATTGATCAAAACATAGGGCTTAATTCATCGATAGACCATTTTGACGAGCTCCTAGATTCACATGTGCTGCTTATATTCAACAAATTTGGTGATATTAAGGCCTTGCGATGATGTCCTGTAGTTTCAAAAAGGTTCTCTAGTATAGTCCCGCAAGTGCAAAGTGTGGTCGTTAAGGTGGACTGTGTTACATCTGTGAAGAAGCCAAACTTAACAACAATTGTAAAAATAGAAGCATATGGAGATATTTGATGAGAATCAAATTAAGAGATATATTAGGAAATGGGATATATTTTGAAAATTCTGTTATATGTAACAATTTTTTATTAACACAAAGATTGCTGATTTTTTCTTTCTGAAAATGAAATGTAAAGGTGATATACAATTGTCAAATAAAATGTTTTTTTTCTAAGCTTTTCATTATGAAAAAGTGACATAAATATATGCCCTTCTAATTGAAATTAAAACCTGCCTTTCAAATTTGATCGCTATTCGTGCTATAGCCACCACACATTTCATTTCGATGACGTGGATTCTCTTCTTAGTGTCGCTGTCAAGCACGACAGAGAATTATTGTTTTCGCCTACTGCAATAGTGGTGAATATTATCCAAAGCGCTAGGAAGCAAATTTTATCTCATTGGTCTAAAGGAACAATAATTGTGATTCCATTTGCGCTAACCATTCTCTTAATTATATTAAAATTTTAAAGTCAAATTTCCTTTCCTGGGAAATATTTTTTTAATAGGCGTTTTCGGCACATGCACATGTTAATTTAATATTTTATATATATAGCTTTGCTACCGCATAACACATTTTCTTTAGTTTTTAAAATATTCGACTCGTAAAGCACAACCGCTCCATACTTATTGCTTTTTTTTGTTTATCTTTCTACTACCACATATCGCCCTTGGATACCATAGGCTCTCTTCTCGTGTCGTGCGTGGAATGAACGAACTGATAGAAGATACCTTGTTAGCATACTATGTGGTCCAAATTTGACTTTACTAAAGTTGTGGGACGACTAGTAGGATTCTCAGCAACTATTTGTTAATTTTCCAACATTTTAGAACTTTCCTACGTTGATAACTGAAATTTGACTTTCAATGTTTCTTTATCTAAGAACATTCTTTAATCGTAACAAATTTGACATTTTTGGTGGTCTATCTTTATAAACAAATGACTTTCAATATTTTTAGTATTTCTTAAATTAAATTTAAATAAATTAATAAAATTTTAAATTTTTACAATATAATTCAAATTTAATAGAATGATAAATATAAATAAAAAACATAGTTTCTCTTGATTAATTTTAGTTTAAATTATCTAAAATTTAAAAAGTTATAAGTTATATAACATTTCAAAATTGTGTTTTCATTAGATATCATTTTTGGGATTTAACTGCATTAATTAAGTCATTCATTTATGACTAAGGTTGAAGAAGTGGGATTGAAACTAACAAGGACTTCTCGAGATGTCACCCATCCCAAAACGACTCTGATTCAAGCGCGCTTAACTGTGGAGTTTTCTCCACAATCAAGCCCACTCAGCTTTCTACCCCATTTGCAAAACCTTAGCAAGTATTGTGCCTCAAAAACCATTCAAGTAGAGCTCCTTTTCTCTTTGTATTTAAGTATGAGGGGTTTCCTCAGTGAAACCCCTCATACTTAAATATACTTTCAATTTAATATAATTGGTTAAAATATTAGTTATTTAACATTTAAATGTTCAAAGAATTTTATACACAGCTAAAAATTTTCTAATATAATTGACAAGCTAAGGTAGGTGTCATGATGGTGAAGCCTCTTATACGGGTAAAAGGGTTGATAATGAACGATTCATGGGTGATGACTCTCACAATAACAACCCCTTTTCTTATCGTTTCTTAAAAATGGTGCATTGTTTACGTAAGGTTAATTTAAATATGTTTCATTCTTTCAATATGTTACATATTTTACTTAAGGTTAATTTAAATAAATTTTATTGGTAAAATTTGTAGAA
The DNA here is from genome assembly GCA_034641835.2 of Pinus albicaulis. NCBI lineage: Eukaryota > Viridiplantae > Streptophyta > Pinopsida > Pinales > Pinaceae > Pinus > Pinus albicaulis. The sequence goes on along the minus strand of CM076584.1, from coordinate 1,308,888,925 downwards.
ATTTTAATACAAATTATGTATTGCTTGGATTCTCCTGATCTAACAATTATACGCCACTGTTAAATACATAATCGCTCCTACAAAAATGTTGCGAAATTTAAAACACGATCGCCAATCGCAATATCAAGAAGAAAGATCAATCACACATAACACAGATGTTTTTACCGGGAATTCATAAAGCTAAAAACCCCACTATCATATATATGTATATATGATGGATCATGAAACAATCTCATACAAAACTCTAATCCAAGAGCTCTCAGTACAATATATAATTGTCTCACACTGCCATACAAAAATTGGCAAATTTATGTGCCAATTCACTACCTCTAGACAACCTGCCTCCACTGCGCAATCCCTGATGGTTAAGAACCTCTGGATGAATGATACTAGCCTGCCTTGATTGCGCAATACTCATAGGCACATTCAATGTGTGTGTGGTTGCATGTGTGCACCCACTAATGTCACAACTGATAATTAAATTGTCCCTTTCACCTACATCTCAACTGGGTCTCCACCGAATCTGACATGCATGTAGTTAACATTAGTAAATATTCAGTTGCATGTGAGACCACTAATTGTGAATTAATTATTAACTAATTCGCTGATCTCTCACTTGTGTATCTTTAGTTACAACTAGCACAACTGAGTTTAACTCACTTAACTGAGTTAAACTACTTTACAACTCACATAACAACACATCCAACTCTGTTACAACTTTGAATCACTCATTTACAACTAATTCCACTTGCATGTCCCACCAACCAACCTTTGAACTCGAATATCCTATAGCTAACTGATTTTCCACTTCAGTTAACTATTTCCAAGTGCTCATTGAGAATAGATTAATGTTTATTTTCCAACTATTATTAAGGGATAATAATAGTCGACATGCATCTAAAATAGACATGCAATCTATAAATAGAACTCACGCATACATCTAAAAATAGAACATCATCTATAAATAGAATTTTCTCCCCATCTATAAATAGAATTAATCTATACATAGAATTTTCTCATGCATCTAAAAATAGACTTCCACCTAAAAATAGCCTGTGTAGACCCCACCTAGTGTAGGTGCTTAATTTTCAAGATGATCAAGGATGTTCTTTCCGGATGCCAATTTCATTGTCTCTTGTTGTAACCTTCAACACACCCTCTCAACAAGAAATGAATGTCCTTGCATGTGACATGCAACTCCATGCATGTGCCCTATAACCTTTGCATGTGCCATGCAACTCCATGCATGCGCCCTACAATCTTTGCATGTGCCATGCAACTCCATGCATGCACCTTGCAACTCTTGTATGCAACACTTCTCTAGTGTTTTTCTCACATGCAACACTTCTGAAACTAAATAGCCTCCAAACAACTGAATCAGTATAATTCATATGTCATCAAAGTCTTATGACTTCTGCTGGTACCAACTGCACATGTCTTCTAGATCCACTACATTGTTGACCTCTACATCCATGTAATCTACACTTGTTGTCAACTTTGATCCGCACTGCAGTATCTGACATTGTCACTTTGATTTCATGTCCTCATGACATATGACTGCATCAATCCAACTGATCTTGCTAATGCTACTGTGTGGGCTCCTCGTAGCCAGGTTCGATTCATGAGATCCACACCATCTCGATGAATCCTTCCCATAAATTTCTTCTTGGAATTACTCATGCATGTCGCCCCACCTCTCACCTGGTGGTATAGCTGCATGTACTCCCTCTTCCCATATGGCACAAAATTTTTCTGCATGAGTGGCTGCTCCCAGTCCATGATCCTCATCTTGTGGCTGCTCTACATCCCGACGTTCACTCTTGCCTGCATGCAAATCCAGCTCCCTCTCAGGGGTCAATTGCATGGCTTTCTCACACTTCCCAACAGTAGGAAGCTCTGTAGAATTCCCATATACATCAAGTCTATAGAGATTCTTAACTCAAATCCCAACCTTCTTGGTTTGCCCTGTTGCTTTGTGTCGCAGGGAAAATTTTCCTTCACTAAAGACAACATCATAGCCTCTATCCTCTAACATTGCGACTGAGACTACATTTTTCTTCAAATCTAGTACATGCATTACATATTTTAAATGAAAGATTTTACGTGACGCCCTATGAAAGGTAATGGTACCAATTCCAGTTGCACTGTATCTTTCATCGTCCCCAACTCAATACGCATCTGGAGATCTTTCTCCTCTAAGTCTTTGAAAATTTTATTATCTCCCGTCATGTGAAAGTAAGCACCACTATCCAAGTACCACCTCGATCCCAATGCAATTGACACCATGCATGCGATCAATGAGAGTTAAAGCTCAAATTGTGAGCCAAGGGCCTCATCAGCTGCAGCTCCAACAACCATCTTGTTCTTCCTCTTTTGTGGATAATTTGTGGCAATATGTCCATCCTAAATTTTTTCTAATATAATTTACAATCTAAGGTAGGTGTCATGATGGTGAAGCCTCTCACACGGGTAAAAGGGTTGATGATGAAGGATTCATGGGTGACTCTCACAATAACAACTCCTTTTCTCATTGTTTCTTAAAAATGGTGCATTGTTTACTTAAGTTTAATTTAAATAAATTTTATTGGTAAAATATAATGAGACGGGCTGACCAATAGGGAAAATTTTCATGATGGAAATTTATCTTAAAGTTTAGAAACCTAGGCATTCTTACTAGTCCTTAACATACAAACTATAAAATGTTTGGTCATATTTTTATAAAAATATTCAAATTTCTAATGATTTTATATAGTTTATGTAAAAAATTGGTTGTTTTCAAGGTAAAATAATTTTATACCATAAAATTTGGGTGAATGTTTTTTAGAAAAAATGGAAATTAGTGAATCTTTTCTCTAGAAAATGCATGGAAAATTAGCTCACGTGAGAATATTAAGACCTAAATTTTCCCTATTAACCAAATGGAATAATATTTTTACTTCATGCGATAAAGGATTATCTATTAGAATTTGGATCATGCATTCTAAATTTTTCTTTACAATGTTGGTAGCGGTGATTATTACTGAAGGGGTGTAACCCATAGAACATAGGTCCTAGATACGTTTTCCAATGTTGTTAGTGATGATTATTTAAAAAGTGGTGTAACCTAGAGAACAACAGAATCTGTAAAAAGGAAAAATGGAAGATAAAATATACTCCAAGATTATTTGTGGTGTCTAAAGATGCTCTTACTACACTTAAGCCATAGCATTATTTTCAAAATATCACATTGTGTGATAAATTTCAATGACTTCTACCCATATCAGGTGTTAGAGAAGGGATAGGTAGGGGAGTGCATAGCCACTATCTCAGTGAGATCAAAAGGGGGGACATGGCCAACCATCCCCCAAGCTCTTAATTATACACAAGGTTGAAGGTTGATGTACTTGGAATATGGTGTAAGGATCAATATAATGCACCAACATAAGCATGTAGTGAAAACAAGGGAATTTATACCAACGTGCAGTGACAAAATTCGTAGGTTCATGATGCCACCCTGAAATTCATTCTCAGCTTGGTCTGCAATGTAAATTAGCCATTCTGAGCAGTGGAGAATACATAGAGGGGTTATCAATTAAACTTGGCATGATTCAGGTTCATTTTCCCATGTTGCGCTTTGTTATTTCACCACATTATCACTTATTATGGTTGCAGGAGGTTGGATTTGGGTTTTGTTGTAAGTTGGTAACAAGCATGGTTGTAAATTGGACGTATAGTGTGGCCATTCTATACATTATGAATGTTTCTACTTGGATATATTCTATTATCTCAACCATCTCCTACTTTTCTATAGCTTCAATTCCTATTCTAGGATTGAATTATCTTCTAGCTTTCCATGAGTTCTTTTCACCAGTTCTTTCAACCTCGTTTTCTCTCCTCACCATTCTTGGCCCACATTCACTCCTATCCTCAATTCATTGTTTCCTTTGTTGAGATTGCAACAAGATGATGAGCTTAGTGAAAAGAGTCGCCTTCACTAAGTGGGCTCGCAGGCTATTTTTGGCGCAAGTCTATTTTTAGACATGTCGATCATATTATATGAGTTGCACGATGCTATTTGTGGATGGTTGCTCAAGTTGGAAAAAATAGATGGACTTCTATTTTTAGACATATTGGGTGGAAACTATTTTTAGATTGCCAGTCTAAAAATAGATATGTCAAATATTATTAGCTCTTGATAATATTTGGACTATAAACATTAACTTATTCTCTTGGAGCACTTCAGTTAAGTGCACAAATGTGGCATAGGAGCTGACAGAAGGAATTACGCTATTCCTGAGGGTTAAGTGGAGCTATTGCATGGAGACTTCAATTATAACTCATGTGACAGAGTTTGGTCGAGTTTTAGAAGTAGTTGGTGGAGTTGTGTTCAGTTTAACTCAGTTAGACACAGTTGAGCTAGTTGTATCTAGTCTAACTGATTGATACACTAGTGAGAGTGGTGTGAATTAATTAATAATTAATTCACTAAATATTAACTCATTAATCAACTGAAGAATACCTCAGTTAACTATAGTGCATGGACAGTTTCAGTGGAGACCAGTGGAGAGATAGGTGAAAGGGAAAGTTGACTATCAGTTGTGACTATAGTGATGCATTGATTGCATCCAACATAGAGTAGAGTTGCCAATGAGGATTGCGTGAGCAAGGCTAGACCAATTCGAGTTCAGTCAGAGCCATTCTTCAGCATGGATTGCACAGTAGAGGCAGGCTAGCAGGTGGTAGATATCGGTGCATGGATTTGCTAGATCGGACCTGATTAGTGTGTAGCGATTATATTGTACTGAGAGCTTGTGAGAAGCTTTGTATGAGGATTGTTACATGATCTCTATGACATATATTATATACAGATAGTTGGGGTTTTTAGCTTCAGGCTTTCCCGTTAAAACATTGTGTTCATATTTGTGAATTTTTATGGGTTCAATGTGTGCATGCAATTGATTTAATTTCCGCATATGATGATCAATAGTAGAAGAGATGTTGTATTGTGCATGAAGCCAAATAGTGTGTGATCAGGAGAATATTGGATGTATAACGCATTAGTTATATAATTTCTACATGGTATCAGAGCTATATTGATCATTGGAGCAATTGCAAATCATTGAAGCGGTTGAGTTTTGTGCTGGTGGAATTCAAATTTTCAGTAGTGTTTTCTTGGTGTCGAAGTTGAGATGTCTTTCAATGGATTGTGATTGGAGTATGCCCTTGAGGGCAGCTCGAATTATATTGCATGGAAGGACAGGATGGAGGCGGTGCTGGAGGATAATGGGTTGAAGGAGTTCATAGATGCAGAAATTCCAAAACCTACTTCTAGCGATGCTGCCGCACTTGACGCATGGAAAAGGAAGACAGCAAAATGTCAAAGGATTCATTTGGAAGGTGTGAAGGATCACATAGTGTCCAAACTTCATGGTAAAGCTTCTCCATTCTTGATGTGGAAATCTTTGACAGACTTGTTCTAAAGCAAGAGCAACCAGAGGAAGTTGGCGCTTAAAGATAAACTCAGGAAAATAAAAATGGAGAAAGGCGACAATATACCCAAGTACCTCACAAAGTTTGTCCAGTGCAGGGATGAGCTGGGAAGTGTGGGGGTTACTATAGATGAAGAGGACTTGGTGAGCTTGGCTCTCCTTGGGCTTCCAAAGAGTTGTCATTCCTATGAGGACTTTGTCAATGGTCGGGAGAAACTGCCAGGATGGGAGCGACTTTGGTCGGATCTTGTGCAGGAGGAGATAAGGCGGAGTACTAGGGATGGATCTTCATCGAATAATGAAGATGAAAAAAATTGCGCTTTGGCTGCCAAAGCAAGGAAGGGGAAGGGAAAGAAAAATCCTTCTCAATCCAGTGCGAAAGGCAAGAAGCAGGACATATCCAATGTGAAGTGCTTTCACTGTCACCAACATGGAAATTACGCCACTAATTGCCCACAGAAAAAGAAAAATAAGCAGGTTGCTGGATCTGCAGCTGGAGAGGCCTTAGCCTCACAGTTTGAGCTAATTTTTTGCTAATCTTATGTTTGGTCTCAAGTGTGATGGGATCAGTGTGGTTTCTTGATAGTGGTGCGTCTTTCCATATGACCAAAGACAAATATTTGTTTACTAATCTAGATGAGAAGGATCTTGGAGTGCACATCGAGATGGGCGATGATGGTAGATGCAGTGCGACTGGTATCGGGACCATTTCCTTTGAGAGGGAGTCTGGAAAACCTTTCATCTTGAAGGATGTCATGCATGTTCCAAGATTGAAGAAGAATCTTATCTCTATGGCGATGTTGGAAGACAAGGGATATGATGTTGTCTTTAGCAAGGGAAAGGCTCTCCTGCGTAGTAAGGCAACTAGTGAAACCCGGAGGATAGGGGTTCGATTTAAGAACCTTTATCATTTGCAAGTAGATGGCTGTGCAGCAATGGCAGGCAAAGCAGAAGGAGTGGTGAGCCGGGATGAGGGCGAACTATGGAACAGGAGATTGGGCCACCTTCACCATGGTGCTTTGAAAATTTTGCAGCAGATTTCTACCGGGCTTCCCAAAGGTACACCTGCGCAGTCAGATCAATGCAAGGGATGTAATTTGGGAAAATTTGTGAAAGCCACCTTTCATGAGAGGGATAGTTGCGCCACGACAATCCTTGAGATAATTCACACAGACGTGTGTGGACCTTTCTCAGCAGCTTCGACAGCAAAGCATAGGTATTATGTGATATTTTTTGATGACTTTTCTCGTAAGTGTTGGATCTTCTTCATGCAGACGAAGAGAGAGACATTCTCTAAGTTCTGTGAGTTCAAGGAACTGGTGGAGAAAGAGTCGGGGAAGCAGGTGAAGGCTCTTAGGAGTGATAATGGTGGTGAATTCATCTCTGGCGAATTCAAAGACTTTTGCAGCACAGAAGGAATTCGAAGAGAGCTCATAGCACCTCATAACCCACAACAGAATGGGGTTGCGGAGCAAAATAACAGAACGATCGTGGGTGCTGCACAGGTGACGTTGCATGATCAGGGCCTTCCCATAAACTTGTGGGTTGAAGCTTGCAACACTGCGGTTTATGTGCAAAACCGTTGTCCTCATAGAGTACTTGGAATGAGTACACCTGAAGAGGCGTTTTCTAGTAAGAAGCCTGATATTTCTCATTTGAAGATTTTTGGCTCACCTGTTTACATTCATGTGACGAAGGATGCCAGGAAGAATCTGGAGCCGACCGTACAGGTTGGGATATTTGTGGGGTACACAGAAACACCCCACAACTATCGTGTGTATTTTCCAGACAGTCGGAAGACTGTTGTGCGACGGGATATCAAATTTCATGAGGAGAAAGCCATGAAGTGTTCGATTGAGAGGGAGCCACACTTGCATGCAGATGAAGAGCTATTAGTTCCTAAGGATGAGCCTCAGGATGTGGATCAGCCATAAGAGGAGGTTCATGGAGTGGAAGAAACCACTCATGCAGCGCCAACCATCAGAGGGCGGAAGCGCACTACAGAAGCTGAGCGACTGAATCTTGATGCAGAGAAGATTGTAGGAGCACCTACATCACAACGCAGACAGAGATAGTCACCTAACTTATATACTAGATACATGACTCTGATGAGCAAGTGTATCGTGACAGAACCATCCCATTTCGAGGAAGCTATGGAGGACCCTGCATGGGTAGATGCCATGGTAGAAGAGTAAGATTCGATTGTCAGAAATAGTGCATGGGAGATTGTCCCAAAGCCGGAAGGGAAATCAGTGGTAGGTTCGAGATGGATATACAAAGTGAAGCAAGTAGCTGACGGGAGCGTCGAGAAGTACAAGGCAAGATTTGTTGCCCGGGGCTTCTCACAGATCGAGGGGATCGACTATGAAGAAACCTTTGCACCTGTCGCAAGGTATTCTTCCATACGGAGAATCCTAGCTCTCTCAGCACAGATGGGTTGGCACATTCATCAAATGGATGTGAAGAATGCGTTCCTCAACGGAGTCATTGAGGAGGAGGTGTACATAGAGCAGCTCGAAGGTTTCGAGATCTTCAACAGCGAGTCGCATGTGTGCAGGATCAAAAGAGCGTTGTATGGGTTGAAACAAGCACCTCGTGCTTGGTACACATGGATAGACAGTTATTTCACTGGTCTTGGATTCACCAAGAGTGAGGCGGATCCGAACCTATACCAGATTGTGGTGGAGGGTAAGTTGTTGATCATTGTACTTTATGTAGATGATTTGATTTTGACGAGTGATGAACAATTGATACTCTCATGCAAGGATGATCTTGCAAAGGAGTTTGAGATGAAGGACTTGGGCCTCCTTCATTATTTCCTGGGATTGGAAACGTGGTAGCGCAGTGATGGACTGTTTGTGTCTCAAGGCAAGTATGCTTGGGAGATACTGGAGAAGTTCAACATGCAAGGCTACAAGCCTATCGACACTCCTCTTCCTGGTGGTTGGAGGAAAGAGGATGCTACATTGGCAGAGGTAGTGGATGCCACTGTTTATCAACAGTTGGTTGGTTTGCTCATGTATCTAGTCAATACATGACTGGACATATGCTATGATGTTAACTAGCTTTCACAAGTTATGGTTAAGCCTACCAAGCTCTTTTCGAAGGCGGGGAAGCATGTATTGAGATATCTCAGAGGCACATCAGGATATGGATTATGGTACAGAAATTCGGATGAGGTGAAGCTGCATGGCTTCACGGATGCAGATTGGGCAGGGAGCCCAACGAACAAAAAGAGCACATCTGGAGGGATTTTCAGTATCGGTTCTACAGCAGTTTCTTGGTACAGCAGGAAACAGAGATCCGTGGCACTCAGTTCAGTGGAGGTTGAGTACATGGCAGCAAGTTTGGCTGCATGCGAGGCTATATGGATGAGGAAGATCCTGGTTGGGTTGTTCGGTTCACACTTAGGTCCTACTGTGATATATTTTGATAAGCAGAGTTGCATCAAACTCTCGGGTAATCCAGTATTTCATGATACATCTAAACTCATTGACATCCAGTATCATCATATCAGAGATTGTGTGCAGCAGAAGATCATGTTACTTTCTTACATTCCTACGGAGGATCAGGATGTTGATATCTTGACGAAGGCGCTCACCAGGAGCAAATTCTAATACCACAGAGACAGGATCGGGGTGGCAGATAATCCCTATCTTGTTGAGAGGGAGTGTTTAGATTGCAACAAGATGATGAGCTTGGTGAAAAGAGTCACCTTCACTAAGTGGGCCTGCAGGCTATTTTTGGTGCAAGTCTATTTTTAGACTATGTCTATTTTTAGACATGTCGATCATATTCTATGAATTGCAGGATGCTAGTTGTGGATGGTTGCTCAAGTTGGAAAAAATAGATGGAATTATATTTTTAGACATATTGGGCGGAATCTATTTTTAGATTGCCAATCTAAAAATAGATATGTCAAATATTATTAGCTCTTAATAATATTTGGACTATAAACATTAACTTATTCTCTTGGAGCACTTCAGTTAAGCGCACAGATGTGGCACAGGAGCTGAAAAAAGGAATTATGTTATTCCTGAGGGTTAAGTGGAGCTATTGCATGGAGACTTCAGTTAGAACTCATGTGACAGAGTTTGGTGGAGTTGTAGAAGTAGTTGGTGGAGTTGTATTTAGTTTAACTTAGTTAGACTCAGTTGAGCTAGTTGTATCTAGTCTAACTGATTGATACACTAATGAGAGTGGTGTGAATTAATTAGTTAATTAATTCACTAAATAATAACTCATTAATCAACTGAAGAATACATCAGTTAACTACAGTGCATGGCAGTTTCAGTGGAGACGAGTGGAGAGATAGGTGAAAGAGCAAGTGTGACTATTAGTTGTGACTATAGTGATGCATTGATTGCATCCAACACGGAGATAGAGTTGCCGTAGGGATTGTGTGAGAAAGGATGGACCAATTCGATTCATTCGAGGAGCCATTCTTTAGCGGGGATTGCGTGATGAGGAAATTGAGCTAGCGGTCGAGAGATCGGTGCATGGATTTGCTAGATCGGACCTGATTAGTGTGTAGCGATTGTATTGTACTGAGAGCTTGTGAGAAGCTTTGTATGAGGATTGTTACATGATCTATATGACATATATTATATACAGATAGTTGGGGTTTTTAGCTTCAGGATTTCCTGTTAAAACACTGTGTTCATATGTGTGAATTTTTATGGTTTCAATGTGTGCATGCAATTGATTTAATTTCCGCATCTAATGACCAATAGTAGAAGAGATTCTGTATTGCGTATGAAGTCAAATAGTGTGTGATCAGGAGAATCTTGGATGTATAACGCATTAGTTATATAATTTATACATCCTTTTAGTAATGAATCTTAGGCATTGGGACGACATTAGTTAAGCTCTCCTAGATGTTTCTTCATTTCTAGGAGTCTTACCTCACTTGTCCGTATATCCTTATTTATACATTGGATTCTCACCTCTGCTCTAAGTCTCAGTCCCTCATATTCACTCCACTACCTCTATATCTCATCCATTCCTCACCTCTCTACATCTCAACTCTAAACCCATAATTAGGTGGTATTCCAATATGCATCGACAACATGCTAGTCTACATTCAGGTTTGGACCAACATCTATAACAAATTGAATGCCATTCGCACCTCCCTCAAGATACAAGCTTCTTTCTAGGAAGCAGTGAAGAGCCCATTGTTGTTGAGGAATCGAAATATCCAAAAGTAGGTTGCTTGCTCCCGCCTATGTCATTAACTGTTGCTTTTTTGTCAGTTTTTATAGTTTTTTGGATATGCTTGCTTTAGAGGGCCTTATGCTTGAATAATATTATGTCATATTTTTCATTTACAAATTTTTTTATGGATGGTTAAAAAGTCAAGTTTTTTTCCATTGGTTGGGTTTCCTAAGTGGTCGACTAGGGAAATTTGGTATATTCAGTTTCTTCAGTCTCTAATGAAATGTAGTTTCTTTGACTGACAAAAAAAGTACAAATAATTTATCTCAATAATTGAATCTAATAGACCCATAGGTTCTTTATTTATGATCTTTTTATCTAACAAAATTTCTTGAATTATGGAAGATTCAATGCACAAGTAATGGCCCATGGTTGTAACTAATTTTGTCAAGCCTCTAACATCTCATCAACTAGTCAATTTTCCTAGTTGGCCTGACAATCTAATTGAACATACGATAAACCACTTAGTAAATAATGTGGTTTACCACTCAATTTATTGTTCCACAAGTCAAATAATCGACCATATAGTAAACAAATAAATAATTAGACCCATTGATTGTTCCATTCACCATATGGTTTATTACTCTACTAGTCGATTTGATCAACTATCTCTCGTAATGGTGTCATGAACCAACATAACCTAATGTTTTGACATAAGTTAAAAAACACCCTTATATGTATAGTTATATAGAGACTTATGATGTGAAATTACATAATTAAGAAACCTCCCATAATTTGAGCTCCCTAAAGTCGAAAAAAATCTCCATGGTTAAGAAGATTAACTTCTAATAATGGTTTGGTGGATATATCAATAATTTTAGATCATCTATTTTGTAATAATCAAGAGAAACAACCTTCTCTTGAACCAATGGTATTATGTAGTGAGCATGAATCTCAACATGCTCCATCTTACTATGTGTAATAGGGTTGTCAACAACCTAAATTATATTCTATTTTTCATAATAAGTATAAGTCAAGGCATTTATAGGAAACCCAAATTCTCCCAATAGTTATCAAATCCATACCACCTCTATATTTCCATTACTCACACAATAATACTAAGCTTTCATAGTTTAAAAATAAAATAGCTTTTGTTACTTGCATAGTGAGATTAGTATTCCAAAAATGGAGCAAAAAATATACCTGAAAGTGTAGCTATGAACAATGTGTCACCTACTCAGTTAGAGTCAATGAAGCTACCTAACAATTCTAAATGAGACAATACTTGGTACCAAGGTGAGATGTATCTTTGAGGTAATGAATGGTCCTCTTTGTGGTGTTCTAGTTCATTTCGTGTGGACATTGTATGAGTCAAGAATCCTAATTAGTATTAAAGGAAATTTTAGGCCGATTTTGAGTTAAATAAATAATAATATTGATTAATTTCCAATAGAAGATGACATCGACTTTTGGAGATCGAAAATTTAATACCCTCCCAAAGAGGTATGCGACATAACTTACAATCATCCATATTAAAAAAAATTAATAGATCCAATACATATATACATTGATATGGAAAACATCATGAGATAGAGGTACAACTTGAAGACCAAAAACGTAGCATAGAAGAGTATGATCCATCATTAAAATGGTGTTAGAAAGACGCTTGCTCAATCTCAGAATTATTTTCGTTTTCATTGGTGACCAAATAATCAATATATACAACAACAATCAATGTGTTACCATTAACATGTAATTCATAAATATTATGATCAAATTCAAAACATTCAAATCCAAGATTGAGAAAGAAATGATATATCCTTTCAACCCAAGACCTAGGGGCTTGATTCAAACCATAAAGGTACTTTTGTAGTTGAAAAAATTAATGGATTTTTTCACAAATCTAGAGCGTTGCTCCATAAAAATTTCTTCATATAAGTTTCCATGAATAAAGGAAATTTTAACATCCATTCGGTGGATCTTCCATTAGAAGCAAGTACCAAGCGAAAGGATCAATTGAAATAAAATCATTTTTGTTGTGGGAGAAAAGGTTTCAATGTATTTGATTCCTTGTTGATGAGAAAAATGTTTCACAACAAAATAAGATTTATGATGCTCGACTACACCTTCAAATATAAATTTGATCTTCTAAACCCATCAACATTTTACAAAACTCTTCCCTTGAGTTTCAGGAAATAAATCCCAATTGTGGTTCTTAAAATGAGAATCCAAGTCATTTCACATGGCATACATCCATTCATTTTTTCCTTCTACATCATGATAGGAGATAAGATCACAAGTCTTAAGAACATGAGCCTTCAAAGGAGCAATCTCCTACTACTTCCAACAAAAAAAAAAATCTACGTGAAGAGATATCACCAATATCCAGTTCAATAGAGTCAAGTGTCTTAGTATCCGATTGACGTAAAAAAGGAGTAAGCGAATAGACATTGATTTCAGAGGGTCAATCAAGGGAGGCAATAGTTTTAGTTTGTTTAGACCAATTACCAGTCGGCATAGGAATAAATTTTGACTAACTAGTCAGAATCCCAAAAACGTAGGGTAGTTTATCCATTACTTGCAACAATATCAAAGCAATCATTATATAGTTGCCCAGTAGAAGAGCTCAACAACTCAAGGCTTGATAATTCTCAATAAATATGACATTTATTATAATAATGATCTATTTTTTGACATGATCTAATAACGATAGGATCTAGATGATTTTGAATATCCCATCATGTTGCATGAACAACCCTTTGCATCTAATTTCATCCTAAAATAATTGAAAATATGTATCCAATAATTTAATCAAAATGTTTTTAGGTTATTGGAAGTAATGCTTCCATGTGTTGTTGTGAGTTGTCATTGTGAGTTCCAAAATGCCAATATAGATGTTGTTGTTTCCAATGTATGAGTTGTAGTCACGATCTAGAAGTGTGGAAGTCAGAGATTTATTTCCTATATATGTGTAACTATTGTGATCAATAAAGATATAAAAGTGTGTTTTGGTGTTGTATGTAATTGTTCTCTAATCTCTCTATTTTTTTCTATCATGGTATCAGAATTAGTTCAACCTAGACTCTTTCACAAGAGAGGCTGAGATCATGAAATTTTATCCATGATGCTCCTTTGTACATAGATTAGTTTAATAGAGTATTTTATCTATTTTTTGTGTGAATATTTTATTTGTGTGTCAATTGTGGATAGTTGCATGAAAAGGATAATTGCGAAGATCCGGTGTTGTCGTTGCTGTGTGAAGAGACAAATATTTGTAAAAGAAGAGGAGATATGCTTGTGAAGAAAGTGGATCAACATAGTTTTGGTTTGATCTAGTGTGGATATAAAATTGAGAGAAACATATAGATGTTTTAAATGACGGGTTTTGATATTATCATATGGTGCAAGATATACAGTTGTGGCATGGAGGTGGAATGTTTGCATTTCTCATTGTAGACCCCGAGTAATAAAATATTGTGGTATTTTTTATCTATAGATCGAGATTCAAATTCTACATATTTGATGGAAAATACCAATATGCAAAGTTATTATTGTTATATTTGATATGATATGCACAAATCAATAAAGAGTAGTCATTGGTTTTTCCTCTGTACATTTTGGTGGTTGGTGATTGTGTGCTTTTATTCATGAATTTCCATGATCAAGGCTCTAGGTTAGAGTCTTAAAATCACTGACTCTACCAAACCAATATTCTCAACCAAAAGTACTTTGCACAAAGAAAAATATAAAGCAGTAAAGCACACATGCACAAGATAGACAATTTTTAACAAAATTGTTCAATAATGTACAACCCAATCTTCGTTATATTAAAACAAATATGAATAATACAATAGTATATGGTATACAATATACAATGACAAACTTCATTGCAACTTTGATGTCGTATCATGTCATGTTGTTCCTTCACTTCCGTATGGCTCAGTAGTTGCCCCTTAGTCCTTCAAAGGACAACACATCGAGATTCCAGGAGGCCTTGTTGTTAACACTATTTCACGTCATTTCTATAGAATGGACATGAGCTTATCCAATATTCTCTCTAGGTAGGCATAATATCGAGCTCCAATATTTCAGGATAGCAATCACCTCTTTCCATCAAAGTGTTTCTCTTTGGCACCAAAATTCACCCAACCTTCAACTCCTCTTCGTCACTTCAAGATAACACGTCTAGGGCTAATTTGGGTAGCCAACACAATTCCCTCCACCAGATAAATGGCACCCAATTCTACACTACAATATTTGCACCAATGAAGGCTTATGATCACTCAAAAAAACCTCCAAATTGGCTCCCCCAGGCTGCATGAACAATATGAACCAATAATGGTCAATATCCTTGACCCAACACACACAATATACACTCCAAAATGCAGGCACTAGCTCATTGTTTGCATTAGGGGAATTTTGAGGTATAAAATGAGCCTCCTAAGAAAAATGTGCAACCAAAATAAACTTTATGAGAGCCAATAAGATTCAAGATGATGATGTCAAGCATGGGGGATGATTCAACTTTTTTGGAGTAAAAAAGTAAAAAGATTAAAAAATAATAAAATAATAAAACTATTTTTTCAACTTATCTCCCTAAGGGTTTACAAAAATTTCGAGTGAGAGTACTCATTGGATGAAAAAATTAATTCCTCATCCAAGGAGTACACATGTTGCATACTTTTGATGGACCCTGCTACATGAAACTGAGAAATACTTGAAAAAACATGATTGCAACCATGTTTTTCATGTATTTCTCATTTTTCATGTAGCAGAGTTCATCAAAAGTATGAAACATGGGTACTCCTTGGACGTGATATTAAATTTTTCATCCAAAGAGTATTCCTACTTGAAATCCGAGTAAAACCTTCAGGAGATAAGTTCAAAATACGACTTTAAAAAGTTGTTTTTTCTCTTTTCCCTCTAAAATTTGATGATGTAGTCAAATCCGATTTTATTATTTCCACTATTATTTTATAATTTCATTAGGAGGCCCATTTTAGACCTCAAAATTCCCCTAATGTGGTCTCTTTGAATGTTGTACTTTTGGACTGGTTAGGGAACAAGTCCTAACAACCCTCACAAAATTGCTACAACAATGCTCCTTTAGTTTCGGTTACCCTTCTTGACCAATATTTAATCCCCAAATTGCATGTTCATGCTACAACACTCCTAAATAGGCCTTGAAAACCTCCTGTATTTCCTTATAACATGCCTACGGTGGATCTAGGGCCCGCGGCTTGCTACAACAAGAATTCTCCTTGTTGCGACATCCCTTCACAAGGTCTGGACCTTTCCTTAACCGACAAAAATAGTTCAAACTTGCTCCTATACTGCCTCATCCTCCAAGAATAGTTCCTAGACCCTCATTTTTGAACCTCAGTCTCCTTAAAATTCCCTAGAACTGATCTCAGACTTGTGTTCTTGTCTTCTTCCTTTGTTGCAGCCCAAACAATCAATTCTTCTTCCTCAACAAGTTCTTATCTTTCCTTATGCTGCAAAAAATAGATGTTTCAAATGAATTGAACTCACCTCTTATTTATACCAAACATGAGGGTTCCACGAAATCATGAAGAAAAATGTATTTTGGATAATTTTACTTCAATCCTGCATGACTTGAGTACCAAAACATTCATTTTCAACTTCAAAAATTCATATCTCCACTTCTACAACTCGGAATTCAAAGATTCTCGAAGTGTTGGATTCTCCTTTCCAATGTCTATCATATCATTCAATCACATGTAGAAATGTGCTCATAGAAATTCCCAAAACATGATTTGGTTCAAAACCCCATACTTGGATTCCAATCCCATAAGTGACCTTTGTGGCGCTTTTCCTTCCAAACCTTGAACCCTAGGGATTGGAGTACCTCCCTAGCTACACAAATAAACACTCCCTCTTAGCAAGGGAGGTACTTCTAAGACTAGGAAATATATCATCATCATCATCATTATCGCAACACTTTTCCAACTCCCAGTGCTCACAATCACAAAAATCCCTTTTTTGTGAACTATGCCTTTCTCGAAAGTGTCACTGTGACTTCTGGAAGCATCTTACTTCTTATTATTCTTCTATGTTTCTTTCCAATCCCTCAATGATTCCTTATTGGTAGATGTGGAAGAACCCTTGGTCCACACTGACCACACACTCTTCTTGGGATGCAAAGTCTCTCTTTGAATCAACAAGGTTATGCTAGAATTTGACTCCCTCTAATTCTTTCGAACCTGGACCTTCTCAGGAAAGTATACCTTCTTCTAGGGAGCTTGTACCTACTCCTCTGAGGCATGCACTTGTACCTGCACTTTCTCCTGCTTCTCTAGAACCTCAACCTGCTCCACCTACTCCTTTCCAGGATCCATTAATTGTCTCGCAACTTGTAGAGATCATGCTCTCAAACTATGAGCACAATCCCGTCGGACCTAGAACCTTTAGGCCTGAGTCTTTCCTTATCATCCTGGAACAATACCTCAAACGACTTCCTCTCGATCATCGAGACGGAAACCATGCTATATCTGAGTCCTGGTACAAAAAGTACATCATGGACCTACATCACACATCCCGTCTTCATCATGAATGGCACAATGCCCGATCATCGGATATCCAACTAACTCTTGTCGCACAACACCATGTGCAACTTCGAGTCCCATTCAACTAGAATCTCAGAAAATTCTAGTGACAATATCATATTCTTTGTCGCACCACTGTCCACATACCATCCATTCTCATCGATAGTACCCTGCGAGAAATGAGAAATCATAAAAAAATGCTCCTCTTGCAATTTCTTGGTGAGATCATCCATCTCAGCTAAAGTGGAATTACCAATGACCTACTTTCATTTTCTCTTCTAATCTTCTCCCTTATTCTTCATCGGACATCTTGATAAAAAATGAACCACCTTGCCACAGTTGAAACACTTGACATTACTCAAGTATTTCCTCAGCCTACCCTTCATTCGCGATGGAAGTGCCACATCCTCCTATACCTTCCTCAATGGATGAAGATCCTCATCTCACAACTCTTCATGAACTAAGTCATCCCACCGTCTATTCCAGTCTGGTAATTTCTTTCTGGAAATGATTCCTTTGATGAAAGGATTCCATTCCTTGGTGAACCCTATCAAGGAAATCCTCACCATATCTCCATTTGAAATTTTCACACCGATGATAACAAGCTATTCTCTGACTTGAGATAACATCGTAAGGTGCGAAGTCACTCCTTCACTCTTTATCATCTTGGTGGAGTTCAAGTTATCCTCCAATACTAGTACCCCGTGCTCCTTCTTATTCTGGAACAAATTCTAAAGAGCCATCAAGATCTCATGTGCATTGTTCTTCTAGGAAAAATTAGGTATTAGGGAATCCTTCACACCATAAAGGATGATCAATCTCGCATTTGTATCAAAATCTTCCCATATATCCATCTCCTTAGGGTCGGTTGGCTTCTTGAACTCTTTCTTGGTAAAATCCCAAATATTGGTGACTTGAAAAACCAACTTGATCCTTCGTTAGAGTCGGTACCCCTAAAAATCAAAATCAAACCCTCCTATTTATTTACTAGCCTAAAATCAGTATCCATTATAAGTCATCTCAGGCCCTATTGGACATCTTTTGCCGAGATAGACCCAGAGAGAGCCCTCTCCTGTCCTCGTAGGGCTAGCTACGAGGCTGAGCGTGGTTTGATGTTGCCTTGAGTTTTGCCTTACTTTACCCTAAGGTGGATTTGGGAACTAACACCTTCTAAGGACTATAGTTGGACAACCCTTCCAACCTTTCCTCATACTCGAGACATGCCTGCAACTTGGACATTGTCACCTACAATGTGACTAACTCCCGCTAACGTTGTACTCTATTGAGCACAAGTCTGATTCACTAAATTCCAAAGTAGCTCATACACGCTTTGATACCATGTTTAATTTCCATGATATTGGGTCTAGGTTATATTTTTAAAATCATTGACGCTACCAAACAAAGAATCTCAACCAAAACTACTTTGCACAGTGGAAAATATAAAGCAGTAAATTACACATGCATAAGATAGACAATTTTTAACAAAATTGTACAATAATGTACAACCCAATATTCATTATGTTAAACCAAATATGAATAATACAAAAGTCGATGGTATACAAGATAGAATGGCAAACTTCGTTGGAACTTCGATGTCATATCTTATCCTGTCGGTCCTTCACTTCTGTACTTCTCACTAGTCACCCCTTAGTCCTTCAAAGGAAAACACATCGTGTCTCCAGGAGGGTTGCCTCCTAAGACTGTTGCACGCCACTTTTGTAGCATGTACACAGGTTGGTCCAAAATTCTCTTTGGGTAGGCCTAATCCCAAGCTCTAGTATACCAGGCTAACAGTCACCTTTGTCCATGAAGGTGCTACATATTGGCACCAAAATTCACCCAAATTTCAGCTCTTTTTTGCCACTTCAAGATAGCTTGTCTAGGGCTACTTTGGGTAGCCAAAAAACTGCCCTCCACCATATCAATGGCACCCGATACTACACTGCAAGATTTTCACTGATGAAGGCTTATGATCACTCAAAGAAGCCTCCAAATTAGCTCCCATGGGCTGCATAAACAATTTGATCCAATACTGATCAATATCCTTGAGCCAACATGCATAAGAAGCACTCCAAAATGCATGCACTAGATCATTGTTTGTGGTCTCTTTGACTGCTGCACTTTTGGATTGGTTAGGGCACAATACGTAGTCCTAAAAACCCTCACAAAGTTTGTACAGGAGTCCTCCTTTAGCTACAATTACCCTTCTCCATCAAGCTTTAAGCCCCCTGTTTCCTGTTCATTCTACAACACCCCTAAATAGGACCAACGTCCGTTTTTTCTTGCCTTAGAATAGGCCTACGGTGGCTCTAGGGCTTGTGACTTCCTGCAACAATTTTTCTCCTCTTGTTGTGGCAACCGTTCCCAAGGGTCCGCACCTTTCCTTAACCCTCAAAACAATTTATACTTCCTCGGCCTCCAAGAATAGTCCCCTGACCCTCCTTTTTGAACCTCGACCTCCTCAAAATTCCCTAGAACAAATCTCGACCTCCTGTTCTTGTCTTCTTCCTTTGCTGTGACCCAAAAAATCATGTCTTCTTCCTCAACGAGCTCTTATCTTGGATTATTTTGCACAAAATGGATGTTTAAAATGACTTGAACTCACCTCTTATTTATACCAAAGAAGAGGGTTCCATGAACTCATGAAGAGACATGTCTTTTGGCAAATTTTACTTCAAGCCTACATGACTTGAATACCAAATAATTTATTGGAAACTTCATAAATTCATATCTCCACTACTACAACTCAGAATTCGATGATTCTCTAAGTTTTCGATTCTCCTTTCCGCCCTCTATTGTCTCATGCCATCACATGTAGAAATGTGCTCATGGAAATTCCCAAAACATGATTTGGTGCAAAACCCCATACTTGGGTTCCAAACCCACAAGTGACCCTTGTGGTGCTTTCCCATGCAAACGCTAAACCCCAGGGCTTGGAGGACCTCCCAAGCTACACAAATCAACAGTTATTCATTATAAAAAGTCTTGGTGGTTCTTAAAATAGAAGCCCCGATGTTCGAAACATCAATTCTTGTGTGTTTTTATTGCTTATAAAAACAGTTGGTGGTTCTTAAACAGGAAGCCCCCATGTCCGAAACATCAATTATTTTGTGTTAGTATGGTCAAGATATTTGATCAACTTTTGAAAACATTCACTATCCAGACCTCCATCTTAGTAACTAACGGATAGATGAAAGTGAAAAATCCGAGAGATGGTGGTTGATCCATAGGATGGTTCATTACTTAAAAATTATTATCCGTCGAAGCGTCAAAGAGCCAAGGTGTCAATATTTTTGATCTTGTAGTGTTCATCAATGATGGTTAGAGGCAGTTACGTTCTAAATGGAGGTCAAGTGATAGCTTGAATATGTGGTGGTGAAACAATAGTGTTTGTGATATTCCAGAGTGGATGTGAGTGTTGATGAAGACCAATCAGAAAAATATTATCCTTGTTGTTGTAATATGTGTTTTCAATGTTTTTCATGTAAGTATTAAGGGAGAGTATTGAAAGTAATGCTTCCATGTTCTATTGTGAGTCCCCAAGCGTCAATATAAATGTTGTTGTTTCATAGGTATGAGATGTAGTCATGATCTAGAAGTGTGGAAGTTAGATATTTATGTCCTATATATGTGTAACTGGTGTGATCAATAAATATATAAAAGTGTGTTTTGGTTTTGTTTGTAATCTCTCTCTGATCTCTATTTTTTTTTAACAAAAGTGATTGGTTGGGGGCTTCTTCCCACACAATCTCTTGATTGGAGTACTAAACTAATAATTCTATTTCAAACAAGATTTAGGAGATAGTTGGGTGATAACATGGAGTTGGGTTGCACTTTTTGTCAAGACAGGGCGTGTTTAGGTGAAAAAAGAGGGATCGAACGAGCCATTTGAGCATGGAGAAAAACAACCAACCTATCCAACAACCCCACCAACCTCCTAGAGCCTGAAGCCAAGGTAGGTTTCCTATTCTTTTTTTTGTGTATTTAATTTTTCTTGCAAAATTAATAAATTAATTTGAAAAATAAAACTTTAACCATATAAAAACCATGAAAGCCACAAAAAAATTTGCAAATAAACCTAGAAAACCATAAACGTAACCCCCACAAAACCACCAAGAAAATTCGTCGAAACTACCAATAGAATTATAATTTGGGGTTTCAATTTTTTTCTTACTTTCAATTTGGTAGCATGATTATTATTAAGATTTTCTAATTTTGAATGGTAAAAACATTATTTTCTAATTCTTTTAGGTTTTAAATATTTTCATTAGTAATTTAGTGAAATAAATTTTAATTTTTTATTATTATTTAAAATGAATTTTAAATTTCAAACAAATTTGACTGAAAATATAGCCCAAAAAACTCCAAATCAAAAAATAACTAAATTATTTAACCAAAAAAAAAGAAATTAGGAGCTTGCCATTGATACAATGAATATTTTTTTCTCATGGTGTCCAACTTCTATTACATATCAAATAAGAAATTTTATCTTATTTTATTATATTATATTTTATTATTTTAAATTCAAATTAATTTATATTTTAAATATTTTTTAAATGATAAATATCGTATGATTAGTTTTAACAAATTAATTACTTAAATTATATATATATATATATATCCAGAAAATTGCTTTTGGAGTGAACAAACTCATTTTGACTCTTTTATAATTTTTACCATTTGTGTCATTATGTAGAGTGTTGTACAAGAAACATTGTCCTCATGTGCTTGCACCTAGCACATGTCATGTGTCAAAGTCAAACATTATAAGAACTTCAATTCTATTTGAGTATTTGGTTGGCATGAAAATTTACTAGTTTGTCAAATAGGTTTATTTCAATTTTTTACATATAAATTTACATATTTATGCCATATGAATACAATGCATTATTTAGAAATGGGAAAAAATGTGAAGGTAGATTTGGTCACTTCTTTCAATTGTGTTTACATGAAGCTCAATACTTTGGTTCACGTTATATTATGTTGCTTGAGTTTAGAAAAGGATTCTTTGTCAACATTTTTTCTAAGTCAACTTTTTCTTTCTTGGATTAGTTTATTTGTGCTATATGTAATAATTTAGTCAACATTTTTTTCTTGGATTAGTTTTTATGTTTTATATGTAATATGAAAATGCATCCCATATATGCACCCCAACCCGAGGTTGTTAGAATGCTAGGGGGTCTGTTATACATGGTTGGGCTCATGATAGATCACGTAGCCCACCCAAAGTGAGTGTCAGAGCAAATGTTTTTATCTCTCTTGACAATTATGATACCTCCAGTGGACATTCTTCACCTATTTTAGGTACACAACCTACATTTTGAAATCATTTTTAAACTTTATGTGTTTATGTCTTCAAATTGTCTTTAATTTTTAAATTTTCCTTAACTGATGTATTCAAATTAATGTACATGTTATTATTATTCTAGTTTGTTAAATATATATGCTAAATTATGTTTACGATTTATAGACCCTTGGGAGGGTGAAGTTGAGGATCACAGTGCAACATCCATTCCTCCGTGGGAGGATGCTACAACTCATATAACATTGGAAGATGTTAAGACCCAACATACATGTATCACGCGAGAGTTGGATAACATCCCTGCAAGTTCAACTACTAGGCATAGTTTGTATTTTATGGTGAATAACATCAATAGGTTGATTGAGACATACTGGAGGTCAGGCCCATAAATTTTCCTCCTACAATCCATACAAAAGGTTAGGAGGCTTGAGGTTAGAGGCCCACATACTTCACAGGTGGTGAAAGAGGCCAAAAACGATGTTCGTGGGGAGTTTTTCTACATCGCTCTGGATCACGCTACTAGCCATAAAGTTCCAATTCCACTAAAATATTTTAAGAATGTTGATGTGGCCCCCTTTTGTGTATGATTGTTTCATTGGAGCTTCGGGCCAATTCCCCCGACCTGACCATGTCGCCATTTATTTTTCCAAGAATATATATGCAAAGTTCATGTTATGTATAAGGCCATATTATTGATAGTGAATCTCATTATTATGGAGCCATCTTGGGATCTATATATTATCACAAGGGGGCTCGTTGGGACCCGGGCATGTACCACCACCTCCAAGATTCTTGCCACTACCGTCTTGGATCATGGTATTGCCGACAAAGCTAGAGGAGTCGTCGCAACTGGATGCTGAGACCAAGGATACCATTGCAGATAACATGAAGACGTCATTGGTTAGTGGGCATGTTACATTACATGGAGATATTAGGAGACGAGCCTTTGAGAATTTGTAGAATTGTAAACATTATCTCATTCCAACAATAAAACTAAAAAAAAAAACTATCAAAAGAATTTGTAGAATTGTAAAGAAAAAATAATTTGTAAGATTGTAGACAAAGACCAATGATATTTAGCCTTTGAGAATTTGTAGAATTGCAAACAAAAACGAATTTGTAAAATTGTACACAAAGACTAATGATATTTAGCCTTTGTCACTTTATTGATAACTACAGAACATTTGTCATATTTCAACTCGTTTGACGGGTCACTAACTAGTCTTAACAGCTAAGGTTGCTCCCTGGATCTACACCGAATTCACTGCAATATTTGGTGTAATAACTGATGCGGTCATTAACTTCGTCAGTGTTTCCACCCTTGCATTCTATTGCTCCGTTGATTGCTTGAATGGTTGCCCCAAATCCTTGGCCAGATGTAATAGCGGAGTGACAGGCGCTGTTCACATTCCAATACCAGAGGGCAGTCTTCCACGCGATTGAGGCATCCTGAGCCACAATTTCAGGGTGATTCAACAGATCCGCGCCCAGGTAATTTCCAGCTGGACCATAGTTGAAATTCCTGCAAAATGTTAGAGCAAATTGTGAGTCGCCAAACAATTTGAATATAGAACATGGGTGTTGAAATTCCTGCAAAATGTGAGAGCAAACAAGCAGCAAGCAAATGGTGGGTCACCAAACATTCAATTCAATTTCAATAGAGAAAAAACCTTATAACATATACAGAAAGAAACATACCATGAGAGTTGTATGGGGCCACGGCCGTAGTATTGCTTCCCGGGTGCGCAGGGATATTGCGTACTGTTGGAATCACAGTAATCGCCCTTCTGTATCTCCTCGATGTAGCAGAAGCCTGTCAGTGAATTACAATATAGCTTCAAATATAAATGTAAATATCTTCAAATTCTGAAATGAAAACATAAATTTTATAGATTTTGAGAGGATATTAAGAATATATTGATAAAAACATAAGTTATTATTATATATGGATGTGAGACATACCAATAGTTTCGTGAGCAACGTTGGCGAAGAAAGCGGCAATTTCTCTCTTCTCGTCATCGGAAGTCCCAGTTGTGCCGAATCCAGAGAATGCATTGGCCGCAGTAATGAAGTCACTGTATGTATAGAAATTCTTTGCTTCACAGGTATCAGAAACCCCAGATACAATTCCATTGAAGAAATCTTCGGTAGCAATATTCTGCACATCACCACGGCACGTAGAAAGGGCAAGAGCAAGCCCTAGAATAAACACGCTCGCTGTCTTAATACGGAAATGAATTTCCATATTGGCTCCTATTGTCGATCAAGACTGATGTTGTCACTGGCACAGACACAGAAAGAGAACTTCACAGTTGTGTAATGCGAAAAGGGCGAGACAGGTGTTTGGTTATATAGCCATATACGTGGGTAGTAGGCTGATCTTTAGTTCATCTGATTCGAAGAAGATTGACACTATCCCACCCCACCATTCTAGATGAGCTGATTCGTTGACTTGACTTCTTCCACCACACGTTTGGGAAATTAATCGTTGTCCTGTTTGGTGAAAGCGTTAAGACTCCAAAAGGCGGAACCATTCACATGAATCACAGCCAAAAGCTGGATTTTGTTGTGAGTCAACCACGGCCACTCCCCTTTACGCGTAGTGTAAGTAGGCAGCAGAGATGACATTTTTGTAAAAAAAATAATAATGAAAATTTCAACACGATTCTGATAAAATTTGGAATTTTTTTTTGGAAATTCAAGTTTGAGTTTATTCTACGGAGCTCCGGAGGTGTTCAGTAATAAAATTGGCCGAGGTTGTGGGGAAGGTGCGGTAGATTTAGGGGCTGTTGCTCCTCGGGTGACTTGGTGTTGCAGCGTAGCAAAGGGTGGGGGGCAGGGGTGTTAGACTAGTGCATGTCGAGAGAGAGATCGGGTGCAGTAAGAAGGTCTTGGGCGCGGTATGGAAAATCGCTAAGTATTTGGGGACTCGAGTTCACAGTCTGAATCCACCAAGAGTCAACATTTGGTGGCGGCCATGGTAGTATCTCCGGCTAAGTCATCGAGACAGGTTGAGGCTCCGGCCACCCTTGAATCAATTTCTGCCCAACTCCAGCATATTCAACTCAACCTCAACCTGGACACTTTGGGCCAACAAAGGTATGAAGATTGTAATGAACTCGTGGCCTACATTAATTCTATTCAACACCTGCAGAATGAGACTCTTGAAGCTTTGGATAGTCTGCGTCGTCTTCTGCAGCGCTCTCATGACCACCTCCGAGCTTTAGAGGCCTAAGTGGACCATATTGACTACTATATGCACAACCAAGGTCGCGTCTTCGCGTCTCCTCAGGCAGGTCCTCTGCACTCTCTTCTAACACTCTCTTCCATGATGATCATGTTGTTTTGGTTGTTTTGTAATTTTGTACTTATAATAACCAAGAAACCAAGAGCATCTTATACCTTGGCTAGCACCCAAATCTTTCTTGGCACTTCAAGCCTTTTAAATTGCCTAAACATAACACAACTATGTGTAAATTTTGAAATGATAATATAAACTAACTATGTGTAAATTTTGATATGATAATATAAACTAAACTATGAAAAAGAAAAAAAAAATTTAAAAACCATAATTTGTTTTTAATGTTAAATCCATTTTAATTATCTAAAAGTAATTCAACCACTTCCACATATTTAAAAAAAAACACCGAATTCCAGCTAAACATAACTTTCCAATCAAAACTATCACCTTAGATAATGCCCTTTGCTTCATGGGCGAATAGAGAGTCAAACATGATGGAGGCACCACCACTGCACTTTGTATAATGCCCTTTGCTTTATGGGCGAAAAGAGAGTCAAACATGATGGAGTCACCACAACTGCACTATGTATAACTTTATGGGTGACAGAGTAATGACATGAAACGCCTGCAAGGTGATAATGCCCGAGTAGAGAGTCAAACATGATAGAGTCACCAGTACTTGATTATTTATAATTTTACGAATGAAAGAATAATGACACGAAACGCCTGCAAGTTGACATACATATATGGTTGAAATTTGGTATCAGGTCACTGGGTACAGTGTAAATAAATTTTCAAGATGGCCCTCTTCTGTTAATTTTTTTGTTTATGACAAGCAACTCCTACCTGACATACAGACAGGGTTGAACACTTAAATAATTTCGCTTAAATATTTCCATAATGACACTTAACTATTTCGCTTACTATTTTACAAAATTACCTGCCAAAATTATACTGGCTTCATATGCATATCAACTCATGGCATTTTATTAAGCAAGTTGTCTATGGAGGCAATAATTTTGTTTATGGAATTTTTTTCATATTTGATTTAGTAAATTTTTTTTTTTTAAAGATATTGACTTTGGTACTGTTTATCACTTTTTTTATACTGGAAACGGAATTAGAACCAAAAGTCTTGAACTTCAATTTGTAATCTAGATTTTGGAAAAAATCAATTGAATTATATCAAAATTTTGTAAGAATTTCTATTATTTTTTAAACTATTCTTTTAATATAATAGGTGTATGTTAATAAATTCACAGTGATTAACACTGAGAGCTAGATTTGAAAATAAATAAAATATAATAGATATATATTAATAAATTGAGAATGAATGGTGGGAGTTAGATTTGAAAATAAATAAAATAAATCTATATTGATTAATATAATGGATATAATAGGAAATTGGGAGTGGTTAATGGTGGGAGTTGATTTTCAAAACAAAGGAAATATATTTGAGGGTGATTTAAAATGTATTTTTTAATATTAGGAATATGGGGTTTTTGTTTTTTTTTTTAATAAAAATTGCTCTGATTTAGTATGGAAAGAATGTAGCTACTGGGAAATGTGGTTGGTTTCAGCTTGCCACTTGTGGTGTTTTTAGACTATTTCTACAAATGGTGGTTTGCTTGGTTTTGGTTTTGGTCTGGGCAAATGCTGAAAGTTTCAGGCGTTCGTTGCATGTATAAATTAGTCATGGGGTTGCTGGATTTTTTGTATAAAAGTCCTTTTGTTGTATTCTGGAAGGAATGTTGTTGTTGGGGAATGGCGTTGGCTTCAGTTTCTGTCTTCAGCTTGCCAGTGATTAAATTTTACTATGTTCAGAATTTGGGAAGAATGTTGCATAATTTTAAGAAGCGACTGTCGGACAATGATAAAATTGTTCTGCTTATTTTTGTGATTGTGAGCTTTATGTCGTTGCTTAGGGCCTTCTGTTGCTTTTTCTTAAATGGTTTACTTGTTATTTGGGTTGGCGGTTTTCGCTTCTGGCCATGGATAACTGGGAGTGAGTTAGCGGTTTGGAAGTTGGTTCGTAGGAGTTCTGAATGGACGATGGTCAATTGTGGGTTGCAAATTTGGGTTGTTTATGAGTGGAGTAGTTATATATCCCGATTTCTCTGTTTTGTTTTCAGGGTTTCGCTTCTGGTAATAAAACTTGTAGCTTTTGTTAAATTGGGTAATGGAAAATGTCTGTCTTCCAGTTTACAAAACTCCTATTTTTTTAGTTTTCTGATATGTATCTATCCTGGATATGTTGTTTGGTTGTTAGTATCAGAAGAGTCTCTTCCTGGTTTTTCTAAGATGGTAAAGAAAACTTAAGGCAGGAAGCCAAAAGTAAATAAAGGCAAGAAGCCTATCTCTCATGAGCCTGTGAAAAGAGGAAGGAAATCAACAAAGCAACTTCTGGAGCCGCTAGTGCAAATGTTTGTAGCAGATATTCCCAATTCTGTTAAATTTCGCATTTATGGTTGGGAAACTGAGGCTTTAAACAAAATGAATGTGGAGGATAATATGGCATTCGAAGATCTGCATAATGTTATTGCTGATCTAGGGCATACCCGTGGACGTATTTCTCTTTCCAACATTCAATTAGAACTTATTGGGTGATAAATGTTTGTTAGCAAAAGCAGTTATGTCGACTTAAGAGATAGCAGAGTCCAAGCTGGAGTCTAGCTGGAGTCTACTCTGGCAGATATTAATAGAAATATTCAGGAAATTAATCTTTGTCAGTTGCATCAGTATGCTAGACTAGGCAGGATGGAGAGGGATATAAAATCATTGCAGCAGGTTGAAATGCATGGTTCCAGTGCCAAAGACCCTGCCCTTGTGGAGTCAGAAGATGATTAATGTTATCAGTTACTCTTTTTTAGTGGCTAGTTTCCTTTTATGTAAATGATAGTATTTACAGACTTAGATATTAAGTATCATAAAAATTTGCATAGGTTATTAAGACTGTTTATGTTTTGGTTGACATACATTGCACTTAAATGGCCAACAAACCTGGTTTCCTACGGCCAGGTTGAGGTCTAATTTTCTATATCCTTGTTGCCCGGTTTTAAATTAATAGAAAATGGGAAGGATCTACCCAAGCTTACCAAAAAAAAAAAAAATTGGCTTCTGTGATTTATAGAATGTATATAAAATCATTAGGTGATAATCACATGTATTTTTAAAATTAATAAATGAATTCAAAGTTATTAATTTTTTTAAGGTATTCAATATATACCATTCAACTTTGTTATTTCAATAATTTTTGGGCCTAATTCAAACCATAAAGGTACTTTTGTAGTTGAAAAAAATGATGGAATTTGTCACAAATATAGGGTGTTTCTCCATAAAAATTTGTTCATATAAGTTTCCATGAATAAAGGAAATTTTAACATCCATTTGGTGGATCTTCCGTTCGAAGCAAGTATCAAGCGAAAGGATCAATTGAAATAAAATCATTTTTGTTGTAGGAGAAAATGTTTCAATGTATTTGATTCCTTTTTTATGAGAAAAATGTTTCACAGTAAAATAAGATTTATGATGGTCAACTACGCCTTCAAATATAAATTTCATCTTCTAAACCCATCAACATTTTACAAAACTCTTCCCTTGAGTTTAAGGAAATAAATCCCAATTGCGGTTGTTAAGATGAGAATCCAACTCATTTCACATGACATACATCCATTCATTTTTTCCTTCTACATCATGATAGGAGATAAGATCACAAGTCTTAAGAACATGAGCCTTCAAAGGAGCAGTCTCCTACTACTTCCAACAAAAAAAAATTCTACGTGAAGAGATATCACCAATAGCCAGTTCAATAGATTCAAGTGTCTTAGTATCTGATTGAGGTAAAAAAGGAGTAAGCGAATAGACATTGATTTCAGAAGGTCAATCAAGAGAGGCGATAGTTTTAGCTTGTTTAGACCAATTACTATTTGATATAGGAATAAATTTTGACTAAGTAGTCAAATTCCCAAAAACGTAGGATAGTTTATCCATTACTTGCAACAATATCAAAGAAATCATTGTATAGTAGCTCACTAGAAGATATAAACAACTCAAGGCCTGATAATTCTCAATAAATATGACATTTATTATAATAATGACCTATTTTTTGATATGATCTAATAATGATAGGATATAGATGATTTTGAATAGCCCATCATGTTGCATGAACAACCCTTTGGATCTAATTTCATCCTACAATCATTGAAAATATGTGCCCAATAATTTAATCAAAATGTTTTTAGGTTATTGGAATTAATTCTTCCATGTGTTGTTGTGAGTTGTCATTGTGAGTTCCCAAACACCAATGTAGATGTTGTTGTTTCCTATGTATGAGTTGTAGTCACGATCTACAAGTGTGGAAGTCAGAGATTTATTTCATATATATGTGTAAGTATTTTGATAATAGAAAAGTGTGTTTTGGTGTTGTATGTAATTTCTTTCTAATCTCTCTATTTTTTTCTAAAATGGTATCAGAACTACTTCAACCCAGACTCTCTCACAAGAGAGGCTGAGATCATGAAATTTTAGCCATGATGCTCCTTTGTACATAGATTAGTTTAATAGAGTATTTTATCTATTGTTTGTGTGAATATTTTATTT
Organism: Pinus albicaulis; assembly: GCA_034641835.2. Taxonomy (NCBI): domain Eukaryota; kingdom Viridiplantae; phylum Streptophyta; class Pinopsida; order Pinales; family Pinaceae; genus Pinus; species Pinus albicaulis. The sequence continues at coordinate 1,308,858,595 of CM076584.1, read as the reverse complement.
GTGTGTCGATTGTGGATAGTTGCATGAAAAGGATAATTACGAAGATCCAATGTTGTCGTTGCTATGTGAAGAGACAAATATTTGTAAAAGAAGAGGAGATATGCTTGTGAAGAAAGTGGATCAACATAGATTTGGTTTGATCTAGTGTGGATATACAATTGAGAGAAACATATACATGTTTTAAATAATGGGTTTTGATATTATCATATGGTGCGAGATGTACAGCTTTTGCACGGAGGTGGAATGTTTGCATTTATCATTCTATACCTGGAGTAATAAAATATTGCGGTTTTTTTAATCTACAGATCGAGATTCAAATTCCGCAGATTTGATGGAAAATGCCAATATGCAAAGTTATTATTATTCTATTTGATATGATATGCACAAATCCATAAAGAGTATCCATTGATTTTGCCTCTGTACGTTTTGGTGGTTGGTGATTGTGTGCTTTTATTATTAAATTTCCACGATCATGGGTCTAGGTTAGAGTCTTAAATCACTGGCGCTACCAAACCAAGATTCTCAACCAAAACTACTTTGCACAAAGAAAAATATAAAGCAGTAAAGCACACATGCACAAGATAGACAATTTTTAACAAAATTGTACAATAACGTACAACCCAATCTTCGTTATATTAAACCAAATATCAATAATACAACATTCTATGGTATACAATATAAAATGAAAAACTTCTTTGCAGCTTTGATGTCGTATCGTGTCATGTCGGTCCTTCACTTCCGTATGACTCAGTGGTCACCCCTTAGTCCTTCAAAGGACAACACATCGAGATTCCAAGAGGGCTTCTTGCTAACACTGTTGCACGTCACTTCTATAGTATGTACATGAGCTGATCCAATCTGCTCTCTAGGTAGGCCTAATCTCGAGCTCCAATCCTCTAGGGTAGCAGTCAACTTCGTCCATCAAGGTGTTGCACTTCGGCACCAAAATTCACCCAACCTTCAACTCCTCTTTTTCAGTAAAAGATAGCTCATCTAGGGCTAATTTGGTTAGCCAACACAATGCCCTCCAATAGATAAATGGAACCCAATTCTACACTGAAATATTTGCACCGATGAAGGCTTATGATCACTCACAAAAGCCTCCAAATTGGCTCCGCCAGGTTGCATAAACAATATGATCCAATAATGGTCAATATCCTTGACCCAACACGCACAATATACACTCCAAAATGCATGCAGTAGCTCACGGTTTGCATTAGGGGAATTCTGAGGTATAAAATGGGCCTCCTAACAAAAATGTACAACCAAAATATAATTTATGAGAACCAATAATATTCAAGATGATGATGTCAACCATGGGGGATGATTCACCTTTTTTGGAGTAAAAAAGTAAAAATTTTAAAAAATAATAAAATAATAAAACTACTTTTTCAACTCATATTTTCAACTTATCTCCCTAAGGGTTTACTCAAATTTCGAGTGAGAGTACACATTGGATGAAAAATTTAATTCTCATCTAAGGAGTACACATGTTGCATACTTTTGATGGACCCTGCTACACGAAACTGAGAAATACATGAAAAAATGTGATTACAACCATGTTTTTCATGTATTTCTCATTTTTCGTGTAGCATAGTCCATAAAAAGTATGCAACATGGGTACTCCTTGGATGTGATATTAAAATTTTCATCCAATGAGTATTCCTACTCAAAATTTGAGTAAAAATTTAGGGAGATAAGTTCAAAATACGACTTTAAAAAGTAATTTTTTTTGTTTTCCCTCTAAAATTTGATGATGTAATCAAATCCAATTTTATTATTTCCATTATTATTTTATAATTTCATTATGAGGCCCATTTTAGACCTCAAAATTCCCCTAATGTGGTCTCTTTGAATGTGTACTTTTCGACTGGTTAGGGAACAATATACAGTCCTAACAACCCTCACAAAACTGCTACAACAATTATCCTTTAGTTTCGGTTATCCTTCTAAATCAATATTTAAGCCCCACATTGCATGTTCATGCTACAACACTCCTAAATAGGCCTTGTGGCCCTACCGTATTTCCTTAGAACATGCATGTGGTGGATCTAGGTCCTGTGTCTTGCTACAACAAGCCTTCTCCTTGTTTTGACGTCCCTTCACAAGGGTCTGGACCTTTCCTTAACCCACAAAAATAGTTCAAAATTGCTCCTATACTGCATCATCCTCCAAGAATAGTTCCTCAACCCTCCTTTTTAAACCTCAGCCTCCTTAAAATTCCCTAGAAAAGATCTCAGACTCGTGTTCTTGTCTTCTTCCTTTGTTGTAGCCCAAACAATCAATTCTTCTTCCTCAACGAGTTCTTCTCTTGTATTATGTTGCAAAAAATAGATGTTTCAAATGAATTGAACTCACCTCTTATTTATACCAAACAAGAGGGTTCCAAAAACTCATGAATAAAAATGTCTTTTGGATAATTTTACTTTAATCATGCATGACTTGAATACCAGATAATTCATTTTCAACTTCAAAAATTTATATCTCCACTTCTATAACTTGGAATTCGAAGATTCGCAAAGCATTGGATTCTCCTTTCCAATGTATATCATATCATTCAATCACATGTAGAAATGTGCTCATGGAAATTCCCAAAACATGGTTTGGTTCAAAACCCCATACTTGGGTTCCAATCCCATAAGTGACCCTTGTGGCGCTTTTCCATCCAAACCATGAACCCTAGGGCTTGGAGAACCTCCCAAGCTACACAAATAAACACTCCCTCTTAGCAAGGGAGGTACTTCCAAGACTAGGAAGTATATCATCATCATCATCATTCTCACAACACTTTCCCAACTGTCAGCACTCACAATCACAACAATCCCATTTCTATGAACTATGCCTCTCTCGGAAGTGTCATTGTGACTGCTGGAAGCATATTAATTATTATTATTCTTCTGTATTCCTTTCCAATCCCTTAATTATTCCTTATTGGTAGATGTGGAAGCACCCTTGGTCCACACTGATCACACACTCTTCTTGGGATGCATAGTCTCCCTTTGAATCAACAAACTTATGCTAGAAATCGACTCCCTCTAAGTCTTTGGAACCTAGACCTTCTCAGGAAAGTGTACCTTTTTATAGGGAGCTTGTACCTGCTCCTCTAAGGCATGCACTCATACTTGCAATTTCTCCTGCTTCTCTGGAACCTTGACCTACCCCACCTACTCCTTTCCAGGAGCCACTAGCTTTCTTGTCAACCTATAGAGACCATGCTCTCAAACTATGAGTACAATCCCATTGGACTTAAAACCTTTGGGCCTGAGTTTTTCCTTATCATCCTGGAACAAGACCTCAAACTACTTCCTCTCGATCATTGAGACAGAAATCATGCTATATCTAAGTCTCGGTACAAAAAGTACATCCTTGAACCACATCACACGTCCCGTCTCCATCATGAATGGCACAACACCCGATGCTCAGATATCCAACTAACTCTTGTTGCACAACACCATGTGCAACTTCGAGTCCCATTCAACTAGAACCTCAAAAAATTCTAGTCACAATATCATATTCTTTGTCGCACCATTGTCCATGTACCATCCATTCTCATTGATAGTACCCTGTGAGAAATGAGAAATCATAGAAAAATCCTCCTCTTGGAATTTCCTGGTGAGATCATCCATCTCAGCTGAAGTGGAAACATCGATGACCTGCTTTCCTTTTCTCTTCTAATCTTCTCCCTTCTTCTTCATCGGACATATTGATGAAAAATGAACCATCTCGCCATAGTTGAAACACTTGAAATTACTCAAGTATTTCTTCAGCTCACCCTTCATTTGAGATGCAAGTGCCACATCCTCCAATACCTTCCTTGATGGATGAAGATCCTCATCTCACAACTCTTCATGAATTAAGTCATCCCACCATCTATTCCAATCTGGAAATTTATCTCTGGAAATTATTCTTTTTATGAAGGGATTCCATTCCTTGGTGAACCCTATTAAGGAAATCCTCACCATATCTCCATCTGAAATTTTCACACTGATGATAGCAAGCTATTCTCTGACCTGAGATAACATCGTAAGATGCGAAGTCACTCCTTCACCCATTATCATCTTGGTGGAATTCAAGTTATCCTCCAATACTAGTACTTGATGCTCCTTCTTATTTTGGAACAAATTCTGAAGAGCCATCAACATCTCATGTGCATTGTTCTTCCAGGAAAAATGAGGTATTAGGGAATCCTTAACACCATCAAGGATGATCAATCTCGCATTTATATCCAAATATTCCCATATATCCATCTCCTCAGGGTCGGTTAGATTCTTGAACTCTTTCTCAGAAAAATCTCAAATATTATTGACCTGAAAAACCAACTTGATCCTTTCCTTATAAGGACTATAGTTGGACAACCCTTCAAACCTTTCCTCATATCGGATACTTGCCTGCAATGTGACCAACTCCCTCTAAAGTTGTACTCTATTAAGCACAAGTCTGATTCACTAAATTCCAAAGTAGCTTATACACGCTTTGATACCATGTTTAATTTCAACGATATTGGGTCTAGGTTAGATTTTTAAAATCACTGACGCTACCAAACAATGAATCTCAACCAAAACTACTTTTCACAGTGGAAAATATAAATCAGTAAATTACACATGCATAAGATAGAATTTTTTTAACAAAATTGTACAATAATGTACAACCCAATATTCATTATATTAAACCAAATCTGAATAATACAACAGTCTATGGTATACAAGATACAATGAAAAACTCTGTTGCAACTTCGATGTCGTATCTTGTCCTATTGGTCCTTCACTTCCGTACTTCTCACTAGTCACCCCTTAGTCCTTCAAGGGAAAACACATCGAAACTCCATGAGGTTTGCCTCCTAATACTGTTGCATGTCACTTCTGTAGCATGTACACGGGCTGGTCCAAACTGCTCTTTGGGTAGGCCTAATCCCAAGCTCCAATATACTAGGCTAACAGTCACCTTTTTCCATTAAGGTGCTACACTTTGGCACCAAACTTCACCCAACGTTCAACTCTTTTTTTTCACTTCAAGATATCTTGTCTAGGGCTACTTTGGGTAGCTAAAACATTTCCCTCCACCATATCAATGGCACCAGATACTACATTGCAAGATTTTCACCGATGAAGGCTGATGATCAGTCAAAAAATCCTCCAAATTATCTCCAACGGGCTACATAACCAATTTGATCCAATAATGATCAATATCCTTGACCCAACATGCACAATATGCACTCCAAAATGCATGCACTAGATCATTGGTTTTGGTCTCTTTTACTGCTACACTTTTGGACTAGTTAGGGCACAATACGCAGTCCTAACAACTCCCAAAAAACTACTACAAGATTCCTCCTTAGCTGTGATTAACCTTATCCATCAAGCTTTAAGCCCCATGTTGCCTGTTCATTCTACAACACCCCTAAATAGGCGCAACATCCCTTTTTTATTGCCTTAGAATAGGCCTACGGTGGCTCTAGGGCTCGTGACTTGCTACAATAATCCTTCTCCTCTTGTTGTGGCAACCTTTCTCAAGGGTCCGCACCTTTCCTTGACCCACAAAACAATTTATACTTCCTTCTATACTTCCTCGGCCTCCAAGAATAGTCCCTTGACTCTCCTTTTTGTACCTTGACCTCCTGTTCTTGCCTTCTTCCTTTGCTGTGACCCAAACAGTCAAGTCTTCTTCCTCAACAAGCTCTTATTCTGGATTATGTTGCACAAAATGGATGTTTCAAATGACTTGAACTCACCTCTTGTTTATACCAAAGAAGAGGATTCCACAAACTCATGAAGAGACATGTCTTTTGGCAAATTTTACTTCAAGCCTACATGAATTGAATACCAAATAATTTATTGGAAACTTCAAAAATTCATATCTCCACTACTACAACTCTAAATTCGATGATTCTCTAAGTTTTGGATTCTCCTTTCCACCCTTTATTGTCTCATGCCATCACTTGTAGAAATGTGCTCATGGAAATTCCCAAAACATGATTTGGTGCAAAACCCCATACTTGGGTTCGAAACCCACAAGTGACCCTTGTGGCACTTTCCCATCCAAACCCTGAACCCTAGGGCTTGGAGGACCTCCCAAGCTACACAAATCAACATTTATTGGTTATAAAAAGTCTTGGTGGTTTTTAAAATAGAAGCACTGGTGTTTGAAAAATCAATTCTTGTGTGTTTTTATTGCTTATAAAAAGGGTTGGTGGTTCTTAAACTAGAAGCCCCGATGTCTGAAACATCAGTTCTTGTGTGTTAGTACGGTCAAGATAGTTGATCAACTTTTGAAAACATTCACTATCTAGACCTCCATCTTAGTAACTAACGGATAGCTGAAAGTGAAATATCCGAGAGATGGTGTTTGGTCCATAGGATGGTTCATTACTTGAAAATTATTATGCACGGAAGCGCCGAAGGGCCGAGGTGTCAATATTTTTGATCTTGTAGTGTTCATCAAAGATGGTTAGAGGAAGTTACGTTTCAAATGGAGGTCAAGTGACATCTCGAATATGTGGTGGTGAAACAGTATTGTTTGTGGTATTCCAGAGTGGATGTGAGTGTTGATGAAGACCATTTAGACAAATATTATCCTTGTTGTTGTAATATGTGTTTTCAATGTTTTTCATGTAAGAATTAAGGGAGGGTATTGGAAGTAATGCTTCCATGTTCTGTTGTGAGTTCCCAAGCGTCAATATAGATGTTGTTGTTTCATATGTATGAGATGTAGTCGTGATCTAGAAGTGTGGAATTCATATATTTATGTCCTATATATGTGCAACTGGTGTGAACAATAAATATATAAAAGTGTGTTTTGGTTTTATGTCTAATCTCTCTCTGATATCTCTATCCTTTTTTTTAACAAAAGTGATTGGTTGGGGGATTCTTCCAACACAATCTCTTGATTGGAGTAATAAACTAGTAGCTCGATTTCAAACAAGATTTAGCAGATATTTGGGTGATAACATGGAGCTGAGTTGCACTTTTTTTCAAGACAGGGCATTTTTAGGTGAAAAAAGAGGGATCGATCGAGCCATTGGAGCATGGAGAAAAACAACCAACCTAGCCAACAACCCCACCAACCTCCCAGAGCCTGAAGCCAAGGTAGGTTTCCTATCGTTTTTGTTTTCTTTGTGTATTTAATTTTCTTGCAAAATTAATAAATTAATTTGAAAAATAAAACTGTAACCATATAAAAACCATGAAAGCCACAAAAAAATCTGCAAAACCACTCAAAAACCCATAAAAATAAACCTAGAAAACCATAAACTTAACCTAGAAAACCACAAAACCACCAAGAAAATTCTTCAAAACTACCAATAGAGTTATAATTTGGGGTTTCAATTTTTTTCTTACTTGCAATTTGGTAGCATGATTATTATGAATATTTTTTGAATGGTAAAAACATTATTTTCTAATTATTTTACGTTTTAAAGATTTTAGTTAGGAATTTAGTGAAATAAATTTTCAATTTTTTGCTATTTAAAATGAATTTTAAATTTCAAACAAATTTGATTGAAAATATAGCCCAAAAAATTCCAAATAAAAAAATAACTAAATTATTTAACCAAAAAAAAAAATAGGAGCTTGCCATTGATACGATGAATATTGTTGCTCATGGTGTCCAACTTCTATTACATATCAAATAAATTTTTTTATCGTATTTTATTATTTTAAATTTAAATTAATTTATATTTTAAATATTTTTTAAATCATAAATATAGTATGATTAGTTTTAACAAATTAATTACTTAAATAAAATATTAATCTGTAAAGTTAAAAATAAAAAACAATTGTTATTTAATTAAATTATATATATATATATATATATATATATATATATATATATATATATATATATATATATATATATATATATATATATATATATATATATATATATCCCGAAAAGTGCTTTTGGAGTGAACAACATCATTTTGACTCTTTTCTAATTTGTACCATTTGTGTCATTATGTAGTGTGTTGTACAAGAAACATTGTCCTCATGTGCTTGCACCTAGCACATGTCATGTGTCAAAGTCAAACTTTATAAGAACTTAAATTCTATTTGAGTATCTGGTTGGCATGAAAATTTATTAGTTTTTCAAATAGGTTTATTTCAATTTTTTACATATAAATTTACATATTTATGCCATATGAATAAAATGCATTATTTAGAAATGGGAAAAAATTTGAAGGAAGATTTGGTCACTTCTTTTATTTGTGTTTACATGAAGCTCAATACTTTGATTGATAAATTATCAAAAAATGGACTCTAAAGTTTAGGACGTTAGGTTATATTATGTTGCTTGAGTTTAGAAATGGATTCTTTGTCAATATTCTTTCTAAGTGAACTTTTTCTTTCTTGGATTAGTTTATATGTGCTATATGTAATAGTTTAGTCAACATTTTTTTCTTGGATTAGTTTTTATGTTTTATATGTAATATGAAAATGCATCCCATATACGCACCCCAACCGCAGGTTGTCAGAGTGCTAGGGGGTTTGTTATACATGTTTGGGTTCATGATAGATCACGTAGCCCACCCAAAGTGAGTGTTCCACTCATAGATCCTGCCTCCGATGCCAGGTAGAGTGTTAGAGGAATTTTTTTTATCTCTCTTGACGATCATGCTACCTCCAGTGGACCTTCTTCACCTATTTTAGGTACACATCCTACATATTGAAATCATGTTTAAACTTGATGTTTTTATGTCTTCAAATTGTCTTTAATTTTTAAATTTTCCTAAACTGATGTATTGAAATTAATGTACATGTTACTATTCTTCTAGTTTGTTAAATATATATGCTAAATTATGTTTACAATTTGTAGACCCTCAGGAGGGTGAAGTTGAGGATCATAGTGCAACATAAATCCCTCCATGGGAAGATTCTACAACTCATATAACATTGGAAGATGTTATGACCCAACATACATGGATCACACGAGAGTTGGATAACATCCCTGCAAGTTCAAATACTAGGCATAGTTTGTATTTTATGTTGAATAACATAAATACATTGATTGAGACATACTGGAGGTTAGGTCCATAAATTTTCCTCCTACAGTCCATACAAAAGGTTAGGAGGCTTGAGGTTAGAGGCCCACATACTTCAGAGGTTGTGAAAGAGGCCAAAAACGATGTTCGTGGGGAGTTTTTCCACATCCCACTGGATCGCCCTAATAGCCATAAAGGTCCAATTCCACTAAAATATTTTAATAATGTTGATGTGGCCCATTTTGTGTATGATTGTTTCATTAGAGCTTTGGGCCAATTCCCCCAACCTGCCCATGTCGCCATTTATTTTTTCAAGAATACATATGTAGAGTTCATGTTACGTATAAGGCCATATTACTGATAGTAAATCTCATTATTATGGAGCCATCTTGGGATGTATATATTATCACAAGAGGGCTCGTCGGGACCCCGAGCATGTACCACCACCTCCAAGATTCTTTCCACTACCGTCTTGGATCATGGTATTGCTGATAGAGCTATAGGAGTCATCACAACTAGATGCTGAGACCAAGGATACCATTGCAGATAACATGAAGACGTCATTGGTTAGCGTGCATGTTCCATTACATGGAGATATTAGGAGATGACCACCATTGCCTAGGTTTCACTAGTTCCTTTATATGATGATTCATTTCTCATGAGTTTACCTGATAACCAAATTTTATTATATGCATATATGTATCGTGATGTCATCTACAACACTTAGAGGGTGCACGATCCACATGACACATAACGGGTACATATATATCGAAACATTTAACTCTTACTATCAAATTATGAATAATTATTTATATTAATTTCTAGTTCATATTAGAATGCATTTATCTTTATAAGCTCATGATAACATGTAGAAAGAACCAAACTACATGGATGAGTTGATGAGTTCATCTGAGGGGGAAGTTGATCAGCCAAGCTATCCTCCACGAGAGCATGTTTCCATGGATTATCCTCCACCTCCACCTCCACCTCATAACACTCATGTGGAGGAGAGTCATTATGTACAACCATATGGACCAATATTTGAGGTATACTTTTTTATTTCTAAGATTTCAACATTTTATTTTTTTAAGTTACACATATATGCTAATTAATTTTAGACTAATTATAACTTATCCTTGCCATTGTGTACACAAGCCCATATGCACAGTGATTTTGATTTTGCAGTTACATGTACACATGAGTGGAATGTTTGGTATAGAGGCATTGGTGATGTGGGTCCACCGATGCAGGCCCCAATCATTAAGCCAAAGGCAGGGGAACAAAACCTAGATTCATTAGTTCCCCATCCTATCTGACTCTCATTTGGAATCGAGTGAGGTTAATAGATTCATATAGGTAATTAAAAATGTGGTTCAAAATAATTTATTTCCATATTGATTATTTTTTACAAATATTAATCGAATTAGTTTTAATTTGAAGGTGTTATATTGTAGTACCAGCTTATGGACACTTACTTTACACGAAGAAACTCACATAAGAGTTCTGGTGGTACTTAGAGTGGATAGTTTGCATATTTTCAGGCTCATTTCATAGAGATAATTCACATGTGATACATAATTTATATGTTTTAATACAAGAACTATTTATTGATGTACATGAACATTATTTCAATTTATGAATGCTTATTATTTCATTTTATGGATGTTCATGTGATATTTGTAATTTGTATATATATTAATATGGATTGTTTATTGATGCATTCATTATTTAATTTAATGGATTTTTATTATTCTCGTTTATGGATGTTCATTAATTTTTGAAGTTTATGGATCTGTTAAAATTATTTCGCTAGTTAATTTTTTTTCTATCTACTATAACTTTTATTACAAAATATAACAATTTTGTTTTCTAGTTTCATAAACTAGGAAAATAAGTGCAATATTAAGTTATGATGCAAGTCACTTTAATACTTAAAATGGAATAAAATATATGATTTTGAATTAAAAAAAGAAGATGGTAAACAACAAATAAGTTTTATTCAATTTTATTTATTTTCTATCTACAAGAGCTTAGTCATAATATTATATAAGTAAAATGTTACTATGATTCAAGTAACTTTGATACTTAAAATGAACTAAAATATATAATGTATCAATTTAATATTGAACATGGAAAGAAGTATAATCATGCTTCATATTGGCTTGTAGAAAGTGTCTTTCAGTGCAATAAGCATGTATGTTATTACCATTTAGTTTTAAAAATAAATTATTTGAATTCTAAAGTCATCCATATTATAAGGAAAGATATATAAATGAAAATTTTTGTGACCTACCCATATACCATTGCATGGTCAAAATTTTTAAGTATTTCAATCAATTTCTTTTGTCAAGGTTCAATTAAAAAACAAAAATAGGATTGAAGTAAGTTTTATTCAATATTGTTTTTTTTTTTTATATTATCTAAAAGAGCTTAGTCATAACATGATATAAGTCAATCATATTGAAATTAAATATATAGGTTAAAAAATAATATACAACAACATTTATATAAATTTATATAATGTTATCAACTTTCCTAAATTTACTTATCTATCTAAGTATTTCAATCGATTCGTTATGATCAAAATAAATTTGATTCAAATTTAAAAAACTTAAATATGATTGAAATAAGTTTTATTCAAGTTTAAAAAAACTCAATTATGATTGAAATAAGTTCTATTCAATTTTAAATTTTGTTGAGATCTAGAAGTTACAAATATATGTTTTATTTAATTTTATTTTGTTTGAGGTTATCTACAAAATCTTAGTCATAAAGCACATCATAAATTTATATTTGTTCTTACATTGAAATCAATGCACTATGCTAATCTAATTACCTTGAAATTAATGTACACCATACATCTAGTTGCATAAAATTATAAATCAACATCTTCACTCAAATCAATGCATCTAATGCAAACAATCAAATAAGATGGGAAATCAACATCTGCACTGAAATCAATGCATCTAATGAAAACGATCAAATAGGATTAGAAATCAACATATACACTCAAATCAATGCATCTAATGCTGCAATCAATCAAATAGGGTTATTAATCAACATCGACACTTAAATAAATGCATTCAGTGCTACCAATCAAATAGGATTAGGAATCAACATTTGCACTAAAATTAATGCATCTAATGAAAGAAATTAAATAGAATTAGAAATAAAAATCTAAAAAAAAATCAACGCATCTAATGTAATAAATCAATTAAGATTATAAATGAACATCTGCACAGTGAAATCAATGCATCTAGTGCAAGAAATTTTCTTCCATTTCTATCCCCCTCCATATATATTTATATCTCCCTCCATCTCTCCTTCTTTGACTCTTTATCTCACCCAAAAATATACACATGCTCTCTCTCTTCATATCTATCTATCTCTCACTCCCTCCCTTTATCTCTCTATTCTTCCCTCTCTCTCCCTTCCATCTATATATCTATCTCTCTTTGTCTCTCCTTATTCGTCTCTTTATATTACCCAACAGATAAACACTTTGTTTCTACATATCTATATATATCTCCCTCCCTTTCCCTCTCCCTCTCCCTCTCCCTGTTTTCTCCTTCTCTCCCTCCCCATATCTCTCTCTTTCCCTTATTTCCCTCTGTCTCCCCTTCTATTTGTGCTCCCTCCTACTCTCCTCTTTCCCTCTCTCTTTCCACCTTTCTCTCTATATATGTATTTCTTATTATCTCCCTTTTTATCCCCCTCCAACTCGATCTCTCTCTGTCCCCTCCCTATTAAGTCCTCTCTCTCTTCCTTAATTTCTCTCCCTTTATCACCTACCTCTCTCTCTCTCTCTCTCTCTCTCTCTCTCTCTCTCTATTCGTCCTCCAACTTTGTTGACTATATCCCTCCCTCTCTTACTATATCTACCCCTTATATTTTTCTCTCCTTTGCTTTTATATATCAGCCCAAAACATACAAAGCCTCTCTTCATATCTCCCATGTCACTCCCTAGCTCTCTCTCCACCTTTCTCCCTCTATATGTCTTGAGCTTCTTCACTCCCTATATTTTCCTCCAACTCCATCTCTCAAGCTACCTCTCTTTATCCTCCACTCTCTCCTCCTCTCCCTCTCTCGATATTTGTGTCCCCCTCTCTATCTTACCCTTATCGCCCTCTCTCTCTCATTTGCTTCTCTCTTTCTTCACTCCTCTTCTCTCCCCCTCTCTTTATCTCCATCCCTCCCTTATCACTCCCTCTATGTCTCCACCTCTATCACTCTAGCTATTTGTTCTTCCCTCCAATATATATTTGGAGCTAATAAACATCCTAATATATTAATTACATTGTAGGTGTGGTATTTATTGGAACTGGGCTTGAGGAATTTTTATTTCAAGTAAATGAGTGGACAATATTTTATTTCAAGGGAATATTCTTCATCTAATACATCATGCAATAGATCATATCAAAATGATTTGAATGGGTTTTTAGTTTCAATTGAAAGAATAACATATTTAGTTTAAATATCATTTATATCACCACTTGTCACATTGGAATGAAATGGTTTTCTTTGGTTAATAGTGGGCCACACCGACCATAGATGCAATCCATACCATTTATTTACTACATATTTACAAAAGACACCATGAAAAAATCATTGGAAAAATTCGCAAAATTTAGCACCTAGCTTTAACCAACCTCCACCTCTTGTTTCAATGTGTCGACACTCTTAGGACGTGTATCATGAATATATATTTATATTTATATATCTTATAAAGAGTTGACTATTGACATTGAAATTTTAATTACATTTATGTTAGTATTAATTTTTTAAATTACACATTAATAACATGTGTTTTTTTATTGAAATTCAATAGATGATTTAAGTATACTTCTAAACATTTTAAGGATTACATTATCTAGTAAAAATGTATCTCAAAAAATTTAAAAAATTTTGAGAATTAAAATATTATATTTACATAAAAAAATTATTTTGTTGTCATACAACAATTTATTTTATTATATAATACATATTTCAAATGCAATATTTGAAATGCATGTTGTACATTCACTTGGAGGGAAAATGATAAATTTTCATGGAAATTTCTTATCTAATTTTTTCTAAAATATTAATGTTCTAGCTACCTCGTTCAGAGATACATAGATCGCTTCATGTCATCCAATTGAAAATCTTCAAGTTTTATTTCTTTAGTTACGTTTAGGTTATGATTACTTCAATATTTTAAAAAAATTATATTTTATTATTTGAAATTTATAAAAAAAATTAGGCTAAATAAAAGTAACATATTGAGTTAGCTTGTATGACTAATTTTGTGTTGATGACTCTTTCGATTATTCCTATGATGTACATATCAACCACATTTATTAATGTGGTTGTGCTACTATATATTATAATATAATAAAAAAATATTATATTAAAGTTAATATTATATTAATGCAAAATTAATAAATTTAAGAATATTAATATTAAAATTTTGATATTAATATGAGATTTCATAATTTAATTTAATAATCATAATAATAAATTTTTAATATTAATATTAAATTTAATAAGGTCTCTACATGACATGATAGCAAAAATTATAATAAAATTTGTAATTTTAATGTGGTAAAATTTTTTAAGGTAAATTTATGATCCATTCAAATTCAAGGTATATGATAAGGTATATTTTGAGCATAGCGAGACATACTTACGCATTACCCCAATACTGGGTTTTACAATGTGCATAGCGACACAATAACATAAAATTTTTTTTAATGTTGTTCATAACTTAGATCCAGTTGCATTTTCATTTTTAGTAAAATAATATCATATCAACTTGGTTATATTATTGATGTACTAAATTTTATATCTTTGTTGATTCCAAAATCTAAATTATGGGATCCGCATTTTTTTTATAGAGGCCTGATCGAGCCGTATAGCTCGATGGAGCCCCTGGTTAACCACGTAAATGGTTAGATATAGGGTTTATGAAATCATCGATCAACCTATTTGAATTTAAAATTTAAGCGCTCAATCAAGCTTTTGAAGTCCTAAAATCCGCAATTTCAGCACCCCTTCTGCAAAAAAAAATTGCAACACCAATTTCTACCCTAGTGGACTTAGGGAAACATTTGTCCTTAGGTGGCAGAGTTGATAATGTTGGATTCATGAAGGAACCCTCTATCCAATGGCATATGAGTTTGAAATTTTCGAATTCATATGATATTTTTCATCTATATTTTTTTAAACATAACACTTGAAATTTTTTTGGACAATTTTAGAGAGGGTGAATAAAAAATCAATAACATAAAATATACACAACGAAAAAAATTTCAAAATATACCACTATATTTATTTATGAGTCATGTTCAAAAGGGTACTCTTGTTTTTTCAATTTATTTAAATAGTTGAAAAAAACCTTATGAAAACCTGTGTTTGTGAAAGGAAATTGAAATTTACTTCGCCAAATTTGAAAAATAATAAAAAATATAATTTTACATAAAAAAATAATTTTTTTAAAATGAAAACTTAGTTCTCTTTCTGTATAGCATTCTCATATATATATTTTTTAAAAAGTACACATTTTAGACTAATTTATGTTACGTGAACATACATATACCTCTTGAGATGTTTGAAAATTTATAAGGACAAATATTTCAATTAATGGAAAATTGGCATATTATATGATAATAAATTTTTTTGAACAAAATATCATTAGGACAACAACATAATTCTCCACAAATTGTCTTTTTAACCCAAATCAAAATTCACAATGCTTATATAAATTTTGAGGGCTTCAATTTGATAAAATAGTAAAATTTTGAAATTTCATCGCCACATTTGGCCCAAAAGTGTAACCCATATTTATGCATTCCCCAAGTTGGAACTATTTACAACTTCATCCAAAAATTTAGTCAGTACATCTTTGACCTACATGATGTATCGATCAATTTTGACCAAAGACTTATTCTTTCCTTTGGTTGTTCCATTCCATTAACAAATATGAGGGGAAAACCTCTATGAAGCCATCTGTAACTAAAAAAGATATTGTTTAAATTGCTGATTCACATACTCTCCACCATTATCAAATTTCAAACACTTCATATCTCAACGGCATTTTTTTTAGCCATGCCCCAAATATCTTTATTTTTTCAAAGATATGAATCTTACTCTTCAAGAAATAGACCAAAGTAAATCTAGAAAAATAATTGGTAAAGGTTAAACTATACCTTTTGCCTATTAATGAACACATATTGATGAAAAATAGGTCACTGCAAATAAACTCTAGTGGTATCTATGCATATCATGCTCTTCTAGAGTCGAAAGGGCTTGTGATTCTTTCCCAACACACCTATCGTACAAAATCCATTAGGTGGAATAAATTTAGGAACACCATAAACCATGTTGTATATTTAGATATCTAAGTTTTTCATGCCAAAGCCTACTCCAATCTTGAGTTTGGAAAATCAGAGCAGTTGATTTGCGATCTAGTTAAGAAAAATCATGAAATTTGTATAGACAATCTTTTGAGTCAATAAATCCTTTGGAAACAATAAACCCACATTATTCAAATCATTAAGAAAGAAACAATCTATTCAGAACTAGATAATATTACAGTAATATGAACATTAAGAAACTAATAATAGATATCCACTCATACTAGGTACACAATAGATATTAAACACTTGAGTAGTTTTGGATCCTTCTCTATGCCATTCTCATCCTCCCATCTGGAATCTTCACCAGGTAAGTTCTTCCACTTAAAGATAGTTTGAAATTAATCAATAGTGTAGCTATCGGGTTATTGTTTTTGTAACTTCTTCAAGCTCAGATATGATTTTTCCTTCTTGGTCAAGTTATGACAACACTATTTGAACTGCGAGCATGTCATCGATAACCTTCTTTAAGGATGAAACATGGAAAACTAGGTGTACTTGGGAACTGCGGGCATCTCCAATTTCTATGCCATAGTACTGATATTTTACAAATTCTTTTAAGGACGATAGTACTTGGGTGATAATTCATTAAAATCTTAGCTTTCTTGAGGGAAATTTATTTGTATGGTTTTAGCCGTAAAAATACCTAGTCACCTACATTAAAACTTCTTTTACTATGGTGGTGATCTTCCTATTATTTCATTTGATTTTGTTCTAGAGTGAGGTTATCCTTTAAGAGTTGGAGAACTTGTTGTTGATGCTCAATGTGATATTCCATTTCTTGAACCTTGGAATTTTATCTTAAATATGATGTGATGGATGGTGGATGATATCCATAAAGTTCCATAAATGCAGTCATTTTTACTGCAGTATGGAGAATGTTATACCATCATTTAGCTAGAGGTAACCACTTAACCCATTGTGTTTTTTTATCAAATAAAAATCGATGAAGACATATTTCCAAGCATTTATTCACTCTCTCTTTTTTCCCATCGAATTGAGGATGATAAGATCAACTATGAGCTAATTTAGTACTAGGACAAGAAAATAATTTCGTCCAAAAATTTCCAGTGAAAATGGCGTCTCTGTCACTTACAATAATATTTGGGTTTCCATGTATATTTTGAATTATTTCCATAAATGTAGTAGCAACTACACTCGATTTAAAAGGATGAGATAATGCACAGAAGTTTGCATACTTTTTAAGTCTATCAACTACCACCACGATGACACTCTTTCCTTCAAACTTGGGTAAACCTGTTATAAAATCCATTGATACCTCCTCCTAATGCTGAATTGGAATGGATAAATGTTGTAACTGACCCTAGGTCTTAATTATCTCAACTTTATTTTGTTGGAAAACCAAACATTCTTCCACAAGCTTCTCAATATTATATTTAAGTTTATCTCAAAAAAATCCTTCTTGACCCTGTGGTAAGTTTATAAAAATCCTCAGTGCCCTCCTAAGGGGGAGGTTTTGAATTCCAGAAGAACACTTTTCTTGAGTTGGGAATTCTTACAAAGATATAAGCAATATGTCCATGATAATGAATAAATTTTCTAGCTAAATGTATCAGATGTACTGGGATATTCCCAAAAATTTTGAACGAGTGTCCATATCTCTTCGTTATTCTTCATATTATCCTTTTCTTCAATTATCCAATTAGGTTGGATAATAGAATGGCACAAAGAAATGATTCCACATCCTCATATTTTCTGTAGAGTGCATCTGCAACAACATTTTGCTTCCCTTTTTTGTACATTATTTCAAAGCCAGAACCAAACATCTTTGTGAACCATTTTTTCTCCTATTTTGAAGATAATAATTGTTCCAAAGTATATTTAAGACTATTTAAGACTATCATGATCTGTTTTTACCTTGAAGTGTCTTCCCCTTAGGTAAGGTCACCATTTCTTTAGTGAATGTATTATTTCCAACATTTCCTTCTCATAAATAGGTTTGTGTAAATACTTTCCTTCGATTTGATGACTTTAAAAAACAATGGGTATTCCTTCTTGCATTAAAATAACACCAATTTCATTCCCTAACACATCACATTCCACAATAAAGGTTTTTGTGAAGTCTGACATAGCTAAGACTGATGCTTGGCACACCATATATTTAATATTTTCAAAGGCCTTAGTTGCTTTTGGAGTCTAAGAAAACACATCTTTATTTAGTAATGTTGTTAGAGGTGCTTCTATTCTCCAATAATCCTTAACAAATTTGTGATAATACCCTATAAACCTGATAAATTCTCGAATATTATTTATGGTTGTGGGTATTTTCCATTTGTTAATGGGTTTAGTTTTGTTATGTTTTACCTTAACACCCTCATGAGATACAATATGACGCAAATATTCCACTGCTTATACTCCAAAGAAACATTTGGAGGTTTTTGCATATAATTTTTTTTCCTCCAATTGTTTGAGCACCTGGTCAACATCTTGGACATGATCCTTCGAAGACTTGTAGATTAGTATATCATCAAAAAATACAAACACAAATTTTCTAAGGAATGGTTTGAAAATGGAATTCATCAATCCTTGAAATGTGGATGGTGTGTTAGTAAGGCAAAAAGGCATGACCAAAAATTCATAATGACCCTCATGAGTTTTTAATGTTGTTTTGGAATGTATTTAGTCTTCATTCTGATTTGATGACGTCGTGAACGATCATCCAGATTGGTGTCAAGTAAATTTCTTCATGTAATTCATCCAACAATTCATTAATGAAAGTAATGAGAAATTTATCTTTAATAGTGAGCTTGTTTAGCTCCCTATAATCCAAACACATATGCCATGATCCATCCTTCTTGTGAAAAAATAATACTGGAGCAGAAAAATAACTTTAAATAGGTTAAATTATACTTGCATCTAGCATTTTTGCAGCCATACGATCAATTTCACTCTTTTGGGCATAGGGATATCTGTAAGGCCTAATGTTTGGAGGAACACTTCTTGGAATCAAATGAATAATATTATTATGATAATGAATAGGTAGAGGGGCTTTGCGATTCTCAAATACCTTAAAATGATTTCCAAAGACATTTTGGAGATCTGGAGAAATATACGATTTTGATGTTTGAACCTCCAATGAGCATAATTATGAAATTATGCCCCATTATTATTTATTTAGAAGATTTTCCATGCCATTAGATATGATTAAATTTCCCGATTTCGCTGCCATAACCCTTAATTCAACCTCCTTTCCTTCCCAAAAAAAATTCAAGAAAAGTTATTGAAAATTAAAAGCTATCATCCCCAAAGATTGTAACCATTAGACTCCTAGTACAAAATCAACACCATCCATTGGAATTAAAATCATTGAACTATTCAATACATATTCCCCCATGGTTAGCTTCATATTATGGAACTTTCTAGAGAAATTTATAGTTTCTCCATTTGAAACCAGCACTTGACACTCTGGTGTTGGATATAGGAATCAATTCAACTCCTTGGCTATATTACAGTGAATAAAATTATGGGTGCTACCTGAATCAATCAACATTATTACCTTTGTCTTCTTGATATATCATTTTATCTTGAGAGTTTGAGGAGTGGTAATTCCTGCCAATGCATTACAAGATATGGTCAGCTTCATTTATTATTTCTCCTGGTTTGGTCCTTGGTGGATATCCTCCTCTTTTAATGTTTCTTGTTCCTTTCGTTCCTCTTCTTCACAATCTATGTAGAATAATTTCTTCTCAATACACTTATGAAATTTAGTGTATTTTCTGTCACAATTGTAACAAATCCATTTTTCTATGTTTTCCTCCAATTGTTTTGGTGCCAACCTTGTGGTTTTTGGAGGGCTAGGAGTAACAACACTTGCATCTTTATAGTTGTGAGTGGTAGACTTCCTTTTTGCAATAAATTTTCTTTCAACTTTTTTTTCCACCATGAATGAATTCTCCAATGAATCAAGTTCCCAAAGGCGAAACTTATGTTATATTTTATCATTTAAAGTCATTTTGAAGACATCAATTCTATGCTCCTCTAGAATATCAGTTACCTTGATACTCAATTTTTTAAAGTCCTCAAGATGCTCCTCCATTGAACCCTTTTGTTCGAGATTTATCAATTCACTAAAGAAGGTATTTCTCTTTGTATACTCATAATATGATATCATTACCTCCATAAAATTTGACCAAGTGACAAGTGGTTTACAATAAAAAAATCCACCGATACTATACAAACTAATTTTTTTCTAAATATAAAGATGCAATGCATACCTTTTGTGGGTGTTTCACACCATGGAGATCAAACATCCTCATATCGATCTTTGGGATTTGGTGGTTATTAAAACCAACATTGGAGTCTCTAAAATGATATTTCATAATCCTTTTATCCTCATAATGATTTTCATGGATTACCTTGTCACCACTCGGAAGCCTTTCTTCTAGAAACATTTCCAAACATTCCTTCAACATTTCTATATTTACATTCATTATTTCTTCCATGTTTTCTTTTAAACCATCATTTAAAACTTTCATGTCCCTTTATATACCATATATGTTAACATTAATCATGGTTTCCAATTCATTTTTTATTACTGTTTGTGTTGAAAATGAAACAAGATGATGGAGCTTAGTGAAATGAAGTCGCCTTCACTAAGTGGGCCCGTAGGCTATTTTTTGCGCAAAGTCTATTTTTAGACTATGTCTATTTTTAGACATATGGAGCATGGTCTAGGAGTTGCAGTATGCTATTCTTGGATGATTGGTCGATTTGGTAAAAATAGATGGACTCTATTTTTAGACATACAGGTCGAAGTCTATTTTTAGACTGCCTGTCTAAAAATAGGTCAGTCAAATATTATTATCCCTTAATAATATTTGGACTATAAACTTCAGTTTATTATCTTACAGCACTTCAGTTGGAGCTACGGATGTGGCTCATGCATCTGACAGAAGGAATTACGCTATTCCTAGGGGTTTGGTGAGCTCATGCATGGTTGACTTCAATTAGAACTCAAGTGGCGGAGTTTGGTGGAGTTGATGAGATAGTTGGTGGAGTTGTGTTCAAGTTAACTTAGTTGAACTAGTTGTGTTTAGTTTAACTGGCTAATACACTAGAGATGAGTGGGGTGAATTAAATATTATTTAATTCACTAAATATTAACTCATTATTCAACTAAAGAACACATCAGTTGACTGCAGTGCATGGACAGTTCAGTGAAGACCAGTGGAAGAGGTAGATGAAAGGGTGAGTTTGCTATTAGTTGCGACATTAGTTGTGCATTAGATTTGTACAAGCATTGGAGGATATTGCCAATGAGGATTGCGTAGTTGAAGCCAAGGAGATTCGAACTTGGATCTCTCATTACACCAACTTGGATTGCGCAATAGAGGCAGGAAAATAGTGGATGAGTTTTGAACCCGTGACTTGTTCAAAACTGAGCTAGTTTGTGTGTAACTTTTGGAGATAGTACTGAGTACTTGTGAGGAGTATTGTACTGATATTGTTACATGTTCTCTTCTATTATAATATACAAAATAGCTGGGGGTTTTCAGCTATAAGCTTTCCCCATTACATATTTTGTTTATGTGCGCATGCGACTGTTTCTATTTCCGCAAATTGTTGATCAATTGTAGAAGAGGTTATGTGTTATGCATGAATTAGAATTAGTGTATGATCAGGATAATCTCAGTGGATAAATCTTCATTATTCAGCAAATTTCTACATGGTATCAGAGAGAATTGATCATCGGGATCTATTACAGTGATTACAATTTTATTTCGGTAGACAGAGTCTGTAACGGGCCAGGTAGCCTCTAGATCCATCCTTTCTTTGAAAGGTGATATATCCAGTAAATGCCCTTACAGTCGATCTCTGTGCTAGAAATAATTTGTTCTCACAGATCCAGAAGCAGTTGAGTTTTTGAGCTTGGAATTCAAATTTTGCAGCAGATTGTTTTCTTGGTGCCGGAGTTGAAATGTCTTTCAACGGTTTGCGACTCGAGTATGCCCTTAAGGCAGTTCGAATTATGTTGCATGGAAAGACCGGATGGAGGCGGTATTAGATGATAACGGGCTGAAGGAGTTCATAGATATGGATTTCCAAAAGCCTACTGATCCTGCTGAAGTTGAGGCTTGGCAAAAGAAGATGGCAAAATGTCGAAGGATTCTGTTGGAGGGCGTGAAGGATCACATTGTATCCAGCCTGCATGGAAAAGCTTCTCCATATTTGATGTGGAAAGCGTTGATAGATCTATTCCAGAGTAAGAGCGACCAAAGGAAGCTGGCGCTCAAGGATAAGCTCAAAAACATTAAGATGGAGAAAGGCGACAGTATCGCCAAGTACCTCACGAAGTTCACTCAATGCAGAGATGAGCTGGGAAGTGTGGGGGTGACTATCGATGAAGAGGACTTGGTGGACCTGGCTCTCCTTGGTCTTCCGAAGGCTTGGAATTCCTATCAGGACTCTGTCAATGGTTGGGAGAAGTTTCCGGGATGGGAGAAACTTTGGGCGGATCTCATGCAGGAGGAGATAAGGAGGACTACCAGGGACGGATCTTCATCAAAGGTATCTGATGAAGAAAATTGCGCTTTGGCTGCCAAAGCAAAGAAGGGGAAGAGCAAGAAGGCTTCTCAGTCTGGTGCGAAAGGCAAGAAGCAAGATATGTCCAAGGTGAAGTGTTTTCACTGTCACCAGCATGGACACTATGCCACAAATTGTCCGCAGAAGAAGAAAAATAAGAAGGCTGCTGGATCTGCAGTGGGAGAGGCATTGGCCTCCCAGTTTGAACTGGATTTTTCACTGATCGCATGCTTGGTTTCAAGTGTGATGGGATCAGTATGGTTCTTGGACAGTGGTGCGTCATTTCACATGACAGGAGATCGAGATCTGTTTTCAGATCTGGAGGAAAAAGATCTTGGAGTGCACATCGAGATGGGCGATGATGGTAGATACAGTGCGACTGGTATCGGTACCATTTCCTTTGAGAGGGAGTCTGGTAAACCCTTCATATTGAAGGAAGTATTGCATGTTCCAGGATTGATGAAGAATCTGATCTCTGTGGCGATGTTGGAAGACAAGGGGTATGATGTGGTCTTCAACGAAGGAAAAGCTTTCCTGCGCAGTAAGACAACTGGAGAGACCCGGAAGATAGGGGTTCGAGTCAAGAACCTTTATCAGTTGCAAGTAGATGGCTGCACAGCAATGGCATGCAAGGCGGAAGCAGTGGTGAGCCGGGATGATGGCGAGCTGTGGCACAGGAGGTTGGGCCACCTTCACCATGGAGCTTTGAAGATACTGCAGCAGATTTCTACTGGGCTTCCTAAGGGCACTCTTGCGCAGTCAGATCAGTGCAAGGGGTGTACCTTGGGAAAATATGTGAAAGCCACCTTTCACGAGAAGGATAGTCACGCCACGACGATCCTTGAGAGAGTTCACACAGACGTGTGTGGTCCTTTCTTAGTAGCTTCGACAGAAAAGCACAAGTACTATGTGATCTTTGTTGATGATTTCTCTCGGAAGTGCTGGATCTTCTTCATGCAGAAGAAGAGCGAGACATATTCAAATTTCTGTGAATTCAAGGCGCTGGTTGAGAAGGAATCGAGGAAGCATGTGAAGGCTCTTAGGAGCGACAATGGTGGTGAATTCATCTCTACTGAATTCAAGGACTTTTGCAGCGCAGAAGGGATTTGGAGAGAGCTCATCGCACCCCATAACCCACAACAGAACGGGGTGGCTGAGCGGAAGAACAGAACGATCGTGGGTGCTGCACGGGCGATGTTGCATGATCAGGGCCTACCCCTTCACTTGTGGGCCGAGGCATGCAATACAGCAGTGTATGTGCAGAACCGTTGTCCTCACAAGATTCTTGGCATGAGTACACCGGAGGAGGCATTTTCTGGCAAGAGGCCTGATATTTCTCATCTGAGAATTTTTGGCTCACCTGTCTACATGCATGTGACGAAGGATGCCAGAAAGAAGCTGGATCCGACCGTAGAGGTTGGAATATTTGTGGGGTACACTGATACACCTCACAACTATCGGGTGTATTTTCCAGACAGTCGCAAGACTGTTGTGCGACGGGATATTAAATTTCAGGAGGAGAAAGCCATGCAGTGTTCGCTTGAGAGGGAGCCACACTTGCATGCAGATGAGGAGCTATTAGTTCCCAAGGAGGAGCTTCCGGATGTGGATCAGCCACAAGAGGAAGTTCATGAGGTGGAAGAGACCACTCATGCAGCGCCAACCATCAGAGGGTGCAAGCGCACTGCAGAAGCTGAGCGACTGGCTCAAGATGCAGAGAAGGTTTTAGGACCACCTACAGCACAGCGCAGACAAAGGCAGTCACCGGACCGGTACACTGGATACATGGCTCTTATGAGCAAATGTGTCGTGACAAAACCATCCTCTTTCGAGGAAGCTGTGGAGGAACCCGCATGGGTAGATGCCATGGTGGAAGAGTATGATTCGATTGTCAGAAACAATGCATGGGAGATTGTCCCGCGACCGGAGGGGAAATCAGTGGTGGGTTCGCGATGGATCTACAAAGTGAAGCAGGCGGCTGACGGGAGTGTGGAGAAGTACAAGGCAAGATTTTTTGCCCGTGGCTTCTCACAGATCGAGGGGATCGATTATGAGGAGACCTTTGCACCTGTCGCAAGGTACTCTTCCATACAGACGATCCTAGCTCTCTCAGCGCAGATGGGATGGCACATCCATTAGATGGATGTGAAGACTGCGTTCCTCAATGGAGTCATTGAGGAGGAGGTGTACATAGAGCAGCCTGAAGGTTTCGAGATCTTCAGCAGTGAGTCGCATGTTTGCCGACTCAAGAGAGCACTGTACGGGCTGAAGCAAGCACCTCGTGCTTGGTACACTCGGATAGACAGCTACTTCACCGGGCTTGGATTCTCCAAGAGTGAGGCGGATCCAAACCTGTACCAGATTGTGGTGGAGGGGAAGCTGTTGATCATCGTACTGTATGTAGATGATCCGATTTTGACTGGCGACGAGCAGTTGATACTTTCATGCAAGGATGATCTTGCACGAGAGTTTGAGATGAAGGACCTGGGCATCCTTCATTATTTCCTGGGATTGGAGATTTGGCAGCGCAGCGGAGGACTGTTTGTTTCTTAGGGAAAGTATGCCCGGGAGATTTTGGAGAGGTTCAACATGCAAGGCTGCAAGCCTGTTGACACTCCTCTTCCTGGTGGTTGGAGGAAGGAGGATGCTACTTCAGCGGAGGTAGTGGATGCCACTGTCTATCGACAGTTGGTGGGGTCGCTTATGTATCCGGTCAATACACGACCCGATATATGCTATGTTGTTAACCAGCTTTCGCAAGCTATGGTTAAGCCTACCAAGCTCTTCTGGAAGGCAGGCAAGCATGTATTACGTTATCTTAGTGGCACATCGGGATATGGTCTATGGTACAGACAGGAGGATGGAGCGAAGCTTTCTGGCTTCACTGATGCAGATTGGGCAGGGAGCCCAACAGACCGAAAGAGCACATCTGGAGGAGTTTTCAGCATTGGGTCGACAGCAGTTTCCTGGTACAGCAGGAAGCAGAGATCCGTGGCACTCAGTTCAGCAGAGGCCGAGTACATGGCAGCAAGCTTGGCTGCATGCGAGGCTATTTGGATGAGGAAGATCCTCGTTGGATTGTTCGAGTTGCACTTGGAGCCTACTGTGATTTATTGTGATAACCAGAGTTGCATTAAACTCTCGGCTAATCCAGTATTTCATGATAGATCCAAACACATCGACATCGGGTACCATCATATCAGAGATTGTGTGCAGCGGAGAATCATGTTACTTTCATATATTCCCACGGAGGATCAGGATGCTGACATCTTGACGAAGGTGCTCACCAGGAGCAAATTCGAATTCCACAGAGGCAGGATAGGGGTTGCAGATAATCCATATCTTGTTGAGAGGGAGTGTTGAAAATGCAACAAGATGATGGACCTTAGTGAAATGAAGTCGCCTTCACTAAGTGGGCCCGCAGGCTATTTTTGGCGCAAAGTCTATTTTTAGACTATGTCTATTTTTAGACATATGGAGCATGGTCTAGGAGTTGCAATATGTTATTCTTGGATGATTGGTCAAGTTGGTAAAAATAGATGGACCTCTATTTTTAGACATACAGGTCGAAGTCTATTTTTAGACTGCCTGTCTAAAAATAGGTCAGTCAAATATTATTAGCCCTTAATAATATTTGGACTCTAAACTTCAGTTTATTCTCTTACAACACTTCAGTTGGAGCTATGGATGTGGCCCATGCATCTGACAGAAGGAATTACGCTATTCCTTGGGGTTTGGTGAGCTCATGCATGGTTGACTTCAGTTAGAACTCAAGTGGCGGAGTTTGGTGGAGTTGATGAGACAGTTGGTGGAGTTGTGTTCGGTTTAACTTAGTTGAACTAGTGGTGTTTAGTTTAACTGGCTAATACACTAGTAATGAGTGGAGTGAATTAAATATTATTTAATTCATTAATTATTAACTCATTATTCAACTCAAGAACACATCAGTTTACTACAGTGCATGGACAGTTCAGTGAAGACCAGTGGAAGAGGTAGATGAAAGGGTGAGTTTGCTATTAGTTGTGACATTAGTTGTGCATGAGTTTTGCACAAGCATTGGAGGATATTTCCCATGAGGATTGCACAGTTGAAGCCAAGGAGATTTGAACTTGGATCTCTCATTAGACCAACTTGGATTGCGCAATAGAGGCAGGCACATAGTGGATGAGTTTTGAACCTGTGACTTGTTCAAAACTGAGCTAGTTTGTGTGTAACTTTTGGAGACAGTACTGAGTACTTGTGAGGAGTATTGTACTGAGATTGTTACATGTTCTCTTCTATTATAATATACAAAATAGTTGGGGGTTTTCAGCTATAAGCTTTCCCCATTACATATTGTGTTTATGTGTGCATGCGACTGTTTCTATTTCCGCATATTGATGATCAATTGTAGAAGAGGTTATGTGTTATGCATGAATTCGAATTAGTGTGTGACCAGGATAATCTCAGTGGATAAATCTTCATTATTCAGCAAATTTCTACAGTTTGTGAGTGCGAATTTTTTGCACTTGGTCTTGTAATTTTAATATATCATGTTATATTTCTTCCTCTTCTTCATGTGTCATAGATGATATTTCTGAGTGCTTAATAGGTGTGGTCGTTGTTTTTTTTCGAGGCATATTATTTTTTTTGAGGAATTTTGGAATAAAAAATGATATCTATGGTTCACTATGCCCTTTTAATCACTTCACACTTATTTTTCAAACAAACTTTATGCAAAATTTTAAAACAATACACACATTTTTTCTTTCTTTTTAGGAGCTCCATATTGAAATGATTGTATCTCTATAATTTTGTATCTCCACGGTTTGAATTTTGTATTGTGGTAGCACTCTGAGTATTATTTCCAACCCCACAGGTTAGACCAAGATTGAATTCTTCAAGAAATATTTATGACCAACCTCCCATGATGACCTGATTATATAATGGTTTTGTAGATTGAACTTGTACGTAATTTTGCGTGTCACTGTTTTGACCTTTGGCCCTGAAAATGATACAAAAAACACTAGAGTACATGCACTTTCAGTCAATTTTTATGAAATTCAAATCTAATGCTCAGAGAGAAATTTATGCCTATTTTCCCAAGGTCACTTGTTTGAGGATGAATTCTGGAGCATGCAAAAAAACCCTGACTTCTTCGCACCATATCTCAGAAACTATAGAGAACTAAGATCTAAATTTTTTATAGGAACTTGATGAAGGATTTCACACCACGTGGTAGAAATTTAAGCTTATGAACCTTTGTATAAAATAAGTTATAGAAACAATTCCAAGATGACCTATTTGAATAAGCGAAACCCTAGAATCCAAAGCTCTGATACCAATTGTTATGCAACCAACTCACAAATTAGAATAAATGACAGATCAATGACTTAAAAATCATCCTCTTTGAGGGGAAAACCTCCTTTACATTACATAAATGAAAAATTATTGGATGATACAAATGATAATATCTCCTTGGTATATATAGGAGTCTAAGGGGTCACAATATAATCAAAGCCTACATAACAATAATAATGAAAATGAAAAACAATAAAAATTGTGGGCTTATATGGGTCACAAAAATAAAAATATGGGGGATACATGCGCACAACAATAACAATAGGGGGCTACACTAACAATAATAATAATGGCGATACACTAGTATTATAGGACCTAACAAAAATAATCTTTACCATCATCCTTGTAAGACCTCCAATGGGTATGGAATGTGAAAAAAAAATCATAAGGTGTTATTAGATTCATTAAGAGAAGTTCAATAGGTTTCATATAGCTATTTAGAGAATCTTCCATATCTTCCCAATTGCAACTACAATTTTCTAACAAGAAAAAAATAATCAATAATATTCTTTAAGGAATGAGGATCAATAGAGATAAACTCTTTCTCTATATCCATAGCATGGATATCATTGGCATTAATGTTGATCATCGGTTGTCATTTATGTCAACCCAAGCAGCACCAGGGGCAAACCCAATATTTCATGGGAATTTTGACCTACCAAATTACTATATTCTGGTTCAAGAATGCTTTCGATGGTTTCTACTTGTCGAGATGTTTTCGTTGATATATGGCACGCCACGTAATTCTTCACAGTTTGAGAGATATTCATGTTTGAAGTTTATACCCCTAGTTAGTGGGCTAAAACCCCATAGGGTTGTGGCATGGGTCATTGAAAAGTCATAATTAATATTTTTTAAGTTCATAAATCCCTCCCACGTTCACTTGTTGAAGCCCCTCTCAACCTAAGCATTTATATAAATTGTGATCCTCATTTCCTCCTTATGCAAGGGATTTTGCCATCTGAGACAGGTCATCGTGGAATTTTAGCTCTAAATTTTTTTGTACGAAGGTTCAGAAGCTGAAATTTTTATGAGGCGAAGTCGAAATCCTGAGGAAGCTGCTGTGACAATTTTAGATCTAGGTGCACAATATTTTCGGAGATATGATCTGTGGAAGTCAGGGTTTTTGTAGGATCCTGAAATTCATCTCAAAGAAGTGACCTCGGTAAAATCATCATAACTCTCTCTCTAAGTATCAGATTGAAATTTTGTAAAAAAGTGGCAGATAGTGCACAGACTGTAGTTTTTTCTTTGTCAATTTCAGAGCCAAATAAAAAAATAGTGACACGTGGCACGCCGTACAATTTCGCTCTGCTGAAAAAATCCATAATTAGGGCATTGTGAGATATTGGGTATCACTCTCTCTTGAAGAATCCAAATTGGGTCAGACCCATGGCATTGGAAAGATGACTTAGAGGACTACTACAGGACCGAAAATCAGATATTGGGGATCTGAAATAACATAGATACACCAGATTCAATATCGAGCTCCTAGAAGGCAAAGAAAAAGCTAGATCAGCAAGGTTTTAAGGGGCCTAAAGGACTAGACTTTCTAGGGAAGCAAAGAAAAGCAAGGTGCAACATAGGGTAGCATGACAAGAGCAGAAACCAAGGTGCATAATAGAAACAATAAGTTCATCACATGAAGTCTTCAAGTGGGCAACACTACATATAATCATTGTAAAGGTATCATTGTACTAAGTCATTGTAAATACGTTATTGTAAAAATTGTACTACTGTCTATCTACCAAGGGTTGAAGAGGAAGTGCTGGGAGGTCTAGGATCATCATTAGGTGGTTGTGTCAAAGTTGGGGTTATGGTTTAGTATATCTTATTCTTCTACATCATTCTATATCATTGTAAAGTGGATCATTTTCCAGTACTGAGAGTCCATTCTTCTTTATTCTTCATTGTGTGGTAGGGTGGTGCTAGGGTGAGTTGTAGCTAATCAAGTGTTGGGGCATCCATTTAGTTGACTACAAAAGAATCTCGGGCGTTGGAGCGTCCATCCAGTGGGAGCTGGAGAAGAATGATTTTCTAGATTCTAGGAAGTTGGAGCTTTATTTTCAATTGGAGTTAAATATTAAAGAATTATTAGAAAATCATTAGGTGGTTTTTGTCCCGGAGTGGGTTTCCACCTTAAAAATTGTGTGCATTTATGTTCCTCTTGTTTTCTGCTATCATTGTACAAACACTGATAATAATTGAAGATTAACTAATGGTGTAATTGAAAGGAATACTGATTCACCCCCCCCTCTCAGTATTTCCAACAATTGGTATCAAAGCTTGGTTCCTTCAATAGCAGTTTAACAGCTGGAAGGAGGTCATGGAGCATACCAATAATGGTGTACCTCTATTCAATGAAAATAATTATGCACTCTGGAAAGGAAGAATGGAGTTCTAACTCTTGCCGCAAGGTTACGAAGTATGGGACACTATTCAAAATGGATTTACATCAACCGCGGATGAATAAGGTGAGAAGAATTTGGTAAATGATGCAAAAGCAAAGAATATTATTATCAGTGGACTTATTTAATCTGCTTATCATAAGGTGTTGGGTTGTAAAACTGCCAAAAATGTATGGGACAAGCTTGAGAATATATATGCAGGTGACTCAAATGTCAAAGAAGCAAAGCTTCAAATCTATAGAGAAAAATTTAAGCAACTCAGAATGAAAGAAGGTTGCAACATTGTTGCATACTTCTAATACGTTGATGAAATAACCAATGCTCTGGAAGGATTGGGAGAGCCATGTGACAAGAATACTATTATACAGAAGATTCCTAGAATGTTACAAGGGAGATTCAACCCAAAGGTATCGGTCTTAGAATACAGTGAAAATCTAGACAAACTCAGCAAAGAGGAATTACATGGAGTTCTCATAGCAAATGAAATGAGACTTGATGAAGAAGAGGGTACTTCAAATCTAGAAACTGCGTTCGTTGCATCTAAGAAAACCAATAAGGACAAAAAACCTTCAATTGAAATGACATGCACCTGCAAGTGTGAAGAAAAGGGAGATGATGGAGAAGCTCTTTCAGATGAAGAATATGTTTACTTTACGAGAAAACTAAAAATTGGTAAGGGAAAATTCAAAGGTAAACTTCCATTGATATGTTTCAGTTGTGGTGAGGTTGGGCATTTCGTAGCAAAATATCCGAACAAAAGTGATGGAAACTCAAAAGGAAAGAAAGGCTTTAAGAAATTCAACAAGCAAGGAAAAAATAAAGGATCCAAAAGGAACTTTCTCTCTAAAGAAGATAGCTCATCATCCAATGAAGAAAGTGACAAAAAAGAAGAAGCCAATGAGAAAGTATTATTTATGGCCAAACACAATAACAAGAAGTATGAAACAATGAAGAAGAAGGGTTGACCATAGAAGAATTTCATGAGGAGGCAATCAAGCTTATAAAAGAGCTCAATGCTGAGAAGATCCGTTCCAATACTCTTGAAGAACAAGTTCAAGGTCTCAAAATTGAAGTCGAAGAACAAAAATGTATTGAAGAGTCACTTCAAAAGAAGTTGGAAGAAAGCAACCAAGAAAGGGAAGCATTAGAAGCTGAAGTAGTCTCGCTGCATAAGGAAGTGAAGAAGGGAAAAACTGTCCAAAACTATGCCAACAGCTCGAGGGCATTGGAAGAACTCATCAAAAATCAACGATCTTACAACGACAGAACTGGCCTCGGTTACAAAGAAGAAGAAATAGGACCTTCTACAACAAAATAAAATGAACCTATGAGATCTGACATACATGCAGACTTCATTGGATAAGATTCGAAAGAACATCCTTGGAAGACGATTCCTTGACAAAGATTTCCATCCAGGTACCAACATATTTTTCATGGCTATTGTTATTCATATGGAAAATTTGGTCATAAAGCTGTAGAATGTTGCACGTACCCTAGGAACCAATACAATTCCAGGAGATCCTTCAAATATGAACCTCCTAGGGCTCAACGAAACATCAATAGATTTGAACATTTAAGAAATAAAGTGGAATGTTGCAAATGTCAAAACTTTGGAAACATAGCCAGAGATTGCAGACTTGAAAATCCTCCAGAAGAATCTTCAAAGCCATAGAATGAACGAACATGGAAGAAGAAGAAGACTGATAATTGTGCTCTCGATCTCAAGGCTCAAAACAACAAATATGTGTGGTATGTTGATAGTGGTTGCTCAATGCATATGACTCGAGATAGAAGGAAATTTGTATCTCTGAAAGAGAAGAAGGATGGAACCATATCCTTTGGAAATGATGGATCTTCAAATGTTATAAGATCAGGTACCATCACTCTCAGAAGAAAAGATGTTATAGCCAAGAATGTTCTATTAGTTGAAAATATGAATCAAAATATGCTCAGTGTTGGACAAATGTGTGATCAAGGACACACAATGCTATTCAACTCCACAAAATGTGAATTCAGGAAAGGCAGGTATGGTAAATTGTGGCTACAACAAGTCGAGCTCCAAATGACATATATGTTTTGGATGAAGCAACTAAAGCATGTCTACTAGCTAAAGAAGATGAAATTTGGTTATGGCACAAACGAATGGGTCACATAAACGTTGAAAATCTTGTTAGGATAAGCAAAAAGGAAGCAGTATGAGAAATGCCGAAAATCTCAAAACTTTACAACACAATATGTGAGGCTTGTTGGCATGGCAAGCAGACAAAAGTCCAATTTAAAACAAAAGAACACTTTGCATCACATCCATTGAAATTGATACATACTGAGCTATGTGGTCCTGTGAGAACAAAAGGCTTAGATGGAGAATTATATTTCATATTAATGATAGATGACTATACCAGGATGACAACCGTCAGTTTCCTAAAGAAAATATCATAAGCATTTGAGTGCTTTAAGATCTACAAGGAGTTGGTTGAAAATGATTTGAAAATAAAGTGTCTAAGATCAGATAATGGTGGAGAATTCACTTCCAAATTATTTCAGCAATAATGTGACAAAAATCGAATAAAAAGACAATTTTCAATAGCACGAACACCTCAGCAAAATGGATTTGCTGAAAGAAAGAACAGAACCGTACAGGAAATGGCTAGAACAGTGTTGAAGGACTCAAAATTGGATGAAAAATTCTGGGTTCAAGAAATTAATACGACAGTCTTCATTATCAACCGAAGTCTTCTTAGAAATAATTGCAGCAAGACTCCATATGAATTCTGGAAAGGAAAACCAGCTAATGTAAAATATTTCAGAATCTTCGGAAGAAAATGTTATATCAAAAGATAAAATCAAAGTTTGGGTAAGTTTGAATCACGTGTTGATGAAGGTATCTTTATTGGTTACTCACGCAAAAGAAAGGTCTATAAATGTTATAATCTAAGACGAAAATAGATAGTGGAGAGCATAAATGTTACATTTGATGAATATGGTGTTCTAGCAAATGATGATGAGGATCTAGAATCTTTGAAACTTGAGACAAAAGCTGAAAAAGACATAGATAAAATTGTATAACAAGAAGCAACTATCAATGAGGAAGAAGTAAACAATGATCATCAAGATATACCAGAACAACAACAAGAAGCTCCTCCAAGGAGAACAAATGAATGGATTCAAAAGAACCATCCATCAAATCAAATCATTGGTGATATAAATGAAGGTCGAAAACTTTGTTCATCACAACAAGCTCATGTTGCTTTTCTAGCAACCTTTGAGCCTAGTAGTTTTGAGGAAGTCAGCCAGAATGAAAATTGGGTAGCAGCTATGAATGAAGAATTGGATCAAATTGAGAAGAATAGCACCTGGGAATTAGTTCCACGACCAAAAGATAAAAATGTCATTGGGACTAAATGGGTGTTCAGGAACAAATTGAATGAGGATGGGCAGGTTACCAGAAACAAAGCAATATTGGTTTGCAAAGTCTATGCACAAGTGGCAGGAATTAATTTCAACGAAACATTTGCACTAGTTGCCAGAATGGAAGCCATCTGAATGTTTCTCGCCTATGCATGTTCAAGAAAAATCAAAGTCTACCAAATGGCTGTTAAGTCTGCATTTCTGAATGGAGAATTAGAAGAAGAAGTTTACATCGAACGACTTGAATGTTTTCTACTATCAGAAAAAGAAGACTATGTTTGCAGGTTAAAGAAGGCTCTATATGGTCTCAATCAAGCTTCCAAAGCATGGTATGCTTGTCTTGATGGATATCTACGTCAACAAGGGTTCAAGAAAGGTACTATTGATAGAAATATTTATGTACAAATAGATAAAGATAATTTAACAATCGTTGAGGTATATGTGGATGATATAATATTTGGTAGCAATGGCGATTGACTAAGTAAGAAATTTTCTACAAAGATGCAAAGTGAGTTAGATATGTCTTTAATTGGGGAGCTAAGATACTTCTTAGGGATTCAAATATCTCAGAAAGAGAAAGGAATATTTATATGTCAAGCCAAATACATCGAGGAAATGCTTAAGAAATTCAAAATGGAAGATTGCAAACCCATGCTTACTCCGATGGAAACATGTTGCAAATTGAGCATAGACGACTCATCTAAGGATGTGGATAAGAGGTTGTACAAATCTATGATTGGTAGTTTTCTATATGTAACAGCCTCTCGGCCAGATGTTATGCAAGCAGTTGGACAAGTAGCAAGATTCCAAGCAGCACCAAAAGAATCACATATTATTGCCGTCAAAAGAATTCTTCGATATATAAAGGGCACATAAGAATATGGCTTGTGGTATCCCAAGGGTAACAATCTCATTATTCAAGCCTTTACAGATGCAGATTGGGCAGGAAGCGTTGATGATCGTAAGAGTACTAGTGGAGCAGTTTTCTATCTAGGTGGTTGTCTCGTATCATGGTTGATCAAAAAGAAAACCTCAATCTCATTATGTATAGTAGAAGAAAAATACGTTGCAGCAACATCATGTTGTACTCAAGTCCTTTGGATGAAACAAACTTTGCAATATCTTCAAGTATAATTTAGTGAGCCTATTCCCATATTCTGCGACAACACTAGTGCCATCAGCATCTCCAAGAATCTTGTCATGCATTCAAAAACAAAACACATTCTGATCAAATATCATTTTGTTAGAGAACAAGTCGCTGAAAAGAATATCAAACTTGATTATGTTTGTACAAAAGAACAAATTGCTAATATCTTCACTAAACCTTTACCTGGTGAAGCATTTGAATATCTTCGTCAAAAGCTTGGGATTCTACCAAGTTCTCATTAGATTATAGGTCTGCAGTACGGTTGTATGTCAGGGGGAGTGGAAGTGTGTACAGGTCCGCAGGATGGTTGTGTTTCAGGGGGAGTTACCCTTTGCCATTGATGTGAAAGGGGGAGAGAATGTTGTAGGAAGAGGTGTCATAATCGCAGGGGGAGTACTTTTGTTGCCATCAATGCCAAAGGGGGAGATGGTTGATCAACGGTTGTAATTGATGTCAACCCAAGCAGTACCATTGGCTAACCCAATATTGCATGGTAATTTTGACCTACCAAATTACTATATTCTAGTTCAAGAATTCTTTTGATGGTTTCTACTTATCGAGATGTTTCCGTTGATACATGGAACACCACGTTATTCTTCACGGTTTGAGAGATATTCATGTTTGAAGTTTATACCCCCCAATTAGTGGGCTAAAACCCCATAGGGTTGTGGCATGGGTCATTGAAAAGTCATAATTAATATTTTTCAAGCTCCTAAAATCCCTCCCTTGTTCACTTGTTTAATGCCCTCTCAACCTAAGCATTTATATAAATTGTGATCCTAATTTCCTCCTTATGCAAAGGATTTCACCATCTGAAATAGGTCATAGTGGCATTTTCACTCTAACGTTTTTTCTACAAAGGTTCAAAAGCTGAAATTTTTATGAGGCTTAGCCAAAATCATGAGGAAGTTGCTGTGAAAATTTCAGATCAAGGTGCGCAATATTGTCGGAGATATGATATGTGGAAGTCAGGGTTTTTGCAGGCTCCTGAAATTCATCTCAAAGAAGTGACCTTGGTAAAATCGTCATAACTCTCTCTCTGAGTATCGGATTAGAATTCCGTAAAAAAGTGGTATATATTTCACAGACTGTAGTTTTCGCTCTATCAATTTCAGAGCCGAATAAAAAAACAATGATACGTGGCATGCCGTACAAGTTTTCTCTGCTGAAACAGTCCATAATTAGGGCATTGTGAGATATTGGGTATAAATCTCCCTTGAAGAATCCAAATTGGTTCAGAACTATGGCATTGGAAATACGACTCAGAGGACTACTACAAGATTGAAAATCAGATATTTGGGATCTAAAATAACAAAGATTCACTAGATTCAATATCGAGCTCCTAGAAGGCAAAGAAAAAGCTTGATCATGTGTTGTCAAGGGCTGCAAAGGACCATAATTTCTAGGGAAGCAAAGCAAAACAAGGTGCAGCAGAGGGTAGCATGAAAAGAGCAGAAACCAAGGTGCATAACAACAACAAGAAGCTCATCACATGAAGTCTTCAAGTGGGCAGCACTGCATATAATCATTGTAAATGTATCATTGTACTTAGTCATTGTCAATACATTATTGTACAAATTGTACTAGTGTCTATCTTCCAAGAGTTGAAGAGGTAGATTCGGGTGGTCTAGCATCATAATTAGGTGGTTGTGTCATAGTTGGGGTTATGTTCAAGTGTGTCTTCTTCTTCTACATCATTCTATATCATTGTAAAGTGGATCATTTTCCCTGGTATGGGAGTCCATTCTTCTTTTATTCTTCTACAGGGTGGTAGGGTGGTGCTAGGGTGAGTTGTAGCTCATTGGGTGTTGTGGCATCCATTTAGTTGAATACTGAAGAATCTCGGGCGTTGGAGCATCCATCCAGTGGAAGCTGGAGAAGATATCTTTTCTAGATTATAGGAGGTTGGAGCTTTATTTTCAATTGGAGTTGAATATTAAAGAATTATTAGAAAAACATTAGGTGGTTTTTGGCCCGGAGTGGGTTTCCACCTTAAAAACTGTGTGCATTTTTGTTCCTCTTGTTTGCTGCTATCATTGTACAAACACTAATAATAATTGAATATTAACTAATGCTCTAATTGAAAGGAATACTGATTCAGCCCCCCTCTCAGTATTTCCAACAATTATGAAATAATTACTTGAACTTCTTCCAAACTTCATCAATATAATCGATCACACTTGTATAAAAAATAATCCCCTGAGAAATATGGATTGTAATAACCCCAAATAGCCTTGTGTTTCTTCCTTTTAATGACAAAATTAAACTACTCATCCTTTAGATATGGAATTATCATCCTAGTGTACTATGAGCGTCATTTAATTTTCAACAGAGTTTTAATATTTGGTTTCTAAATAGCATAATTAATCCCATTCAAAATAATAAGAACGATATTGGAAGAAATCTTTTGATGTTTTATAGATTTAGTCTCAACCAAGTATTAGTCAAAGAATCAATAACCTATAGTCAAACACTACATATTAGACTCATCAATATTTAAGGTCAATGAGGCTAGATCAAAACCATAAAATCTATTACCATTTTGTGAAAGAGGTGTAACCTAGAGAAAAAAAGGATTTGTGGTCGTTGAGCCTCGATATTGTCTCTATTTGAATAAAAATTGTATTTAGCTACATAATTCATGCAATTCTGTAGCTAATCTTCGTTTATGTCGCTACCGACATTGTTTAACAGGTTCCGAAGAAGGAACAAAGGAGCAAAGTGCATGGGTAGTTTGGAAATGATCCACTCATGGATTATATCCTATCTACTTGTCCAAGATCGAGAAGGCTAGTGCCTAAAATAACGGTCAAAGGGTCAGTCAAAGAAGAGATCCGAGGCAAACAAGCGAGAAGATGAAGCTTCATGATTTTATCTCCATGTAGCAAATTGTGAAAGCTATGAAGATCACATTTCTGTTTAGAGTTATATTCCTAGTTTGATTTGTCTTTTTAGGCGAGATCACCTTAAATAGTCAAGGTCAATTAGACTCTGTTATAAATAACGGGCTGTATAAAATGGAAACAAGCTTTATTTTTATTGTAACACTGTTATAAATTAAACTCTATTTTTATCAATCCAAGGAGAAGGCGTTTTCAGAATCATTGATGCGTAATTAGTTGCAAGTGAATTCAGAACCATTCTGTTGTGGAGGGCCCCTGCACAGCAAAGGTTTAGTAGTATATTCTTCTATTATTTCGTAGTTTAATTCCTCATACTCTTTGTTGTGTTTTCCTCATAGTTAAATGTTCCATTTTCTTTGTTAATATCATAACTCTCTTAGCATTTGCATTTCGTAGATTAAACAATTATTTCATTCCTTTGCACCGTAGAAAAATAATTCATTTTCGTTTCATAGATTAAATAAGCATTCTAGCTTTGCACAGTAGATACATGCTTTTCTTTGCAATTATCTTCTGAATTTCCTTAGCACAATTACTTAGATATAATATTGTTGGCTTGATATTTCCATTTTCAGAACTTAGTTATAACTAAGATAGATGCTTTTCTTTATCATTGAATAGGTTTAGAGTTAATTCAAATAGATACTCTCCTTTATAGAGATAATTCACATAGATGTTTTATTTTGTAGATTAAAGATAATTTTGATATATTTTTCTAGACTTCGATATAGTTTGGATTAATGTTTTGTTTAGATTTAGAGATTATTTAATTAGATGTTTTGTTACTTAATTAAATAGATTTAGATGTAAGTTAGATAGATATTTTTGAGATAATTTTATCGTAGTTTCTGGCATAGATTGATTTAATATACCTTAAGATTTATCACTTAGATTGGTTTCTTTTGATACAATATAAATTTATCATAGATCAATTTTCTTTCTTAGATGAACGCTCCCTTTTCTCCCTTCTTTCAAGTTTTATCTTTCAGTCATTAGAATACTTTCTTTTAGAGTAATTCATAGATTAAATTTCTTTCTTAGATCAATATTAAACATTTCCTTTTCTTCCTTCTTAAGTTTTTATCTTTTAAGAATTAAAATTCTTCTTTAGGTATGGTTAATTTCTTGCTTTCTTATAAAAACTACAAAACATATAAAAATAGTAAACTATCTTCTTGTTTATAGTATCCTTGAAGTTAATTTTTCATCTTTAGATAAGCTAAAAATAGAACTCTCATTAAGGTTTTGATAGTTACATTTAGATTTCATTTCATAAATAATTTCTTAGTTTCTTAAATTCATGTAGACACTCAAGCTAAATACAAAATCCTAAAAACAACATATAAAACCAACACAACGAATTAAGAAGGAAAAGGCTTCTAGCACATACAGTGCACCTACACTTCATAGGATTACTAACTCCGGTCGATAATTTATGATAACAAGTTAAGACATTAAATTGATTAAAAAATGATAAAACAAACAACAAAAATTATATTCTAAGATGATTGGTGGTGTCTAAAAACACCATTACAATTCTTAAGCATAGAGAATTACGATCAAAACATCACAGTGCATGATAAATTTCAATGAATTCATCTCAATTCAGTTTGATATGATGTGACATTAATATTCCAATCAACCCATTAAGATCTTTATTTATAGCCTCTAAATCTAAGTACTTCCTTTCGTTATGGAAGATATGGTCCATAATTATAATTAGTCTAGCAAATCCAAATCACATCGACTGGTTAATTGTCCTTGTCACCACAACAATGTATTCAAACACATACTCAATCGCTTAGTTTTTTATCCATTCAACCACTCATTCAATTGTTCTAAGAGTCAACCCATTCACCATCCAGTCAACCATCTCATTAACCACTTCTCTAGATGACTCAACTAACTGTCTCTAGTATAAGTGTGATGAAGCAAGATACCCTAAGGTTCTAGCATAGGTTACAACAGTGGTAATAGAATAAGAAATAATATCCATGATACATTAAATGCAAGTATTTTGTGAAATCCCCTTTTTCTCATGTTTCCACAGATGTTAAGTTTATGGAATGTCTTACCAAACAATATTAAATGGGAACAAATGAAAAACATATTGATGATTTTGAGTGTTTAGAAATTGAGACATCAACTTAAGTTGAAAATTATTTTAAGCAATGCTTCATTGGAAAATATTTGTAAATTATCATGATTATTCCCCAGTATAGTTCATCATAATAGATCTTACACCATTATCAAAATAAAATTTGTTGCAAGAAAGATATTTGATATAAAATGTACAATAATAACGAAATTTGACCTCGTTGATGATTTTATTGCTATTTCCAATCAAAATATCATTAACATGCAAGAAAACATAACAAAAATGATCACCAACATGTTTTAAATACACATAGTAAATAGTCTTGGTTCTTGAGAATCAAAGTCCCGAATGAAACTTTTTATATATAATATTCTTAGTAATATTTTTAAACTATATAAGGACTTGTGTAACTTTTCAACTCCGCCATTCTATTTATTACCATCCAACTACCAAATAAACCATATTTTATGATCACAGTCGCATTACATTAAATATTCCGCTTGGTTAGCACCCTAGGTACCCCATATTTTCATCCATAATGGTAGCACATCCTATTTTCATTTATGAATGAGAACCATTTAATAAGATCTCTTAATCATAGAAACCAAATAATACAAAACAAAAGAGTCACTCCATCTAAGTGAAA
The DNA here is from genome assembly GCA_034641835.2 of Pinus albicaulis. Classification (NCBI taxonomy): domain Eukaryota; kingdom Viridiplantae; phylum Streptophyta; class Pinopsida; order Pinales; family Pinaceae; genus Pinus; species Pinus albicaulis. The sequence goes on along the minus strand of CM076584.1, from coordinate 1,308,817,737 downwards.
TGTGACACTTTGATAGGTCCCCTCACCAGTTTAAGGCACGACGTTGGAAAGGGAAATATTAACCTTCAAGGTGGAGTTATATTCTATTAGTTAAAATGACCCTATTATACCTTCGAGCCATGCTTCAATGTGTTCTCCTCTAAAGTCTTCAAAAAAACTTTGAGAGCTTATTTTTCTTGAGATTTCTCGTATCCTTAGGATGAGGTCATCACTTTGAAATTTTGAAACCTTTATGTTTAACTTCTCTGGATTGTTGGTGGTTTTCTTCCCCACCTGCTGTCAAGTGTCCACTAAATATCTCATTACGGCCTCTAAGGAGCATAGTATGAAAACGACGATTTACGGCAATTGATTATTTTAATTCGTAACCATAATTCCTACTACATCATAACATAAGGAATTATAATAAGCTTTTATATAATATAATCACTAACCATTAATTAGTAGCATTTCTATAAATATTGGTAAGACTTGAGTTCAAATTGTATGAACAATATATGAAATTAAAGAAGATCAATGAGTACTAATGTAGCGCCATGCGCATTTTGGTCTCAAAAGAGGTGAGTGTTAGCCATGCCCCTTATATGGAATGGATTATTTATTTATTTTTTAAATTAAAAAAAAAAAAAACATATGCGTGATAATCGTAGTGTCTTTATTTAAATTTTATTAACTCTTTTCTACTTGCGATACATTAGATTTAGATTTAAAGCATAATATGAATGCACTAGTTATAGTTATAGTTAATTCATATATATAAATTACATGTAATTTAATATTTAACGAAGAATCTACAAACATAGTTTTAGGATGCAAATGTAATAAATACTCAAGGAAAAATACCTTTTTATCTATTTTTTATTGTATTGTCCAATAAGTAGATAGTATTTTCAGGGTCAATTATTTCAACTTGTGAAAAGTGGAACAATGATCCTCCCTATTATCAAAGAGCCCCATTTTCCTAGCTTTAGGAGACACTTTGGTTTACTACCCCTCCACGCTAGGACTCCAATAATAGCATTTCTTTATATGTTTCTTTACAATACATTTCAAATCCAATCGTTTTCTTAATTCTCCAAGAAAACGTCTAACTTCAATGATAAAACTGCTCGATGAGCCCACCATTCCATTATTTATCACTCGTTGTATGCATGTCCATTTCAAGCGATGAACTAATATTATTATTCAACTAACTACCATACTTTAAAGGTTTTATATACCATTGCAAAGGTAAGAATAATCTTCAATTAAATGCTAAACAATTAACATATTTTAATTTTTGCATATAAAAATGATAAAAACCAACCATGCTCAACACCATTAGATGAATAACTTAATGACTAATAATTCTTTCCATAACTCCAATTAGTTATGTAATTAATAAACCTAATTAGCAATTATTCATTACACAAGCATACTAGTATACACACATCCAGTATGGACATGTAGGTAGCATATGCATACTTTGTGTGTATACTAATAAAATGAATAGTTAATTTTATTTAATGTTTGATTTTCTAATATCCAAAATCACATATGTTTTTCAATACTAATGATATGTTATTTAATATTTTCATTTAACAAAATCATAATTGATTTTATTTAATGTTTGATTCTCTAATGTCAAAAATGATTTTTTATTTAATATTTTAATTTAAAAAAATCATATTGAATTAATCAAATTTTTTGTGTGCATAATCACATCACATTGATTAAAATGAACTAAAAAAAAAAATAAAACATTGTAAGAAACTTGAAAGTAAAGAGTAATAAGATGAATTACTATCATGATATGAACAAAATCAAAATCATTAAGAACCTTTACTTACATATTACCGTTCTCATTTCCTTTTCCACTGTAATATGTCGAAACATTCACTATATAATGCTAACTCTAGCTATATCTATACTACAAGAAAATTAATTGTTTCAACTTAAATTCCCTAGTAGGCAATAGACAATTATCATTGCTCACATATAAGTGTGACACTAGGATACACTTCTGCGGTTCAAGATTTTAGAATATAAACAATGGGAACACCTCCACCATGATAACACTGATTGTTTTGAATGATATATAATGAGAATACCCCACCATTTTGACACTTTAACATGGAGCTACACTTGTTTTGTGCAAATATTGTTCTTAGATCCATGCCATCAAACAACCACTCACCAACCCATGAATGATTGTGGTAGTTAAAAACATAAATTAAACTTTAAGCAAAAACAATAACATATAAGTATCTACATAATATTTATGACATATGGGTTACATTGCCGTTATCAATTATTATATATATATATATATATATATATATATATATATATATCATTTTCATATAATAATTTATACTAGTGAAATTATATAAATGAAATAGTTAGCAAACACAACTTATAGGAATGAATCCATGATAAACATGAAAATATTTATTTTATGATATATTTTACATTGCTGAAATAAAATAAAACAAAAATCATAAAGATGACCTAAATTATAACTCTATTTTAAACTATTAATATTACTATTATTAATTATGTCATTAGGCATGTACATTTTGGACTTGGACTTATATAATTTTAATTTAATTATCAATAATTATTAAGTCTACGATGGAGATTTATCTCCAAACTAGTTATACCCTTTTTTCTCTTTTAATTAAAAAATATTATATAAACAATTTTCATATGAAAGGAGTTATGAGTTTTTGGGCATGTGGTATTGATTAGTCATGGTATTGGTCCATGATATTGTAAAAAATCTATATTAAATTAAGGATCTTCTCACAAGTGAGAGTGAATCCCTACGGATAATAATTTTGATCCATGTCTTATACTTATATATATATATATAATTAATAATAATGATAAAAATAATAATATGGCCTTTTTGGCATATGGACAAAATAAGAGAGTGGCATTTGCAGAGGAGGAGGAATTACCTAGTTGCATCCCATTTTGGTAGCCAAGCACATATTCCTAGCCATATTTGAGATATATTGCACCAATGAAATTAAGGATATATGGGGGCATATCAAGGAAGACACGTAGCATCAAACCTTAATATTAGTTTTGTGTTGCAAACTCTCAGCAATGGCCAAGGAGATATGTTTACATGCTCGGATGGAAAAGATTCTAAATGAGAAGACCACTATGAGGTTTCAATTTGGAAGATTTGCACCTTTAGTAGGAATTAATTCACTTTTTCATGAGGGTCTGAAGAAAGCTGTGTAGATTTAAGATCTGGCCAATTAGAGGAGTTCTTACTCTCTTCAAAATATTTCTTGTGACTGAGATGATTATTATATCCCAGTTATGGTGAATTTTCCAATATTTCCATGGCCATTCTCAGTGGGTTCCTTTTTCATGTTGTTCAAATCCCTAGATCTTGTCTTTTCATGTGCCGCCAGAATCTAGGATTAATTGTGAATCTCCTTTGGACGTTTCTGGATCATATGTAGTGGAAACTAGCCTCAAGATCTGAAATCCTTCAAAATAATATGGCATAGACAAGGATTCCTTTGCTACATATATCACGATATTAAGAGGCAGATCCAAAGGATGGGGGGCACCTTCCTCCTCTCAACCCAATACTTTCAAGGAATTCCTAAAGCTATGGCATTCATCTTCAAATGCCAAAGTTCTATCAGGGCCAAAATTTATTGTGGATCAAGCAACAAATACCCCATCTCTTGAAGTGAAAATTGTTTTAACCAATTCTGTGGCTACATATTAGGAAGGAAAAGTGATTATATGTCGTTTTAGTGTATTTTTTTCCCTCAACATCTTCTCTATGAAAAATGGTACACTAGAAATGATCACCAAACACATATATCTTATTTTGATAAAACTATCTTTTGGAGTGTCCTTAGGACCGACATAAGGTTTTTGTCAAGGGAGCCTAGTTTTGGTGTTGTTGGGCCTATTAATGCAACCATGGTTTCTTAACTTTAATCCTCTTGCCATGACATCTTCGAAAACTATAGTATGGTCAAGGCTTCCTAACTTTACCATGACACATCCATATATCATAGAAGATGTGGGAAATGTAATAAGTTTCTTCATCAAAATATATATTGAAAATATTTGAAAAGGAATTCTCACATTTGTTTGCATGTGTCGAACTGGACCTCAATAAAGGGTTGTTAAATAAAATCCTAATCAAGTGGAGGGGAAAGATTTTTATGCAACCATTGGATTACAACAATATTGCTTTCTGCTGTAGAACTTGCCAATAGCCTGATCGTCTTCAATTTGTATGCCCCTTTTCGCAATGGGCCTTTTTCCCGCAAGTTTTGAAGAAAACAAGTAGTGGATGGAAAGTTTCGAAGGGAGAAAAATGGTCCTAGAATACTTTAGGTAAAAAGTGGGACAACCCTCAACACCATAAGACATCTACCACCAAATCTAATCCTTCAAACTCAACTAAGCCACAGTAGGGACCAAATCATTCCTTAGTGGAGGAGCCCATCCTTTAAATGAAAACAAAAGATACTAATGCATAATTGTGGCTTCTGCAGTGAGTGGGAAAAAACATACTCATGAGTCAAATCAATCAGATAGTGATAGTTAAATGATAAATATGGAGGAACCTTAAGAAAAATAGTTATATCAAAGAAAGGTATTAATGTTCCCCCTACAATTTTTCATGATAATTATGTGGAATGGACTCATATCCAAAAAAACAAAAGGAAGAAAGGAGAAATCCATGATGAATTGACATCCACAAAAGAAAAGGAAGAAAGGAGAAATAGATGATGAATCATGGGATCTCATACAAGGAATGTAGTAAATGTAGTTTGTTGTGTTGTGTTTATCAATGAAGGATGATATGTTGTCCTATGTTATTTTGAGGCAATATAAACTAACTTAAATAATAATAATAATAATAATAATAATAATAATATAGCTATAATTTGGCTACTTTTATGATTTTTTAAATTTTAACAATGTCAAATATATTATGTAGTAAGCTCTTTGATGGTTGTTATGAATGGATGCATAACACCATTTACCAACCATTTAATTTATATGGCTGCACTAATTATACAAACAATTAATATATAAATTAAACATATATACATTTATAAGAATATGTAACAAGATTCTTAAAATATAGATAGAGTTCGTTACAATACTATGGATCAATACCATGGCTTATGAATACCACACTTCTAATAAACTATGACACATTTAGAGAAACATAATTATGACACATTTTATATGACATTTGTTCATATGACACTTTATATAATTAAAAAGATAAAAAAGACATAACTACTTTAGAGAAACATATAAATTTTGGTTTGTGAATATGAGTATAAATTTTCTAAAATAATTACTAAGATTAACTTTAGCTTCTATTTACTAATTTTTTATAATTAAATTAAAATCGTAAAAACTCTATTCCAAAAATAAATCAATATATTAAAAATATTATACATACATACATACATACATAAATAACTGAAATTTAAATTTGCAATTTTTTTTAGCAAATTCATACTGTATACATGCAAATTTGACGCAAAAATGCTCATTATGGAGATTCCGAACTCAGCAACTCAAAACTCACACCACAGAAATCTAAAATCTATAATATTGATAAACATGTGCTTAAATCAAATATTATCATTACTTTTAAAGTTAATATAAAGAATTACTCGCGCAATTGTATGGAAATGGATAATATTGGTAAACATGTGCATCCATCAAATATTATCATTACTTTTAAAAATAATATAAACGAATAGATTAAAAAATAGATTTTTAATAATCTATGTCCACACGATGAATGTTTATGAAACTAAATCCACTGGCTTATAGGTTTCCCCTTCACATAAAATTGCACTATCCGCTTTCAAAATTATACAAATGTGTACCTTATTACTGTAAACGAATTCAGTAAAAAATAGAGTTTTAATAATCTAAAGACCGAATGATAAATGCTTATCAAACGAAATCCAGTCGTCTCTATGTTTTTCACTTCACAGGAAAATGCATTATCCAGTTCTAAAATTATACAAAATTGTATGTACCTTATTAATATAAACGAATTGAGTACAAATTAGAGTTCTAATAACCTAAGACCAAACGATAAATGTTTATGAAACGAAATCCACTCGTTTGTAGGTTTTTCACTTCACACGAAAATGCATTATCCACTTGTAAAATTATAGAAACTCTGTATTTATTTTAATTCCAAAGGAGGAAGAGATAATTCTGAATTTTAAAATAAGATAACCTTTATCGCTGTCAACCTCTAATGAATGTTCCAAAGCGTTACTTTCGAATAATGCGCCCACCAGATTTGAATGCCGTAATATTAAATTCAATACAATTTGACAATTCCACAACTATTTGGCCTGTAATGGGAACGCGGCTCATATTTTACTGTGTAGTCATTAATGGAAGGTTGGCTGAAAAACGAGTTTGCTGCTCTGCCATTTATTAAGATGGCAAATACAAAACGAAACCCTTTGTCTTCAAACGTGATCTGCGCCGTGCATGTTGTCTGTGATGGAACTCCTCAAAGTCGACGGCCCATTCAACTATGACAAAATCCTGGTGGTTGGGAGAGGAAAAAGAGATTTCTTTGAGTGTTTTTTTTAGATTTTTAATTAAAATTGATTAAAAAAAATTATGGCGAATTTTGATTTGTGTTGTTTAAATTTTGTTTTGTGTTGTTTAAATCTAGATTTCTGTTATTTAAAGTGTTTTTTTATTGTATATAGAAAGAAAGAAAGTAAGTATTTTTAATGATGCTAAAAACATTTTATGAGACTTTAGCTTATAGGACTTCTCCATCTAGCTTTTGTATTTGACCGTTTCCCTGTGGGTTTTACAATAAATGCTCCTAAAACTTTTAGCTGAATAGATTATCCCAAGAGCTAGCCCCCAGAATACCTGCATAATTTTAAAATGAAATGTTTTTATGTTTCCACTTTTCTGGAAGAGAAAAAAATGCACTCTTTCCTCCCACATTTCTTTTGGTCTTTTCAGCCGTAGTTTTCACAACTGAGTTGATGAGAATTAATCATTAATTGACAAATAAGAATGATGATAATTAGTCATTAATTGAGCAATAATAATTTTAGATCTTCAAGAAATATTGGCCCCTATATGAGCTTTTTGCTGATGATTACCACTGAGGTTGAACTCTTCAATGTAGTACTTATTCTTTCTCCCTAGCTCTCTCTACCAAGTACATTTGTGGTAATTATCCATAACAAAAGCTTTATCTCTGTTTCTAGGACACATCTTCAACCAAATACCCAATTTACTAAACCATTTGTTATTTTGTCACATTTTTGCACAATCTTTCATTAAACACAACCTTAGGCCATCTGGCCTTTTCCATTAGCTCATTTTTTTTCAAATACTTTATGACTAGCAGCATAGCAATTGCTTTAATAGAAGTAGTAGTAATTCCTTATCAAACTTGTGATTTCAATAAATCTATACAAAATTCTAAACAAATTACATCTTTTAGAAACAAACCGTAGAACTTTCCAAAATTAACAGTTAAAAAATATTTTGGTGTATCATAACATATGTATGCATCCGAATGTTTGAACTGTGACGCGTAAATATTAATGGTAATCTGTTCCGTGTTTTTCACGGTAGAGACGCGGTGATAAGTCAACATGAAATCAAAGTAAACCAAATATCATCCTACTCCCAATCCCCGATCCCCACGGCTATATAACCAACACTCATCTCACGTTTTCTCTTCACAGCGAAGTAGAGCACCAGAATTTTGTGTCTGTGCCAGCGATAACAAGAGTATAGTCGCCAATATGGCAAGTCATCTCCGTGTGAGCGCTATAATTCTATGGTTTGCCTTTGCCCTTTCTGCTCTTTCCAGCAGCCGTGGAGCTGTTTCGGATATTGCTACCCAAGATTTCTTCAATGGAATTTTATCTTCTGCTGCTGATAGCTGCGCAGGAAAGACCTTCTATACCTACAGTGATTTCATTAATGCGGCCAATTCATTTTCTAGCTTTGGCACAACTGGGACCTCCGATGACAACAAGAGAGAAATTGCTGCTTTCTTCGCCAACGTTGCTCACGAGACTGGCAGTATGTCTCACATGCTTATTACCTGTTTTTTATAAACATATTTTTCATATGATCTGTAAATTTATAGAAGGATGATTTCATTGCAGAATTTATAGACATTAGGTTTTGGTTTTTTAATAAATTTGAGGAATCCGAACGGTAGAAAGCATTCCATAATTATAATAGGGTTTTGTGTTTTTTTTTTTTTTATAAATTAGAGGAATCCTGATTCAAATATTTGTTGTGTTTTTTGTTTTTTGATTTTTTTTATTTTTATGTTGAGAAAAGATTAAGTTAGGTTTTAGTTTTATATCTGTTTTGTTTTAGATATAATTTTTTGGGATTTAAATGTTTCAAGTAAGTTAATTATTTATGATCATTTCAATGAGAAGTAGTTGTAATTAATTTATTTTTTCATTATTTTGTAATAGTTTATTTAGCACTTATTGCATGGCTTGATGCTCAAAGGAATGAAGAAGTGGGATTGAAATTAATAAAATGAATCACATAGAGTTATTAATTATTTGTTTGTTTATCATTATTTATCAAAAAAAAAAAAGTATTGTATGTAGTTTAATTAATTAATAAGTTAAACTCAATTTTTATTTTTTTTTAAATTTTAACTAAAAATTTGAGAAGAAGTTTTTAAAATTTTAGTTTAAGTTATATAATATGCACAATTCTAGTTTCTCAAGAGTTTTTTAAGGCGATAAATTTATTTATGTATTGAAAATTTTATTTTACACAACAAAAAATCGCAATTTTGATTGAAATTGTATTGCAAAATTATAGTGAAAATTGAATTTTTAGAAATTTTCCTTTAAAATATTTAAACTGCAGAATTTGATTGGTCCAAAAATCTTTATATTTACACATTCAAAAATATATTTTAAACAAAAATTAAAATCTTAATTAAAATTGTACCGTCATAAAAATACAATTGAATTGATAAATTAAAATATACCTTTCGAAAAATTAGAACTTTGAATTTCATAATTTTATATTATTTTATTTTGATAATTTGACATTCTTACAATTATGGCCTAAGAAAATTTATTTCTAATTATTTTACCTCGATATTAAAAATTTAATTATTTAGTTAAGTTAACAAATATATTGACCGTCTGGCTGGTTAACAGATCTGTGCTACGTTGAGGAGATAAACAAAAGCGATTACTGTGATTCCACCAATACCCAATATCCCTGCGCATCCGGGAAGCAATACTATGGACGTGGCCCCCTCCAACTCTCTTGGTATGTGTATCTTTGTGCATATGTTTATCTATTTTTTAGGTAAGTAATTATAGATAAGAGTTGTTTAAGGAGGGGAGGAATTGTTGCCACGTTAAAAGTGGGGGAATATAAGGAAAAAAAAAAAAATATTAAGAAATCTTGTTTTAATAGTATTTGAATCATATTTTTAATGTGAAAATGGATTCAGTCTTTATCAAAACCTCAACAATATCCAAAATTTTGAAATTTGATAACTTAAATTTACAAAAATCCTTATCAGAATTTCTGGAATTTTGAAGACAAAAAACAAGCTGAAATAATGTTTCTGATTTTCAAAGGAAAAAAAAAAAAAACTGATTAAACTACTGCATTGTGAATTAATTTTCCGTGACCAACTGTTTTCTTGCTGCAGGAATTATAATTATGGTGCAGCTGGAGATTATTTGGGCGTCGATCTGCTGAATAACCCTGATACAGTGGCTCAGGATGACTTAACCTCGTGGAAGACTGCGCTCTGGTTTTGGAACGTGAACAGCAACTGCCACACAGCTATAACATCGGGTCAGGGATTCGGGGCGACCATTCAAGCAATCAATGGAGCGATAGAATGCAACGGTGGAAACACCGACCAAGTTAATGATCGCATCAGTCGTTATACCAACTACTGCAGTCAATTTGGTGTGGACCCTGGAAGCAACCTTAGCTGTTAAGAATAACTAGCCAACGCGTCTTGATCTCCATCACTCGACTTCAAAATAACCAATAAAGTGAAAGAGCCAATAAAGTGATAGAGGCTACTTACCATTCTATTGTTACATGAGCAGAACATGGTTCGTTTTTGTTGCAGACAAAATTGTGCCACTCATAAATAAAAGCTCATATTTTGCATGAATAAGTATCCTGTTTTGTTTTTTTCAACCTCCAAGTTCTGCACTTTTGAGAAATATATCTTCTCAAATCCAACAAAGCTTAAAAGCTTTGTCGTAGCGTTAAATTTGTGATTTAATGTTACCAATTACAATATTTCAGTCAACTAAGAATGTGAAAGCCTTTCATGATATTCGACATTTAATCCATCTAATCGTTTGTTTTATTTTTTAGTTTTATTTTTATGTAAAGGATAATTTTATTTTACATTCCATAAAGATGAATTTAAATTTAATTATTTATTTATTTATTTATTTATTTTTAATTAAAAATATAATTTAAATAATAAAATATGATATTGTCTAATAAAATGTTAATTATCTTTGGACAGTAATTTTTTTATATTTTTTTATATTTTGCAAGTGTTCTAATTTTGATTTTGAAAGCAGAAATAGATTTATTATCTCCAAAAATCCAAAATTCTTAAGGCATACAAAATCCTATAATTTGATAGCTATAACTTGGATTTCTATTTTTAATTTGATAGCTATATCCTGGATTTCTAAAAATTTCAACACTAACCTAAAAATTTCCAATAGTAAAAACAACAATTTCCAATAGTCAAGATATTAATTTTCTATAATTAATATATATATTTTTAAATTTTTTGATAAACATTAAATAAAATCTTGTAACAAGGTCCTCATCCATAACATTTAAGAAAACTAACAAGTATGAGAATGTATGAGAAAGACATGGTGTTCTTTTTCTTCCTCCCAATTACTAATAAAGTGTGAGACATTGCCCATGCTACTTCTCTTCCTTACTCAAATTACTATAGTGTGGCAAAGGGTGTGTGCTCCATCTCCTTATTCAAATGATAGGTGTGAGAAGGGGCTAATATGAAGGTAATTGCAACATTCAACATTATGGTTGCATTTCTTTGGTAGAACATTAACTTCTTCCTATGTTTCATATTGTCATCTTATTTTTATCTTTACTATCTCTCTTGATAATGTGTAAAGGTAAGCAAGTATGATAAAGTATGAAAAATGTCTTCTAATCTTTGTCTTCTTCCAAAACACTAATAAAGTCAAAAAGTAGAGGTGATCCTCCTCTTCCTCACTTAAATTACAAAAGTGTTACAAAGGGTTTGTATTCCACATTTTCCTCAAATAACAAAAATGTCAAAAAGAGATAAGTATATGAAACCTGTGTTGACATTTAAAGTAATTACTGTATTCAATATTCATTGTTGCATATAGTTATCCCAAAATTGACATTCCTTTATGCTTCATAGCATAAAATTTTTTATATTCATTCTAGCTCCCTTAATAATCTGAAAGGGTAATAAAAGGTCATAGATAATTTGTTATTCATAAAGAACAAAGTCAATTCCTTAATGTAATGTAACTTAGGATCCTAAGGGTTTCTTTTGGAAAGTCAATCTTAATAGATTTAATAAAATTATATTGTTCATTAAACATGCTTTAAGTGCTAAACGTTATAAAAATAAGTAATAGAAGTGAGGTAGATCAATTCTAAATAAAACAAAAAAGAAAAACAGTTTTCAAAGACATGAAGAACAAAATAAACACTGGAAATGACATAAAATAGCTAATTGTCTAGTATAACACATGATTTTATAATCTTAATAGACAATTTTTGCAATCAACGCTAACATAGAATTGAAAGATAAGAAGAAATGCATATATGGGTTCTAAGTCCTCCCCTTGAGTGGGGCTTACTCAAGGATTCTAGTAGAATACATGTTTAAATGAGCAACATTACAATGTGAAGCATAGTTATCTTCTCTTATTTCAAATCTGTCATATGAATAGTGCTACAAGTTGCACTATACTACAACTCAAAGTATTAAAAATTCAAGATAAATTATAAAATATAAAAACACTATGATCATAGTCCTCTCAACCTACACAAAGGAAGTGTACCCTTTTTGTCTTCCATCTAGTCCCTCAGGCTATCCTACTTTCCTTTCAAGGCCATATGATAGGCCAAACAAGATGTCTTACAATTGTGGATCTAGAAACTTCAATGGCCAAAATGGAACCTTCATACACTTAGATATGAATTTACATTTAATTTTCTTCAAAATTTTCAATAATCTATAGAGACTCCTCGTGTATAGTGTCCTTGTGGTTCCACGTGGAGTCTTATATATCGTAGTAGGTCTATTGGGTATTTACCATGAGAGTGTATTAGTTCCTAATAACTTTAACATTTTGGTATATGATTTACACTAAGTCCACTCTGAATATCACTTTGTGATCCACCTAGATCACAACCCAATCAATCACATGGTTAGGATTAGCTACATATTTCTTTAATACAGGAACATGAAACACATTATGAACTATAATGGATGAAATAATTCAAACATGTATGCAATTGGGTCTATTGTATCTAGAACTTCAAATGCACCATAATACCTTGTTGCCAATTTTGTGTATCTTCCCAATGTTCAATGATCTCATTTTAGCCTTCACTTATAGAAACACATGCTCATCCACTCTAAATTTACTATATATTATACATATATAATAATAGATTTTATTCATTTTTATGTAGCATTTCAATTTTATTTTGTATTTTTCTACATATTTTTCCTATTCCCTTAGTAGTTCTCACCAAATAATGACTTTATCTACTAGTTTGTCTCACTTCATTAGCATGTTACATTGTCTACAATATAGGGATTAAAATGGGCTCATCTCCAACTATGCCTTATACCCATTATTATAAGAAAATTTACTCAACTTAATGATTATAATATTCCTACTTGGAATTACATTACAAACATTCTCATAATATCATTAATTATTTGGTTAATCCTCTTTATCTACCCATGTGACTCTAGATGATACATTGTTCTAAAAATTGGAATTGTCCCGAATCCTTCAAATAACCCTTTACAAAAATTTGATGTGAACAAGGTATCTCTATTAGAAACTATTTTCGTTGGCACATCATGTAACTTAACATTTCCTTTCATATAAATATCTACAGTGTTGCAAAATAGGAAAATAGCGAGAGGGGTGTAAATTAATTGTTTATAAATTTTAAAATTTATTTAGCCTATCCAACTGATTAAACAATAAAACAGTGAACCAATCAGGTAAAGTTTGACAAAATATATTTACATGTAAAACCATATAGGATAAAACCACAAATTTTGTTTTGATTTTTAATGTAAACAGAAACATCAATTTTAGTTTGCATTAGATTTTGTAGGCACCAACCTACTTTAGCCACCAAACCCCTTTTTCTTTACAAGAAACCTCTTGTTGGAAGAACCAACTACAACTTATTTGCAAGCACCAACCACCATTTCTTTGTAAGCACCCACTTTCCAGAAGACCCAACTCCCACTTGTTTGTACGTACCAACCTACTAAAGGCACCAACTCCGTGATCTTTACAGGAAAAAATCTTAATGAGACTCCAATCCCCTAATATATAAGAATTGAATTAATGCAACCACTCAAGTCCCTCTTTCATACATTTTTAGACTCAAATCTACGGAACAACAATTAGACATTACTCTTACAACAATATATATTCTCATACAACAATTTAGATATAAGAACTTAAGTTTTCAACCAATCTGGTCTATCATCCTTTGCATAGATATAATTTCCAGCTTGGCCATAATATTTGTACCAATTGGGACACAATATCTCTATTACTTTTTCAAATCAATGTTCTTTTATTTTCTTGATTCAAACAAATTTTCCTTTACCTAAGTAATGAGCGGGTAATCATTGATTTTATTTTATATTGTAGTGCATTTATTAGCATGGATATTGATGCATGTTTTCACCCATGGTATCATGAGCTTACGTAAATATGATCTTATTTGTTCTACTTTTTCGTAATAGTTCCACTATTATTTTACATATGAATAGCTAAATCTCATTTTATTTTTTTCCCATTTATATATATAACTCAAATTCCCCTTTAACAAATTTGGTTCCTAATATAACGAAATTTGGCCTTATCACTCAAGCTCTGTATCTCAACAACACACATGACCTATCCATTAAAGCCACAATACTATCCATTGTTGGCATCATTGAATCGAAAGATATCATACTTTCAATGCTTGAGTACTAGGGTTCAAACTTGAGGCTTTGATGGTCAATATGCCCCTAGGAACTAATCTCCTAGGACTTGCGAGTGGGGTTGTGACCTTAGGAGGTTCCATTATCAATTCACCACCCATTGGCCAAGTTGCTACAATATTCACTATTGCTAACATTCTTAAGCCGAATGGTCTAATTTATGGATGAATTACTTGATATTACCCTATTTTTTTCTACATGTGATGGTGGTCTCTCCATCTATCAGCCACCACCTATTATCCAAGTTTTCCATTAAGTGCAATGCTTTCCAACCAATAATTTTAAGAGATGGATGAACAATTTGATGGTGATATTCCCTTTCACTACACCTAACAATAATCTATCCATATGTTTTACTATTTCTCAAGGGATGTATTATGCACTATGTTGTTTACAACACCTTCAAATGAGTAAGTATGGTGGAATACCCATGAGCCACCTCATCTACCACACCACGCATATGTGTAATCTATTGCAACCAATAAGTGTTTACCATGTGTCCTCCTACACACATGTGCATCCCAAGTGTTACTCATGAAATCTCTGTTTGACACATAAAAAATGCCAAATGCTCCTCCCACATGTCACACTCACAAGATGTCACATCAACTATCTAGATGTGTGGTGCCCACATCATCCAAGCTAGCTATTGTCCATGCCATCTAGGATCCAACTCCTATGTTTTGCCTAGGGAACAATTGATAGCATTGAAATACCCTTCTTGGTTTTAATACAGAGGAAGGGAAGGTCCCACATCTAATCAGAGTCTTCCATAAGGCTGATGGTACACCATGATGGTTTCCACCAAAACAGTTTACCTTGCTATTAAGTTCGAATGGACCCGGGCCCTCTCCTTTCGTAGTTTTGGTCAAGTTTCTTCGTCCAACAACGTGGTTTGTCAGAGATGTTTTATGGGTACTAATCTCATGAGAGCTTACTGGCAGGCTCCCCATGACTTGACACTATGATTAATATCCTATCTTTATTCCCATGAGATCTCCCTCCTAAGCTTGTGTTTTGGGCTTTGACTGACAATCATGTTGGAAACCAAGAAAATGCTGAGAGGGGCGGTGAATCATCGCTTTAACAATTTTAACAATTATTTAGCCAATTAAACAAATTTATCAAGGAAACAATATAATAATCACATAAATATTGAACACTAGAATATGACGTGGAAGCCCATATAGGAGAAAACTACAAATTGATTTTAATTATGATGTAAATGTAAGGAACAACTCCAAATTATATCAAATTATTTAGGAACTAACATACAAGAGGATCCAACCCCCTTGTATTTGTATGTACCCTTTGTTGGAAGCACCAACATCTCGATATTTGTGGGAACCAACCTAAAGGAGGCTATAAACCCCCTGATCTACAAGAACGTATATTCTCAACCTATCAAATATCTCTTTCGTCAACTTTCACACTTAGATATAAGGATCTTTCTGATTAAGATATTGTTGAACCAACTATTTAATTCTCATATTTGTTGTACCTTTTTCTGCAACCACCCATCTTCCTTTGATTCTATAATATAATTAATATTCCTTACCATCTCTCCTTCTTTCTCATATTTTCTCTTGATTTCAGTTTGATTTCTACAATTTTTCTTGTAATGCTTCAAATATACAATTATTTAAACTCACAAAAAATCTAGATCTTGCTGATATTCACACATACTTGCATACTACACAACAATTCTCTACTACCCTATCTTAGGTATGCCTCTCTTCAAGTTCCGTAGTTCAGTTCCCCCCACTTCTCCTCATGCAAATAGAATTTTTGTGTCCCTATTGGTTAATTATAGTTAATTCTCTATATTTTCCATGGGAACACACTTCTTGTGCCACCTTTTTTTCAAGTTTATAGAAACTATCAAAAAATGATTTATGTTATTTGAGCCACTTTTTCCAAAATTGGTGTTTGAAATAGACTTTAATCCTATAACATAGTTTTTTTCTTGAATTCCAATTTTTTTGTTACAATCCCTTATCTTCATGCTCCCTCCAACATATAATTATGAGGCCAAAATAGGGCTTAATATCTAATGGAACTTAGCCATGAACTGATACAAATTTCCTAATGTTAAATAACCAACACCTTCGAATGCATTCCAAATTCTTCAATTAATACTGAAAACATAGACGCTACTTCAGGGAATGCCCACTTGTTTCAGTTTTAATGAGGGGGGTTATCCACAGTTTGTTGCATATGAGACTTAATTCACCCACACCTTTTCTGAGAACACCAAGCAATATTATTAACCAATAATATCCAATAGCATAGATGACAATTTGGGGACCCCTTACCTTTCCAATTTTTAACGAGGGTGGGGGTTCAATGTCTTTCGACATATGCAATTTTGCAACATGGTTCCACAAAGGATAATTTTTCCGCAATAATTATTATTGTCACTGTCGCTATGTGCCGATGCCTTAGGCACAATGGTCCATGTCATCACCACCTGCCACTTTTTATGCCACATCATTTTAATGATTCAATAAAAAAGGGCAACTTGGACTACGGAAAATCCTAATCCACTTTCCAGGTGTCCTCACCTTAGGGTTCCATGTCATCAGTATACAAAAATTCTCTACTCTCTGGAACCACATGAATTACCACATCATCCAAGCACTACAAGAAAAAATGACATTGGTGAGGGTAATTCTTGTGATGGACCTTTAAGGTCCATCACCAATGTCACATATGGTGACGGTCCTTAAAAGAGCATCATTGTAAGTGTATATAATGATGGTCCTTTAAGGTTCATCACCAAACTCATTTTCAATGACACTTTTGGTGAGGGTCGTTAAAGGCCCATCACTACTTCTCTCTTTGGTGACACTTCTAGTGATGAAATTTTAACGACCCTCACCAATGCTCTTTTCTTTACTTTTGGTGATGGTCAAAAAATGTTCGTCATCATTGATCATTCCAATGAGTTTTTGATGACGCTATGTGTTTTTTAATATTTTTTTTTTCAAAAGATAACGATTTAAGACAATTATTGTGGAGTCTTTTTTATAATATTTCCAACGCCTTAGTGGTTAGAGTCATTCAATTTGTTAAGAAGTAATTTATGTCTATCATTTCCCTCAAGTAATGACTAGTCGAATATAGTTTTCCTATGAGTCAACACATGATTCATATTTATTAAGTTTATTATCTAGAAAATTCCCTTTAGATAAATTTCCTCTAGTGTGTGTAGGAAATATATTATTTAATACTTAATAAAACTCTGTCAATTCTATTAATGAGAAAGAGATAACACTCCTCAACAAACTGGGCACACCTTAAATTAATGCTTTGGCACACTAACATTTCTTAGTACCTCGCATGTCTTGGAAAATATTTGTACCTAGAACATCTTGTCATGACATTGACACCCAAGCACATGGTGGCATGAGCTAGCACAACATAGAACTCTCCTAGCATGTGTTGGCATGCATGTAGTCCCAAGAATTCCTTGGAACACCTTGGTTGCATGCATTGCCATACATTAGCACTTGGCACACAATGACACTTGGCATGTATTGGGACTTATTATTAGTGTGCCTAGCATGATCATTTTGGAAAAGATAAAGTCCCGACTTATTAACCCTCTTATGTGTTCATTTCCTTGCATTTTAGCTTGGTTCTTCCTTTTGTTTCCTTGACATTTCTTGACACATATTGGCATACCCTGGCACCTTGCACATCCTTAGCACCTGGCATGTATTGGAATATCTTGGCACTATTTTGCACATATAATTAGCACACTCTGGAACTCCCTATCACACTTTGGCACTTCTTAACATGCCTTGATATTCTCTAGCATGCCTTACCAATGCTTATCATACCTTGTCACTCCCTCCTTGGCATGAAAACTACCACTCATTAACACTATTCTCGGGCACACGTTCATCATATTCATTAACTTCCGTGAATTTTGACCTGGTGCTCCCTTAATGTTTTGTCCTATAAATCCTTAGCACTCCTCAATATGCATTAGCACTCTCTAGCACACCTTACCACTCTTAAACATGCCCTTCCACTTCATATCATGCATAAGACTCCCTAACACATATTGGCACTTGGCACGTGTTGGCACCTGGAAAGTCTTAGAATGTATGGAATACGTTGATATTCCTTGGTATGATTTGGCTTGGTTTACTATTAAATTTATTTGATATCAATTGTTGGAAAGTACATGAGAAGAAACAAAAGAATACTTGGCACTTAGAATGCACTAAGACTTTGCACTTGGCACCTACTGGCGCCTAGTATTGGTGTGCCTAGCATGCCCCTCTTGGAAAAGGTAAATTTATGACTTATTAACCCTCTTATGTGTTCATTTCCTTGTATTTTAGCTTGTTTCTCCATTTTGTTTCCTTGACAGTCCTTGTCATGCATTGACACACCCTTGCACATCTTGGCATGCCTTATCACTTGGTAGATATTAGCATGTTTGACATGCCTTCATACTATCTGGAACATATTAGCATTCCCTAGCATGCTTTAGCACTCATTTCCTCACAACTATCCTTTACATTTTTTCACGGCTTGGGAACCCAATCAAGTCCTTGGATACTACAGTTCATGTGACAATATTGGCTTGCTTCAACTGCAACAACTTGACCAATTGCACCTAATACAAGTAGATTGTGCCTTTTTCACCTAAGAACTACCAAAAATACGTCTCAGCTACTGTTCAATCAGTTCCTCCACGCTGAACTTTACTTCGGTGGGTCGTCAGCGGAATACGTCTCGGTAAAGCTCATCGGGAATGGGGACAAGCCTCTCTCTTCAATCGTCAATCTCCTTGCTATGGATTTGGAACTATGAGGACTATCAAATCTCTTGCAGCATTCTTTAGGCTATGGAGGCTCTTGGAGATTCTTGGAGACTAGCTTGCAAAGGAAAATGGCAAGCTTATATAGATGGTGGAAGGGGAGTTGGGATCCCTACAATCATGGGATTAGCCCTATCCTCAAGGAATCTTCCATGAGAGGTGGAAAACTACTTCCTCTACATGGAGATCCGGAGCCAAACCTCCCAACTAAAATTAGAGACCAGTTTAGGAATTGGTTGGAGTCAATATTCTGCCATTTATTTTTCTAAAAACACCCTTTATTAAGCCTAGCACTAGTGCGACTCTGAGACAGAGCACTTGGCGCGCCCTCTTTGGAGGATTTCCCCCATTGGCACGGGTATAACACTGGCTAGTCGCGCCAAGGATGAAAAGGCTATTTTTAGGGTTTTTCAGGAGGAGTTGTCTTCAGGGGAATGAAATTCCATGTCTAGGGGAATGTCATGAAAGTGTTTTCAGATCATGTCACTGCTCACAGGTCACAGAATAAGCCCTCCAATGTGTGGGATGGGGAATTGTAGGGACGGTGGCAAATTACTGTGTAACAGATGCCCCCTAAAGCATGAGGCCCGAAAGAGAGAGAGGGGTGAAATGCTTTACGAGAACGTGTCCAACTGAAAACACTGCCGTCGGAAAACCTGTGTAGAGAAGTACAACTGATATCTCAAATACATGACATATGTGATATGGGCGCAGCCATCCATAACAGAATATACAATAATCCAGATCCAAGGTATGGTCGCAGCCATCCAGTGAGGATCGATAAATGGACTCAGGTATGGTTGCAACCATCCAATCAGTGAGTCATGTAACCAATCATAATAATTCACAAAATCGCAGCCAGGATTCTAAACAGACGAAATCCAGGGTCTTGCGCTCCGTCTCGACCCAAACAAAGTACAAGTTCAAGCATGCGAATAAGTGAGCTGGAGTCGAACATGCAAGAACATCGCCTGATTACCAGCCAATGATGAAAGTTGTTAACAGGCACGAGAGGTACCACCAATAATGACAATGGTCCTCAAGGTACTATAGGTACAATCTACGACATGTGAATCGGTGAGCTGGCGTCGAACACCCATAGAATCACTCGATCGGAGGCCAATGATGAAAACCTCACATCGAATGCGAAGAACCTGCCATTGAGGCATGTAGGCTCCAAGGTACTAGAAGGGAGTCTCTAGATCAGCTTCCTGGATAATGAGCTGAAGTCGACAGGAAGTGACCTTGATCGAAGGTGGGCCATATTGTTTCCCACATCATCGACACGAAACAAAGGAACATAATGTCTTTGTGCATCATGATCAGATGAGAATCAGAGGAAGGTTGAAACTTGCAGCGGTCAACTTCTCTTGAACATATGGGCGGCACGACAGTGGATTTGGCAGTATTTGACATCAAAAGATCAGAGGTCATGGTGACGAGGCAAAGAGCAGATGAGAGGTAAAAAGGGATCACCCAAACCCACGGAGGCAAGTGAAAAATGAGATGAGATGGACCCAACCCGACACGAATGCAGACAAGTGCCATGTTCAAGAGCGACATACTGCCGACACGACAATGATGCTAGTTCCATTTTCCCCCACCATTTCTGGCGAGTACCTCTTTATTTTTACACAATATTGAAGAGGATACCACATTCTTGTTATATAAGTCCATCCTAGTACATTTAACAAGCCCTAGGAAGGAGGAACTCGAATATCGTCATTACGACTGAATCCTATGTCATCAGGGTTTAACGAGTCTGACAAAGGAAGAACTCGGCGTCTTTTCATGTTTAAAGAGTTTGAAAATATAGTGGAAAAGTAAAATCCAATGGTCCCTTTTCGTAAATAGTTCCTCAAACCCGAAAAGGTAGAAAAATATGTCCGAGAAAACCTCCTAGTCACGATAGGCTAGGGTATTCCTTTTTCGTAAATAATCTATCCCAGCCCGAAAAAGGGGTAAACGTGTACTGGGTAGATTTTGTTTCATGACCACTTTAAAGAGATCAAAACGACAAGCGACTCGACAATATTTTCATGTTTAGGGAGTCAGAAAAGAGCTGAAAGATGACTCCTCCTGGAGGAACGAGTGGTATAAAGGGTAGCAACTGGTTCCGGTAATGGTGGAACTCCTCAGAACAAGTAAAGGTTAAGAGGCTGGCTAACAAGACCACTCATCGTAGTGGTTCCTCGGGAATGGGTAAAAAAACCAAGTGAAGGCATATGATCGGCCTAGCAGATAGTGACGATGGTGTGAGAAAACCAAGGCTCATCTGGCAAAAACAAGCTGAAAAAATGGCAATCACAAGAGGTAAAATGGGAATGGTTTCATTTTTATATAAGCTTGAAACAAAGATAAACTGTGCTTGAAACCGGTTTCATTTTTACACAAGCTTGAAATGGAAACAAACTATGCTTGAAAAAGTAAGCATGCCCCCCAGCATGGTGACTCAATTCAAGGTACATGCCCTCAAAGATTCAAGATGGTGACTCAATTCAAGGTACATGCCCCCCAAGCCTCAGTCCATGTGAAAGGCAAATGGAGTGAAGGTCCAAATTACGAGATCTAAGAAAGCCTCGACTGGTATTTTATGAGAACTTATCAAAGACTCGAATTGAATAGGAAACGTGTTTCATTGTTATAATGAGGTTGACACATTAAAAGAACTATCCTCAGATGACATTGTTTAATTTTTTAAGGAGCTTGACACAAGAAAATGAACTATGCTCTAACCAGCTTGTTTCATTTTTTAAGGATCTTGACACAAGAAAACAAACTATGCTCCAACCGACCTCATCATAATGAACAAGAAGTCATCACTTCCAAGAGTTCCACTCTCGATGGAAGGAAAACACCGTGGAAGTCAGGACCCAATGCCCCCAGCACCTGATGCACAACGACGTCATCACTGAGCACAGGCACGGGGTAGGTAGCCACATAGTTAACCTGCGGTGGGGCAGATACAATGGATGGATAAAAACCAGGACGGGATGATGGTGAGCTAGCTGCCACATCAGGACCAAAGAACAAAAGCTGATCAATGGTCACGATCCGTCCTTCATGTGGAAAACAGACCACATGAAAAAGGGAGGAGAGAAGCGCTCCCATGGCATAGGTGTAATCACACCCCAAGAGCAGATTGAAATCAAAAGGGCCTGGAACAACCATCATTTCCATATGGACGATTTTACCTCCCAAAGTAATAGGTAACCTTGGAAGGATCCCTAACTGTTGACTCGTTCTTCTGTTAAATGCCAATAGATTCTGCGTAACAGGCGCAAGCGACGATGATCCAAAAGCTTGCCAAGTAGTTGAGGATAGAACACTAACAGAGGTGCCTTCATCTATAATGGTACTAGGTATGACCAGACCAAAGGCCTGTACCGTTATCTCAAAAGGCACATAAGACGGAAGGCGGTATCCTGCAAATTGATTCCAATCAAAGGAAGTGACCAAACTACTCGGAGGGGCTACCATCGAACCAAGATGGTCTTCCCCTGGTGTTACGGAAGAATAAGGAGCATCCTCCACGACCTCCATCTCGAAGGTGGGAGGGGTATCCTCCAGGAACTCCATCACGGGAGGCGGAGGAGCAACTTCTTGAGGTATGGGAACAGGAGAATCTTTCTCTAAGTCCGAGGAATCTGAAGAAGCAAGAAGAACCTGAGGGGTGTGAGATCCACTCTCAACGAAAAAAGACCTGGTGCACTGTAGACGGGGCCAGCTCAACCGATCCCACAACCAATGGTTGGTCAAGAACGGATTCTTGAATTTGAATTTCCGGAGGAGCGGGGTCGACCAAGGATGACTCTTGACCATCGTAGGATCAACTGGTCGAGGAATCAAAGAAAGCCATTTATAACCAGTTGGGAGGCATGGTGTAGAAACGGTTGAGTTGTCCAAGACTCTCTTGGCTTCATCCATATATGGACAAAGGTGAATGGCATGGTTCCCTTCACACAACTTACAGGGATTGGTAATCTTACCCTGCTTCTTAGGAGCCTTACCAGCACCAGTTGATGATGTCCCCCCAACCTGACTCCCAGAAGCCAAAGGCAATGGCGGACGGCCGTTGGACCATACTTCGAGCACCTTGGGAATGCCAGGGAAGTCTCGAATAAGATGGTCTCCCGTGCACAAAATGCAAGGGAACTTGACTTTCCAAGGAGGTTTGGGAGGTTTATAAACGGAAGGCTTCTTAGGTGCAATAGCTGCAGAGCTAGCCTCTCCTTTATCAGACTTCTTCTTCGTTGTCTTCTTCTTCTTCTTCTTAGCCACCTGGTTACTTGAATGCAGACTTTCACCTGACGAAGTAGAAGAGGAGGACACAGAAACAGGCAAAGAAGGGGAGAGTTCCACCTTGGAATCAACATGATGTTGTTCAGGTGGAGGAACTGATTGAACAGTAGCTGAGACATTCGGGACCACAGAGGTTGAGAACAACCAAACAGGCAATCCAACAATTAACCCAGGAAGGGACAGCGTTTCCATGTAAGGAGCACCAACATTTCCAAAAGGAGGAAAAGGACTAGGATTCCCATCGGAGGGGATTCCTTGGTTGGTGCACTCCGGAAAAGTTGCCATCAACAACTCAAAACTGCAAACGGGCTAAAAACCAAGGTACACAATCAAACGACCAACAAGCAAACTCTAAAAGGGCATGTGATCGCAGGTGATTTATTTTACCACATTGAAACTTAGAAACCTCACCGTTTCATGTTTCAAGAGTCAAGAAATGGATGAAAGGTGACTCTATCTCTTTCAGTTTTGAAGCAAGCGTGAAAGGACAAGCGCTTGGTGATATTTTCAAATTTAAGGAGTCCAATAAGATCAAAATGACTACTCAGGAATACTAGGCAAAGGGTGTACTAAATAACCGTGAATTTCAATATACACCTTGGTTTCAAAATGAAAGAGAAATCAACCAAGGACTTAACGTACGTGCAGGAAATCTCCCCGAATGCTGTGTTCGGTGTATCACGGGTATAGGGCGGCAGACTCGGCTTCCTATGGATAAAGGATAGAAACCTAGTGGGGTCTCCCTTTATATACGTGACGGTACGGGGAGCACAAGTCCGTACTAGTGCTGTCTAAAGCCAAGAGGCGAATGACAGCTACTAGGTTTAACGACGACGGAACACGTCTCTAGCCTAGAGCTCTAAATATTTTGTTAATGTTTCAATGCTACCTTAGTGTAAATTGAATAAATTTTAATGTTTATCTTCAATTATGTTTCAGTTTTCAGGCCCTAGTGAGTGTTATGTCTCAAAATCTCTTAAATGCACACTACATGAGAAAAGAAAACTTTTCAATTCGATGAATGCTATCTAGTTAAGGGAAGAGCTTCAAACAATGATGCAACAAACAACAACACTGTAAATGAAAATTTTCCAAACTAGATGACTTTCACTATCCAAAAGTAATTTCAAACATTGAACGATGCGAATAATGAAATGTAATCTATGCAAAATCCTCTTTTCCGAAAACTATGCAATTGTAATCTATGCACAATTTCCTTTTCCCTTTCAAATTATAAGAATGTACTCAATGCATTTTTTGATGAAATGAGAATCTACTTAATGCATGCTTTTAATAAAAGGGAATGCAATCAAAGCGATTTCTAGTTTTCAATCATTAAACAATGTAATCTAAGTTCAATGATGGATATCAAAAAATAATTTTCAATGCAATGTGATCTAATGCATTTTAACGAAAAGCAAACTATGAGACGAAAACTAAAAGAACACAAATCTCCTTAATGAAGGATGAATGCAAAAGAGATGTAAACAAACACTAAGAATGCCGTTGTTGTTTCAAACACTTTGTCACTAAATCCCTCAAAAGGCGACAAGACATATGAGATCAAACACAAAGAGGACTTCCAAAGCATGAGATGAAAACAAGGCATTCATTCCCTTTTACATCAAACAATCATTGAAATAAGACATTTCAAACAATGAGCAATGTAATCTATGCTCATACAGTGAAAATACTGGAAGGGAAAGACAAACTGGTGAAGGATTTAGGGAAAAAATCTCAATTTTCACACACCCTGAAATTGGCACGACTTTGTCACTGGAAACTAGCGCCAACTGGTGCGACTTTCTCACTGACAACTAGCGCCAATGGCCAATTGGCACGAGTTGCTAACTGAAAACAAGCGCCAATGCCTGAAAATGAAAAAACAAACAATTTCTCCCAACCAAGACTAGACTCACCACTTCAAGCAGAATATCCAAGACTCAAATGAGCCATGTAATCTAGGCTCAAAGCGAGACAAAGCGGAATTCGAATGAAGAAGAAGCCAATCACTCAAATAACGCAATAAAATTATAGACAACCACCAAACGAATGCAGAGAAGCAATCACAAGGTTGACTGAATAGACAGAAACCACAAACTCCCAAGGGAGGCTCGACGCATAATAACACCTAGATGCCCTAGGGCTAAAATGTAAAATCGATAGAAGAGGGCAAACAACTAAAGGATGAAGATCACAGTCTGTCAAAAAAGGCTCTAGAACACTCAGGAAGTCGAAAAAATGAAACCAAAATCACAGATCAAGCTCAGAAAGTTCAAAACCAAGAAAACCCTAGCACCTTACAACATTGGCGTGACTATCAGGCTGAAACTCGTGCCATAACAGGATTGGCGCGGGTATTAAACTGGAAACTGGCACCAATTGGCAAGACTGTCAGGCTATTAAGCGTGCCAGTAAAGTTTGCTGTGAAAAAATAAAAATAAGCAATCCAAGAAGTAGATCAGTGATGTTGAAGTTCAAACCAAAAGCCAAAGACATGAAAAGAACCAGCCAAAAGAGTTGATCAAGCAAGCAAAGTCAAGAATCGATCGAAAGACAAGACATTACTCCAAGTGTTCAGTTCATAAACTAGACTAGAGATTGACTGAAGCAGCATTGATCTACTTTCGCTAATGCAGAGCAAGAGCGTTTTGAAGGCTATCTGGCTAACTTCAGGCTCCGTTTGTAGTTTATAAAGTAAACAACAAGATAACTCCCCAGCGGAGTCGCCAATTTTTTGTGGAGGTAAATCCCCTCTACGGACAGAGGTGATCCCTACTAGCCTAGATCGGGTCTAGCAACAATCGTATCACGCTAAGGTGCAAGTTCCTAACTGCAATAAACCAACTTGCGAAGAAGGCCTACCTCAAGTCCAACTTTGTTGTTTGTAGAGAAGATGGCACTCCCGTTTCCTTGCTCTAGCAGATCACAATCCTCTCGCTTGCCACGATCGAACACCTGCACACATAAGAAACATGACAAACACAAGCGTAAAACCTGATATATGCAATTATGTATCAGTCAGAGAAGACACAACTCATTATCATAATGAACAATACGAGTGGAACCATAACCAATAGTCGCTTATCATTAATTCATACAAAGGAAAATACAACCTTGCTCTGATGCTGAACTTTCCTTCGGCGGGTCGTCAACGGAATATGTCTCAGTAAAGCTCGTCGGGAACGGGGACAAGCCTCTCTCTTCGATCGTCAATCTCCTTGCTATGGATTTGGCACTATGAGGACTATCAAAGCTCTTGCAACATTCTTTAGGCTATGGAGGCTCTTGGAGATTCTTGGAGACTAGCTTGCAAAGGAAAATGGCAAGCTTATATAGATGGTGGAAGGGGAGTTGGGATCCCTACAATCATGGGATTAGCCCTATCCTCAAGGAAGCTTCCATGAGAGGTGGAAAACTACTTCGTCTACATGGAGATCTGGAGCCAAACCTCCCAACTCAAATTAGAGACCAGTTTAGGAATTGGTTGGAGTCAATCTTTCGCCATTTATTTTTAAAAAAATACCCTTGATTAAGCCTGGCGCTAGTGCTACTCTGAGACAGAGCGCCAATTGGCATGCTCTCTTTAGAGGATTTCCCCCATTGGTGTGGGTATAACACTGGCTAGTCGCGCCAAGGACGAAAAGGCTATTTTTAGGGTTTTTCACGTGGAGTTGTCTTCAGGGGAATGAAAGTCCATGTCTATGGGAATTTCATGAAAGTGTTTTAAGATCATGTCACTGATCACAGATCATGGAATAAGCCCTCCAATGTGTAGGACAGGGAATTTCAGGGACGGTGACAAATTGCTGTGTAACAGTAACACACATAAAAATGAATTGCTGATGGACCCGACTAGTTAGTCTTCTCAGACTGACATAAACAATGAGATTTGTTGATGGAGAAAACTCTCAGTGCATCTGTAGAGGGTAACACACATAAAAGAGAATTGTTGATGGATATAGCTAGCTAGGCTATGGAAATGCTTCTCAGGCTCACATAAACAGGAATTTATGATGGACGCAACAACTAGCATTACACATAGACAAGAACAAATTTTTGATTGACGTTACCCTGCATTGTAAATGCCTCTCTGGGAACTTCAAATAGGTTTATTTCAATGTTAAAGTGAATATTATGTGTCATCTTGGGAAATTAAACTAATTTTCAAGCACACATGTTTCAGAGATAAACGAACATGACATTGATAAAGACCAATGAAAGAAAAACACACCTTAAAATACATGAATCACATCTCTCAACATGTGAAAGAAAAAGTAAACACTTACCCGAGTCTTCCTTTGTTGGCAATTTGGGATTTTTGTCAGAAGATATCTCCTCTTCTTTGGAAAGAGGAAATAAAAAAGCTTTTATATGTTTCTAAATGGAGTACTCTTCACCTATGTCCTTCTCCTTTACGCTGTGTGATACAAATGCCAATTTTATTATTCGTGGCTATGGCGTTCTTCTTTTATACATGTGACCCTTGACTATGCCATGAAATCCTCCAAAATCTTCTTAAAGGATGGGAGCTCCTCTTCATGCATGAAGCTAGTGGAATATGAAAATTTATCTAGAATTCATCCAAATATGTGATTTTTCCCTTTGGAAAAGTGAAAGGTACCCTCGGTGGAGAAACATGCATAAATATTTGCTGCCAAATGCCTTAAATGTGAGATGTTTCCACTTGTCAATTGTGCCTCTTGTTGATGATGAAACTGACACCCTAGTTGTGCAAGGCTCACAAAGTTTCATTTTGCATCAACTCAAGGTTGTTTCCATTGTCACCTTAGCAACGAATGCTCTCACTTTAGATTAATTATTGAATCTTAGGGGTGTCCCAAAGCACAAATTTATGGGGTAATATTTTATGTGACTATATCACGAGAATTGAAAATCATCTTTACATTGTATGGTTCAACATCTTGATGATCCCTTTCCTATTGACCACAAATTTTGTATTCTTTATTACTTTCATCACAACACCTACAATAGTTATTGATGGAGTTCATTGTTGCATATAGTTATCCCAAAATTGACATTCCTTTATGCTTCATAGCATAAATTTTTTTATATTAATTCTAGCTCCCTTAATAATCTGAAAGGGTAATAAAAGGTCATAGATAATTTGTTATTCATAAAGAACAAAGTCAATTCCTTAATGTAATGTAACTTAGGATCCTAAGGGTTTCTTTTGGAAAGTCAATCTTAATAGATTTAATAAAATTATATTGTTCATTAAACATGCTTTAAGTGCTAAACGTTATAAAAATAAGTAATAGAAGTGAGGTAGATCAATTCTAAATAAAACAAAAAAGAAAAACAGTTTTCAAAGACATGAAGAACAAAATAAACACTGGAAATGACATAAAATAGCTAATTGTCTAGTATAACACATGATTTTATAATCTTAATAGACAATTTTTGCAATCAACGCTAACATAGAATTGAAAGATAAGAAGAAATGCATATATGGGTTCTAAGTCCTCCCCTTGAGTGGGGCTTACTCAAGGATTCTAGTAGAATACATGTTTAAATGAGCAACATTACAATGTGAAGCATAGTTATCTTCTCTTATTTCAAATCTGTCATATGAATAGTGCTACAAGTTGCACTATACTACAACTCAAAGTATTAAAAATTCAAGATAAATTATAAAATATAAAAACACTATGATCATATTCCTCTCAACCTACACAAAGGAAGTGTACCCTTTTTGTCTTCCATCTAGTCCCTCAGGCTATCCTACTTTCCTTTCAAGGCCATATGATAGGCCAAACAAGATGTCTTACAATTGTGGATCTAGAAACTTCAATGGCCAAAATGGAACCTTCATACACTTAGATATGAATTTACATTTAATTTTCTTCAAAATTTTCAATAATCTATAGAGACTCCTCGTGTATAGTGTCCTTGTGGTTCCACGTGGAGTCTTATATATCGTAGTAGGTCTATTGGGTATTTACCATGAGAGTGTATTAGTTCCTAATAACTTTAACATTTTGGTATATGATTTACACTAAGTCCACTCTGAATATCACTTTGTGATCCACCTAGATCACAACCCAATCAATCACATGGTTAGGATTAGCTACATATTTCTTTAATACAGGAACATGAAACACATTATGAACTATAATGGATGAAATAATTCAAACATGTATGCAATTGGGTCTATTGTATCTAGAACTTCAATGATCTCATTTTAGCCTTCACTTATAGAAACACATGCTCATCCACTCAAAATTTACTATATATTATACATATATAATAATAGATTTTATTCATTTTTATGTAGCATTTCAATTTTATTTTGTATTTTTCTATATATTTTTCCTATTCCCTTAGTAGTTCTCACCAAATAATGACTTTATCTACTAGTTTGTCTCACTTCATTAGCATGTTACATTGTCTACAATATAGGGATTAAAATGGGCTCATCTCCAACTATGCCTTATACCCATTATTATAAGAAAATTTACTCAACTTAATGATTATAATATTCCTACTTGGAATTACATTACAAACATTCTCATAATATCATTAATTATTTGGTTAATCCTCTTTATCTACCCATGTGACTCTAGATGATACATTGTTCTAAAAATTGGAATTGTCCCGAATCCTTCAAATAACCCTTTACAAAAATTTGATGTGAACAAGGTATCTCTATTAGACACTATTTTCGTTGGCACATCATGTAACTTAACATTTCCTTTCATATAAATATCTACAGTGTTGCAAAATAGGAAAATAGCGAGAGGGGTGTAAATTAATTTTTTATAAATTTTAAAATTTATTTAGCCTATCCAACTGATTAAACAATAAAACAGTGAACCAATCAGGTAAAGCTTGAACAAAATATATTTACATGTAAACCCATATAGGATAAAACCACAAATTTTGTTTTGATTTTTAATGTAAACAGAAACATCAATTTTAGTTTGCATTAGATTTTGTAGGCACCAACCTACTTGAGCCACCAAACCCCTTTTTCTTTACAAGAAACCTCTTGTTGGAAGAACCAACTACAAATTATTTGCAAGCACCAACCACCATTTCTTTGTAAGCACCCACTTTCCAGAAGACCCAACTCCCACTTGTTTGTACGTACCAACCTACTAAAGGCACCAACTCCGTGATCTTTACAGGAAAAAATCTTAATGAGACTCCAATCCCCTAATATATAAGAATTGAATTAATGCAACCACTCAAGTCCCTCTTTCATACATTTTTAGACTCAAATCTACGGAACAACAATTAGACATTACTCTTACAACAATATATATTCTCATACAACAATTTAGATATAAGAACTTAAGTTTTCAACCAATCTGGTCTATCATCCTTTGCATAGATATAATTTCCAGCTTGGCCATAATATTTGTACCAATTGGGACACAATATCTCTATTACTTTTTCAAATCAATGTTCTTTTATTTTCTTGATTCAAACAAATTTTCCTTTACCTAAGTAATGAGCGGGTAATCATTGATTTTATTTTATATTGTAGTGCATTTATTAGCATGGATATTGATGCATGTTTTCACCCATGGTATCATGAGCTTACGTAAATATGATCTTATTTGTTCTACTTTTTCGTAATAGTTCCACTATTATTTTACATATGAATAGCTAAATCTCATTTTATTTTTTTCCCATTTATATATATAACTCAAATTCCCCTTTAACAAATTTGGTTCCTAATATAACGAAATTTGGCCTTATCACTCAAGCTCTGTATCTCAACAACACACATGACCTATCCATTAAAGCCACAATACTATCCATTGTTGGCATCATTGAATCGAAAGATATCATACTTTCAATGCTTGAGTACTAGGGTTCAAACTTGAGGCTTTGATGGTCAATATGCCCCTAGGAACTAATCTCCTAGGACTTGCGAGTGGGGTTGTGACCTTAGGAGGTTCCATTATCAATTCACCACCCATTGGCCAAGTTGCTACAATATTCACTATTGCTAACATTCTTAAGCCGAATGGTCTAATTTATGGATGAATTACTTGATATTACCCTATTTTTTTCTACATGTGATGGTGGTCTCTCCATCTATCAGCCACCACCTATTATCCAAGTTTTCCATTAAGTGCAATGCTTTCCAACCAATAATTTTAAGAGATGGATGAACAATTTGATGGTGACATTCCCTTTCACTACACCTAACAATAATCTATCCATATGTTTTACTATTTCTCAAGGGATGTATTATGCACTATGTTGTTTACAACACCTTCAAATGAGTAAGTATGGTGGAATACCCATGAGCCACCTCATCTACCACACCACGCATATGTGTAATCTATTGCAACCAATAAGTGTTTACCATGTGTCCTCCTACACACATGTGCATCCCAAGTGTTACTCATGAAATCTCTGTTTGACACATAAAAAATGCCAAATGCTCCTCCCACATGTCACACTCACAAGATGTCACATCAACTATCTAGATGTGTGGTGCCCACATCATCCAAGCTAGATATTGTCCATGCCATCTAGGATCCAACTCCTATGTTTTGCCTAGGGAACAATTGATAGCATTGAAATACCCTTCTTGGTTTTAATACAGAGGAAGGGAAGGTCCCACATCTAATCAGAGTCTTCCATAAGGCTGATGGTACACCATGATGGTTTCCACCAAAACAGGTTACCTTGCTATTAAGTTCGAATGGACCCGGGCCCTCTCCTTTCGTAGTTTTGGTCAAGTTTCTTCGTCCAACAAAGTGGTTTGTCAAAGATGTTTTATGGGTACTAAGCTCATGAGAGCTTACTGGCAGGCTCCCCATGACTTGACACTATGATTAAAGGAGGCCTTAGGATGAAGGAAAGGACATCAAGTGGAAAGGAGCTCATTTGATCAAGGGGGCGAAGAGAGATGTAGTCCTAGATAGACCATGATCATTAGCATGTCTAGCATTAATTAAGATACCTTAGTATGCTTTGGCATGATTTAATATTAAAGTTATTTGAGATCAATTATTGGAAATTCAAATAGAAGTAACATAGGATGATTTGGCACTTAGAATGCACTAACCCTTGGCACTTGACACTTATTTCCACCTAGTGTTGGTGTGCATAGCATGTCCCTCCTGGAAAATGTAAATTGATGAATTATTAAGTCTATGATGTGTTCATTTCCTTTTATTTTAACTTGTTTCTCCTTTTTGTTGCCTCGATAGTCCCTGGCATTTATTGTCACACCCTTGCACATTTTTCCATGCCTTAGAACTTGACACATTTTAGCATATTTGACATGCCTTCGAACTATCTGCCACATGTTGGCATTGCCTATCATGCCTTGGCACTCATGCCCTCACAACTAGCCTTACATTTTTTCACGACTTGGGAACCTGATCAATTCCTTAGCTACTGTAGTTCATGTCATGATATTGGTCTACTTTAGTCATAACAACTTGATAAATTGCACCTACTAAAAGCAGATTGTGCCTTGTTCACCTAAGAACTGCCTATACCTCATCTTAGGCCACTCATGTCCAAGTTGAACATTTTCCACTTAAGAACTTACCAAGACAAGGATCGCATCTAGCCATGGCTATTAAAAAACTAAGTAACATGGCTTACATTGGAAATATTTCACATGTATTTCCAATTCATATAAATAGTAGAGAATTAACCAAGAGTTTGCAAGAACCACAAGATACAGAAGAAAGACAAGATATAATTTAGCACAGGTTTATTGCCCCAAAGCTTATACACAACAATGTACAATATGCAATTGTCTAAAATAGTTTAAACATGAGCATTCAGCCAAAGTGTGCCACATGTCATATAAAAATAATAGATAAAATAATAATAGCATTGTGCTGAACACAAAGTCTCCCTTTTTCTAAAATTGCTTTGTCCAACCCCTTATTGCAATCATAGGCTTACCTCTTGCAAATCCTATTATGAAATTCTTCTTACACACTTCATCCTTGGCACACTTGAATTCACTGACACTCCCTGGCACACACTCTTATTTGTCATTTCCATGGATTTTGACCAAGTTCTCCCTTGTGATGCTTCGACACTCCTTAACACTCTCAACATGCATTGAAATTTTCCAGCATGTGTTAGCACACCTTTTCATTCCTTGGCATGCCAAAACCCTCCCTAGTTATCATGCCCTCACAACTACCCTTACTTAATTTTAAACTTGGGAACCCAACCAAGTCCTCGCTTGACTATAGGAGCTTGACCAAGTTATTATTACTACAATTAGACTATGTTGTTGAATTGTGTAGTTTGGGAGGTACTCCACATGCCTAGTGAGATGGGTTTGTGTGAGTTTGGCCACAACAGGATTTGTGGGAAAATAACCGAAGGGTAGGGAATTTTGGACCTGAGATGGGGTTTAAAATCTAAAAGAAAATAAAAAATAAAAAATAGTATTTCCTAAGGTCTAAGTGGATAAATTTTGTAGGTTATAGGGCATCCTTAAGAGGCTTGGCTAGAAAAATATATTTAAGGAGGCCTTAATATGAAGGCAAAAACATCAAGTGAGAAGGATCTCATTTGATCAAGGAGGCTAGGAGAGATGTAGCCCTAAATTAGGTCAAGTTAGAGGCCTGAGTAAGCATTGCTAAAGGGAGGCCGTGATCATCCACCAAGAGTGAGATCATCATTTGAGGGCTCACAAGAATTTCACATACCTTAATGGGTTCGAGATAGGAAGTAGGATGGCATATTGTTGGTTCTCTTATGGCAGATCAAGATCAAGAGAGGCGTCTCATGAGAATTTGGGCATGTGATTTCAGTGGTGTTTCTATGTGAAGGCCACATCAAATTTTGAAATAGTAGAGAGGGTTAAGGCCATAAATTTTGGTGGTTAGTAGGTTGCAAGGACTGTGATAAAGACCAACATAAATGGATGAGGGTCTACACTAGAATTTAGGGCCAGAACATAAGTAGTCGCATGTATAATATTGACTGAGGTAACCGTCGTTTGAAGGTCGTAGAGATCTAAAGTTCAGGTCAACATTCAGTGAAAGAAATGTCCAGAATCTATGGATCCATATGTGCTAGGTTGAGTCTCTTATGGAGGAAAGAGTTGTCATTGTTGCTATGGGTGGATAGGGTTTGTTCTAAATAAAATAAAATAGACGTATAATTCCATATTTAGGGAGGTTTCCTAGCATGTCAAATCCATAAGGTATGCCATTAAGACTATGACAGATCTACATAGAAGAAGAGGGGTTGTGGCCCTTAGAGAGAGGTTTATCTCTGCAATATATACAAAAAAATTTGGAAGATGGTTTGTAGAAGTATGTGTGGATATAACAAATCCAAAGGAAGGTGGAACTTGAGTAGAAGATGGAGTAGAAGAAATGTTCCATATGAGGAATAGATTGACATGAAGAGGAGTTTACTTTTGTGTATTTTCCATAGAGTTTTGGAAAAAGATATGAATCAGCCTATAAACAGTTAGTCAATGGATTGTTAATGGATGATTTGTGACCCTAGTTCATTCATCTACAAATTTTTAGAAGGATGATAAGTTGAGTAGTTCATATTTGTTAATATATTGTACAACAAATAAATTGGTACACAAGAATATTGATTTTGAGAGGACTCAAATCACTATTAGGTGGCATATTTGAAGAGCTATAGATGAGGGTTGTGTTGTGGGCACTAGATCAATAAAAGAATTGTATGTGGTTGGGAAAATTGATGGCACTCCAAGTACAATTGGAGGGTTGTTAGGTGATTGTCAAAGAAGAGCTCTAATTCATGTACTTGTGAAGGAAAACAAGACTGGTAGAAGGGTAGGTGTATTGGGCCTAAGGACGTGCAGACTTTGAAGGACTAAAGTAGCAGTCAAGTAGGCTAGCCAACTATCCCTATTTCACTGTATTGTAGAGGATTGCGTCATTGAGAAAAAGGGAAACCTCCATATCCATAGACTTTTCATCTTGGAGTAGAATTATGGAAAAAGTGGTTAGACCAAAGAGTTGTTCACAATGAAGTTGTGAGAAACAGAACTAAAACCCTAAGTGTTGCAAACCTTAAAGGAAAGAAGAGGTAAGTAGAGGGAAATTTTTTTTGAGCCAAGTTCAGTAACCTAAATGAGTTGAGTTCATTGATAGATGTAGATTGAGGAGTCTCATAATGGGAGGCAAGAGGTCCTACCATATGTGTTCAAGACATATGGATTGAAAGAGCTATGTTTGGCCACCACCAAAAAGTGGGTCAAGTGTTATCTTGTTCAAGGTAGATTGGTTGTCAAAGGAGTAACACCAAGCCCTAGTTGTATTACTTGTATTAGTGTGATTGTAAAGGGCCATGATCCATCGTAGGAGAGCTCTAGCCTATTCTATTATAGTTTGTAATTTAACAAAGAACGGTTTGAAAATTTTCAAAATTTTCATGTGCACTAGTTGATTCCCTGATGTGTGTAGATTTCATTGTGCAAAGTAGATGTGTTGCAGCACTTGAGTGTGTTTTCATCAAATATTCTAAGACCAAACCCAAACTCTCATGTGTCATGGAAATTTAACATATGCGTTGTTCACCTAAGAACTACATGTAATTCATCTTAGAATACTCATGTCCAATCTGAGTTGATCCCACATAACAAGTTACATAGACAAGGCTCATCACTTCCAACTATGGTCGTAAAAAAACTAAGCAACACAGTTTACATCTTGACATGCCATAACACCTGACATGTCTTAAATTCCTTGACATTATGTGGCATGTGTTAGCATCCCCTAAATTTCTTGAAATGCTTTTACACTCTCTAACACACCCTATCACTTCCTGACATGCCTTGGTAGTTTAACATACCTTGGTACTGGATAGCATATAACCCTGTCACTCCCTCCTTAGCGCACCTAGAACTCATTGACACTCCCTATCACACACTCTTATTCATTTATTTCCAGGAATTTTTATCTATTTCTTCCTTTTGTTTACCTAACACTCCCTAACACTCCCTAGCATGCATTGCCACACCCTAACACCTGGAACATCTTGGCATTCCACCCTAGCACTCTAGTATTCCTTGGCACTACCTAGCACACCTTGTCACTCTCTCCTTAGCACACCTAAAGCTCATTGAAACTCTTATTCATTCATTTCCATGCATTTTTACCTAGTGCTCCCTTGTGTTTCCATACCATTACTTAACACTCCTTCGCACATGTTGGTACACGCTAGCACCTAAGACATCTTGGCATGTCACCCTGGCCTCTAGCATGCCTTAACACTGCCTAGCATAACTTGTCACTCCCTCCTTAGCACACCTACAACTCATTGACACTTCCCAATAAAAAACTCTTATTTGATCATTTCCATGCATCTTGATGTAGTGCTGCCTTGTGTTTCCCTACAACTCCTAGTTAACACTTCCTTGCACACGTGGGCACATCTTGGCCGCATGCTGCCCTAGCACTCTATCATTCCTTATCACTGCCAAGCATGCCTATTCACTCCTCCTTAGCACACTTGGAACTTGTTGAAACTCCTTGTCACACACTCTTATTCATTCATTTCCATGCATTATGACATAGTGATCCCTTTTTGTTTCTCTAGCACTCCCTAACACTCCTTGGCACATATTGGCACACCCTGGAACTTGGAACATCTTGGCATGCTTTCCTAGAACTCTATCATGCCTTCGACTGTTAGTGGCTGATATGTGACCCTAGTTCATTCATCTATAGATTTTTATAAGGATGATAAGAGGAGTTTTTCAGTTTTTTTCGTAGATTGGACAAGAAAGATCAAACTGTTGATACATAAGAACAATGATTTTTAGAGGAATCAAAGCATTGCTAGGTGGAAGATTTGAAGATCCATAGATGAAGACAATATTGTGGGCCCTATATTAGTAAAAATAATTGACTGTCGTTGGGTATATTGATGGTAGTCCAAGTATAGTTGGAGGGTTGTTAGATGTCTCTCAAAGAAGAGCCTTAAATATTGTACTTGTGAAGGACAACAAGGTTGGTAGAAGGGATAGTATATAGGGCATAAGGATGTGTAGAATTTCAAGGACTAAACTAGCAGTCAAGTGGGCCAGCCAACTACCCCTAGTTCATATTGTAGAGGATTGATTCAGTGAGAAGAAGGGAAACCTCCATAGACCTAGATTTCTCATCTTGGAGCTGTAGTATGGAAAAAGTGGGCATACCAAAGAGTTGTTCAAAAATGGAGTTGTGAACAACTTGTTACCATTCAAACTAGCAGTGGACCTAAAAGGGGTTCCTAAGAGGGAAACTGCTAGGAAAAGGGGAACGGTGGAGGCTTAGCCCATTGTCACCACAGCTAAGGCTCCTTTCTCTTCACGTATTTTCATTGATGGGAGGAGTCCCAGTAGTTTAGGAAGTCACTTGTAGAGTGTAGGTCAATGAATAGGTGGGAAGTGACCTTAGAAACCCTTTCCTTAAGATAGAATAAAGAGTGGGACTTTCTTGCCTTTTAAGCAAGGGACTTGATCTTCTAGGGAGAGAGGAGGGGAATTTAAGGGTTGATGGAGGAGAATAATACTTATGAAGGAATTTATTAATCCCCAAAATCCTTTGGGAAATTGGATTCAGAAATGGTCCTTAATGAAATGCCTTTGACTCCAAATGGGACCACATGGGGCGAAGTCGACCCAACCTAGGTTCGGGGATGGAATTTAGCAACCAGTGATGTTCCTATCCTGGACAAGGTGAGGGTAAAGGATCAAGAAATATTTTTTACTTTGATAGGTCAAATTGATCCTGCTAGGTTCTGGCCTTGGGAACACCTACTCAAAACTTGATCCTAGAGCTAGGGCTTGAGGTATTCAAAGATTCCACTGTCGGAATTGGCCCAAATTCTAAGGAGAGTGAGGGGACCCACCAACGTAGGTCCCTCTAGGAGATCAAATTTTTCCTCTGGCTATATTCTTGGGAAATTGATGCCGTAGGTGACCTAATGGGTTTAGACTTAGGGAAAAATGGAAAATTGTGAAAAAAGGGGGGGAAATCATCACTCTTTTTGAGGAAATAGTGTCTAATTCACTCGGTTATATGGATTCAGGGATGATAATGAACAAGAATTCAGTTTCTTGATCAAGGAGTCCCATAAATTCAACTTTGTCCAATGTTATAGGAAAAACAAAAGTGACTTTCAAGTATTTACACTTCATACAAATGGTGCAATATTATTGAGATAAAATGATCTATAGGAAATTTCATTCATCTAACAATGGCCCATACATTAAATAAGATAAATAGATACATAATT
Source organism: Pinus albicaulis (assembly GCA_034641835.2). NCBI lineage: Eukaryota > Viridiplantae > Streptophyta > Pinopsida > Pinales > Pinaceae > Pinus > Pinus albicaulis. The sequence continues at coordinate 1,308,779,062 of CM076584.1, read as the reverse complement.
ACACATTTCCATCATGCAGCAATTAGCCCTAGTTATAGCGAAATTCAATAGTATGCAGCAACAAGAAACATAAAGTTAAATTTGCACTCACAATGTTAGAGAGTATATCCAACTAGCTTCACATTTGCAAAAACAAAGCTCCAAGATAAAAATAGGCCAAATCCATACATGAAAAATGCATCCATCATCCAAAATAGTCCTCCAAGGAAAAATGCAAAGTTCTCTAAAGATAGAGAGATCCCAAGTCAAGTGATGATACAAATGAATCCAACTAACTCCTATTTATACATTGATTAGGAGTTGATCAAATTATCTAATGGGCCTACATTTTCCCCTAAACATAAAATAATATGCAAGTAACCCTAAATTTTTGTGACAATCCCATGAAACTAAATCATACATGGAATAATAAGCCTCATAAGAGGTCAACTGATGTCCTAGGGGATTATAGGAGGCATATTGGGGTCCAGGAGTGCCATAATGATGCATGGGACACATAAAAAGTGCTGGAAAAGGGGGTGGCCCCTTGTTATCCAAACATTAAACCTGCGGTGCTCTCATTAAACATGTGGACTGAAGGGGTTGTGTGTGGCCACCATCATCAAGTTGGTCAAGTGTTGTATTTTTCAGGATAGATTGGATGTCAAAGGACTAACACCAAGCCCTAGTTGTATTCCTTGTATCAGTGTGATTGTAAAGGGTCACGATCCATGGTACAAGAGCTCTAGCCTGTTGTATTGTATTTTGTAACATAATGAAGAAGGGTTTGAAAAAGATAGAATTATCATGTGCACTAGTTGATTCCTTGATTTGTGTAGATTTCGTTGTGCATTAAAGTAGATGTGTTGTGGCACTTGAGTGTGTTGGCATCAAAGATTCTAAGACAAAACCCATATTCTCATGTGTTGTGGAAATTGAACATATGCCTTGTTCACCTACCTATAACTTATCTTATGCTACTCATGTCCAATGTCAACTGATCCAACTTAACAAGTTACCAAGAAAAGGCTCACATCCAACAATGGCAGTAAGACAACTAAGCAACACAGTTTACATCTTAAGATTCCATATCACCTGGCACGTCTTAGAATGCCTTGGCATTATGTGGCACATGTTAGCATCCCCTGTAATCAGAATAGTATTCAAGTTGTTTCGGCTAAGAAGCCACTAGGGTATCTATGTTACCATAATTGTCAACTAGCAACTGGCTCAAATAGCAACAAACAACCCTCTTCATTAAAAGGTACATCAATGTACAAAGGATGGACATGTCATAAGAGGGACTCAAACCTGGGTGTGAACATGGTCACAAGAGGGAATCAAACCTTGCTTTGGCTAAGAAGCCACAACTGGGGTATCTATGCTACTAGAATTTTCAACTAGCTCCCGCCCCCAATAGCAACAAACAACCCTCTTCATTCCAAGCACCTACCCCCAATAGCAACAAACAACCATCTTCATTCCAATGTATATCAGCCTATAAAGGACTAACATGTCATAAGAGGGACTCAATTTTTGGTGTGACCATGTCACAAGAGGGAATTAAACCTAGGTGGAGAGAAAATAAACACTCCTACATTACCAAACAACCAATGAAGCTCCCATTGACAATAGAATGTCTATTTGAAAAAATATACAAATAAAAATTAACATATATAAACAATGCATCTGAGAGTAGAATGTAGATTTGAAAAAAACAAACAAATAAACATCAACATATATAAATAGTGCATCTGCTAGAGGGTCACACACATAAAGGCGAATTTTTAATGGATCCCGCTAGCTACGCAGTGGATATGTTTCTCAGACTGACATACACAACGAGATTTTTTTATGGAGAAAACTATCAGAGCATCTGCAGAGGGTAACTGTTGTGGAGGTAAATCCCCTCTACGGATAGAGGCGATCCCTACTAGCCCAGATCGGGTCTAGAAACAATCGTATCACGCTAAGGTGCAAGTTCCTAACTGCAATAAACCAACTTGCGAAGAAGGTCTACCTCAAGTCCAACGTTGTTGTTTGTAGAGAAGATGGCGCTCCCGTTTCCTTGCTCTAGAAGATCACGATCCTCTCGCTTGCCATGATCAAACACCTGCACACACAAGAAACACGACAAACACAAGCGCAAAACCCAATATATGCAATTATGTATCAGTCAGAGAAGACAAAAATCATGATCATAATGAACAATACGAGTGGAACCATAACCAATAGTCGCTTATCATTAATTCATACAAAGGAAAATACAACCTGGCTCTGACGCTGAACTTTCCTTCGGTGGGTCGTCAGTGGAATACGTCTCGGTAAAGCTCATCGGGAATGGGGACAAGCCTCTCTCTTCAATCGTCAATCTCCTTGCTATGGATTTGGAACTATGAGGACTATCAAAGCTCTTGCAGCATTCTTTAGGCTATGGAGGCTCTTGGAGATTCTTGGAGACTAGCTTGCAAAGGAAAATGGCAAGCTTATATAGATGGTGGAAGGGGAGTTTGGATCCCTACAATCATGGGATTGGCCCTATCCTCAAGGAAGCTTCCATGAGAGGTGGAAAACTACTTCCTCTACATGGAGATCCCACAACCTCCCAACTCAAAATTAGTAGGTTTCGCTAAGGTCCTTATGGAGTCAATATTTCGCTATTTATTTTTTCTAAAAACACCTTTATTAAGCTTAGCACCAGTGCGACCGAGATGAGCCACTCTGGCGCCGCGCTCTTCTTTTGGGAGGATTTCCTCATTTAAATGGTATAACACCCATGAAGCCCACGCAAGGATGAAAAGGCTATTTAGGTTTTTTTTTGAGGAGTTGTCTTTGTGGGAATGAAACCCACGGCTTAGGGAACGCCACAGTGTTTTTCAGACGTGCCACCGCTTCACAGGTCACGTAACAAGCCCTCCAATGTGCGGGATGGGAAACTGCAGGGGCAGTGAAAAATTGCTGTGTAACAGATGCCCCCTAAAGCATGAGGCCCGAAAGAGAGAGAGGGGTGAAATGCTTTACGAGAACGTGTCCAACTGAAAACACTGCCGTCGGAAAACCTGTGTAGAGAAGTACAACTGATATCTCAAATACATGACATATGTGATATGGGCGCAGCCATCCATAACAGAATATACAATAATCCAGATCCAAGGTATGGTCGCAGCCATCCAGTGAGGATCGATAAATGGACTCAGGTATGGTTGCAACCATCCAATCAGTGAGTCATGTAACCAATCATAATAATTCACAAAATCGCAGCCTGGATTCTAAACAGACGAAATCCAGGGTCTTGCGCTCCGTCTCGACCCAAACAAAGTACAAGTTCAAGCATGCGAATAAGTGAGCTGGAGTCGAACATGCAAGAACATCGCCTGATTACCAGCCAATGATGAAAGCTGTTAACAGACGCGAGAGGTACCACCAATAATGACAATGGTCCTCAAGGTACTATAGGTACAATCTACGACATGTGAATCGGTGAGCTGGCGTCGAACACCCATAGAATCACTCGATCGGAGGCCAATGATGAAAACCTCACATCGAATGCGAAGAACCTGCCATTGAGGCATGTAGGCTCCAAGGTACTAGAAGGGAGTCTCTAGATCAGCTTCCTGGATAATGAGCTGAAGTCGACAGGAAGTGACCTTGATCGAAGGTGGGCCATATTGTTTCCCACATCATCGACACGAAACAAAGGAACATAAAGTCTTTGTGCATCATGATCAGATGAGAATCAGAGGAAGGTTGAAACTTGCAGCGGTCAACTTCTCTTGAACATATGGGCGGCACGACAGTGGATTTGGCAGTATTTGACATCAAAAGATCAGAGGTCATGGTGACGAGGCAAAGAGCAGATGAGAGGTCAAAAGGGATCACCCAAACCCACGGAGGCAAGTGAAAAATGAGATGAGATGTCCCCAACCCGACACAAATGCAGACAAGTGCCATGTTCAAGAGCGACATACTGCCGACACGACAATGATGCTGGTTCCATTTTTCCCCACCATTTCTGGCGAGTACCCCAATTATTTTTGATAACAAGCTTGAAGGGGATAGCATATGCTTGTAATATAAGTCCGCCCTTCGGGCGAATCCATCCTAGTACATTTAACAAGCCCTAGGAAGGAGGAACTCGGAGAACGTCATTTCGACTGAATCCGATGTCATCAGGGTTTAACGAGTCTGACAAAGGAAGAACTCAGCGTCTTTTCATGTTTAGAGAGTTTGAAAAGACAGCAGAAAAGTAAACTCCAAAGGTCCCTTTTCGTAAATAGTTTCTCAGATCCGAAAAGGTAGAAAAATTTGTCTGAGAAAACCTCTTAGTCGCAATAGGCTAGGGTATTCCTTTTTCGTAGTCAATTCATCTCACCAAAAGGGGTAAACGTGTACCGGGTAGATGTCAATACCACTCAAAGAGACCGAAACGACAAGCCACTCGACAATCTTTTCAAAAGTTTAGGCGCTAAAGAGTCGGAAGATGACTCCTCCTGGAGGAACGAGTGGTATAAAGGGTAGCAACTGGTTCCGGTAATGGTGGAACTCCTCAGAACAAGTAAAGGTTAAGAGGCTGGCTAACAAGACCACTCATCGTAGTGGTTCCTCGGGAATGGGTAAAAAAATGAAGTGAAGGCATATGATCGGCCTAACAGATAGTGACGATGGTGTGAGAAAACCAAGGCTCATCTGGCAAAAACAGGCTGAAAAAATGGCAATCACAAGAGGTAAAATGGGAATGGTTTCATTTTTATATAAGCTTGAAGCAAAGATAAACTGTGCTTGAAACCGGTTTCATTTTTACACAAGCTTGAAATGGAAACAAACTATGCTTGAAAAAGTAAGCATGCCCCCCAGCATGGTGACTCAATTCAAGGTACATGCCCCCCAAGCCTCAGTCCATGTGAAAGGCAAATGGAGTGAAGGTCCAAATTACGAGATCTAAGAAAGAATCGACTGGTATTTTATGAGAACTTATCAAAGACTCGAATTGAATAGGAAACGTGTTTCATTGTTATAATGAGGTTGACACATTAAAAGAACTATCCTCAGATGACATTGTTTAATTTTTTAAGGAGCTTGACACAAGAAAATGAACTATGCTCTAACCAGCTTGTTTCATTTTTTAAGGATCTTGACACAAGAAAACAAACTATGCTCCAACCGACCTCATCATAATGAACAAGAAGTCATCACTTCCAAGAGTTCCACTCTCGATGGAAGGAAAACACCGTGGAAGTCAGGACCCAATGCCCCCAGCACCTGATGCACAATGACGTCATCACTGAGCACAGGCACGGGGTAGGTAGCCACATAGTTAACCTGCGGTGGGGCAGATACAATGGATGGATAAAAACCAGGACGGGATGATGGTGAGCTAGCTGCCACATCAGGACTAAAGAACAAAAGCTGATCAATGGTCACGATCCATCCTTCATGTGGAAAACAGACCACATGAAAAAGGGAGGAGAGAAGCGCTCCCATGGCATAGGTGTAATCACACCCCAAGAGCAGATTGAAATCAAAACGGCCTGGAACAACCATCATGTCCATATGGATGATTTTACCTCCCAAAGTAATAGGTAACCATGGCAGGATCCCTAACGGTTGACTCGTTCTTCTGTTAAATGCCAATAGATTCTGCGTAACAGGCGCAAGCGGCGATGATCCAAAAGCTTGCCAAGTAGTTGAGAATAGAACACTAACAGAGGTGCCTTCATCTATAATGGTACTAGGTATGACCAGACCAAAGGCCTGTACCGTTATCTCAAAAGGCACATAAGACGGAAGGCGGTATCCTGAAAATTGATTCCAATCAAAGGAAGCGACCAAACTACTCGGAGGGGCTACCATCGAACCAAGATGGTCTTCCCCTGGTGTTACGGAAGAATAAGGAGCATCCTCCACGACCTCCATCTCGAAGGTGGGAGGGGTATCCTCCAGGAACTCCATCACGGGAGGCGGAGGAGCAACTTCTTGAGGTATGGGAACAGGAGAATATTTCTCTAAGTCCGAGGAATCTGAAGAAGCAAGAAGAACCTGAGGGGTGTGAGATCCACTCTCAACAAAAAAAGACCTGGTGCACTGTAGATGGGGCCAGCTCAACCGATCCCACAACCAATGGTTGGTCAAGAACGGATTCTTGAATTTGAATTTCCGGAGGAGCGGGGTCGACCAAGGATGACTCTTGACCATCGTAGGATCAACTGGTCGAGGAATCAAAGAAAGCCATTTATAACTGGGGCCAGAGGCATGAAGGAAATGCCGAGTTGTCCAAGACTTTCTTGGCTTCGTCCATATGGAGCGCGTAACGGGCATGGTTCCCCACAGCAACTTACAGTGATTGCACCTTACTCGTCTTAGAACCCGAAGCGCACCGCTGATGATGTCCCCCAACTCGACTCCGAGAAGCTGAAGGCAATGCCTATGATGGTTGCGTTGGACCATACTTCTAGCACCTTGGGAATGCCGTAAAGTCTCGAAGAAGATGGTCTCCCGTGTACAAAATGCAAGGGACCTGACTTTCCAAGGAGGTTTGGGAGGTTTACAAACCAAGGCTTCTTAGGTGCAAATAGCTTCATATCCAGCTCTCCTGTATTTACTTATTCTTCGTTGTCTTTCTTCTTCAGCCACCGGTTACTTGAATGCGTACCTTCACTCGCTAAGTAGAAGAGAGGACACAAATGGCAAAGAAGGGGAGAGTTCCACCTTGGAATCAACATGATGTTGTTCAGGTGGAGGAACTGATTGAACAGTAGCTGAGACATTCGGGACCACAGAGGTTGAGAACAACCAAACAGGCAATCCAACAATTAACCCAGGAAGGGACAGCGTTGCCATGTAAGGAGCGCCAACATTTCCAAAAGGAGGAAAAGGACTAGGATTCCCATCGGAGGGGATTCCTTGGTTGGCGCACTCCGGAAAAGTTGCCATCAACAACTCAAAACCGCAAACGGGCTAAAAACCAAGGTACACAATCAAACGGCCAACAAGCAAACTCTAAAAGGGCATGTGATCGCAGGTGATTTATTTTACCACATTGAAACTTAGAAACCTCACCGTTTCATGTTTCAAGAGTCAAGAAATGGATGAAAGGTGACTCTATCTCTTTCAGTTTTGAAGCAAGCGTGAAAGGACAAGCGCTTGGTGATATTTTCAAATTTAAGGAGTCCAATAAGATCAAAATGACTGCTCAGGAATACTAGGCAAAGGGTGTACTAAATAACCGTGAATTGCAATATACACCTTTGTTTCAAAATGAAAGAGAAATCAACCAAGGACTTAACGTACGTGCAGGAAATCTCCCCGAATGCTGTGTTCGGTGTATCACGGGTATAGGGCGGCAGACTCGACTTCCTATGGATAAAGGATAGAAACCTAGTGGGGTCTCCCTTTATATACGTGACGGCAAATGCAGACACAAGTCCGTACTAAAAGTGTTCTAAAGTCAAGATGGCGAATGATGCCTGTATGGTTTAATTATCACGATTACCGTCTCCAGTCTGGAGTTCAAAATGTTTTGTTAATGTTTAAATGCTACCTTAGTGTAAAATTGAATAAATTTTAATGTTTACCTTCAATTATGTTTCTCAGCTGTGCCCTAGCGAGTGTTATGTCTCAAAATCTCCTAAATGCACACTACATGAGAAAAGAAAACTTTTCAATTCGATGAATGCTATCTAGTTAAGGGAAGAGCTTCAAACAATGATGCAACAAACAACAACACTGTAAATGAAATTTTTCCAAACTAGATGACTTTCACTATCCAAAAGTAATTTCAAACATTGAACGATGCGAATAATGAAATGTAATCTATGCAAAATCCTCTTTTCCGAAAACTATGCAATTGTAATCTATGCACAATTTCCTTTTCCCTTTCAAATTATAAGAATGTACTCAATGCATTTTTTGATGAAATGAGAATCTACTTAATGCATGCTTTTAATAAAAGGGAATGCAATCAAAGCGATTTCTAGTTTTCAATCATTAAACAATGTAATCTAAGTTCAATGATGGATATCAAAAAATACTTTTCAATGCAATGTGATCTAATGCATTTTAACGAAAAGCAAACTATGAGACGAAAACTAAAAGAACACAAATCTCCTTAATGAAGGATGAATGCAAAAGAGATGTAAACAAACACTAAGAATGCCATTGTTGTTTCAAACACTTTGTCACTAAATCCCTCAAAAGGCGACAAGACATATGAGATCAAACACAAAGAGGACTTCCAAAGCATGAGATGAAAACAAGGCATTCATTCCCTTTTACATCAAACAATCATTGAAATAAGACATTTCAAACAATGAGCAATGTAATCTATGCTCATACAGTGAAAAGACTGGAAGGGAAAGACACACTGGTGAAGGATTTAGGGAAAAAATCTCAATTTTCACACACCCTGAAATTGGCACGACTTTGTCACTGGAAACTAGCGCCAACTGGTGTGACTTTCTCACTGACAACTAGCGCCAATGGCCAATTGGCACGAGTTGCTAACTGAAAACAAGCGCCAATGCCTGAAAATGTAAAAACAAAGAATTTCTCCCAACCAAGACTAGACTCACCACTTCAAGCAGAATCTCCAAGACTCAAATGAGCCATGTAATCTAGGCTCAAAGCGAGACAAAGCGGAATTGGAATGAAGAAGAAGCCAATCACTCAAATAACGCAATAAAATTATAGACAACCACCAAACGAATGTAGAGAAGCAATCACAAGGTTGACTGAATAGACAAAAACCACAAACTCCCAAGGGAGGCTTGACGCATAATAGCACCTAGATGCCCTAGGGCTAAAATGTAAAATCGATAGAAGAGGGCAAACAACTAAAGGATGAAGATGACAGTCTGTCAAAAAAGGCTCTAGAACACTTAGGCAGTCAAAAAAATGAAACCAAAATCACAGATCAAGCTCAGAAAGCTCAAAACCAAGAAAACCCTAGCACCTTACAACATTGGCGTGACTATCAGGCTGAAACTCGTGCCATAACAGGATTGGCGCGGGTATTAAACTGGAAACTGGCACCAATTGGCAAGACTTTCAGGCTATTAAGCGTGCCAGTAAAGTTTGCTGTGAAAAAATAAAAATAAGCAATCCAAGAAGTAGATCAGTGATGTTGAAGTTCAAACCAAAAGCCAAAGACACGAAAAGAACCAGCCAAAAGAGTTGATCAAGCAAGCAAAGTCAAGAATCGATCGAAAGACAAGACATTACTCCAAGTGTTCAGTTCATAAACTAGACTAGAGATTGACTGAAGCAGCATTGATCTACTTTCGCTAATGCAGAGCAAGAGCGTTTTGAAGGCTATCTGGCTAACTTCAGGCTCCGTTTGTAGTTTATAAAGTAAACAACAAGATAACTCCCCAGCGGAGTCGCCAATTTTTTGTGGAGGTAAATCCCCTCTACGGACAGAGGCGATCCCTACTAGCCCAGATCGGGTCTAGCAACAATCGTATCACGCTAAGGTGCAAGTTCCTAACTGCAATAAACCAACTTGCGAAGAAGGCCTACCTCAAGTCCAACTTTGTTGTTTGTAGAGAAGATGGCACTCCCGTTTCCTTGCTCTAGCAGATCACAATGCTCTCGCTTGCCACGATCGAACACCTGCACACATAAGAAACATGACAAACACAAGCATAAAACCTGATATATGCAATTATGTATCAGTCAGAGAAGACACAACTCATTATCATAATGAACAATACGAATGGAACCATAACCAATAGTCGCTTATCATTAATTCATACAAAGGAAAATACAACCTTGCTCTGATGCTGAACTTTCCTTCGGCGGGTCGTCAGCGGAATATGTCTCAGTAAAGCTCGTCGGGAACGGGGACAAGCCTCTCTCTTCGATCGTCAATGTCCTTGCTATGGATTTGGCACTATGAGGACTATCAAAGCTCTTGCAACATTCTTTAAGCTATGGAGGCTCTTGGAGATTCTTGGAGACTAGCTTGCAAAGGAAAATGGCAAGCTTATATAGATGGTGGAAGGGGAGTTGGGATCCCTACAATCATGGGATTAGCCCTATCCTCAAGGAAGCTTCCATGAGAGGTGGAAAACTACTTCGTCTACATGGAGATCTGGAGCCAAACCTCCCAACTCAAATTAGAGACCAGTTTAGGAATTGGTTGGAGTCAATCTTTCGCCATTTATTTTTAAAAAAATACCCTTGATTAAGCCTGGCGCTAGTGCTACTCTGAGACAGAGCGCCAATTGGCATGCTCTCTTTAGAGGATTTCCCCCATTGGTGTGGGTATAACACTGGCTAGTCGCGCCAAGGACGAAAAGGCTATTTTTAGGGTTTTTCACGTGGAGTTGTCTTCAGGGGAATGAAAGTCCATGTCTATGGGAATTTCATGAAAGTGTTTTAAGATCATGTCACTGATCACAGATCATGGAATAAGCCCTCCAATGTGTAGGACAGGGAATTTCAGGGACGGTGACAAATTGCTGTGTAACAGTAACACACATAAAAATGAATTGCTGATGGACCCGACTAGTTAGTCTTCTCAGACTGACATAAACAATGAGATTTGTTGATGGAGAAAACTCTCAGTGCATCTGTAGAGGGTAACACACATAAAAGAGAATTGTTGATGGATATAGCTAGCTAGGCTATGGAAATGCTTCTCAGGCTCACATAAACAGGAATTTATGATGGACGCAACAACTAGCATTACACATAGACAAGAACAAATTTTTGATTGACGTTACCCTGCATTGTAAATGCCTCTCTGGGAACTTCAAATAGGTTTATTTCAATGTTAAAGTGAATATTATGTGTCATCTTGGGAAATTAAACTAATTTTCAAGCACACATGTTTCAGAGATAAACGAACATGACATTGATAAAGACCAATGAAAGAAAAACACACCTTAAAATACATGAATCACATCTCTCAACATGTGAAAGAAAAAGTAAACACTTACCCGAGTCTTCCTTTGTTGGCAATTTGGGATTTTTGTCAGAAGATATCTCCTCTTCTTTGGAAAGAGGAAATAAAAAAGCTTTTATATGTTTCTAAATGGAGTACTCTTCACCCATGTCCTTCTCCTTTACGCTGTGTGATACAAATGCCAATTTTATTATTCATGGCTATGGCGTTCTTCTTTTATACATGTGACCCTTGACTATGCCATGAAATCCTCCAAAATATTCTTAAAGGATGGGAGCTCCTCTTCATCCATGAAGCTAGTGGAATATGACAATTTATCTAGAATTCATCCAAATATGTGATTTTTCCCTTTGGAAATGTGAAAGGTACCCTCGGTGGAGAAACATGCATAAATATTTGCTGCCAAATGCCTTAAATGTGAGATGTTTCCACTTGTCAATTGTGCCTCTTGTTGATGATGAAACTGACACCCTAGTTGTGCAAGGCTCACAAATTTTCATTTTGCATCAACTCAAGGTTGTTTCCATTGTCACCTTAGCAACGAATGCTCTCACTTTAGATTAATTATTGAATCTTAGGGGTGTCCCAAAGCACAAATTTATGGGGTAATATTTTATGTGACTATATCACGAGCATTGAAAATCATCTTTACATTGTATGGTTCAACATCTTGATGATCCCTTTCCTATTGACCACAAATTTTGTATTCATTATTACTTTCATCACAACACCTACAATAGTTATTGATGGAGTTCAATAAGCCTATTTCTAGTTGTGATAAGGGGATTAGGGGCTCCCTCATCACAACCCATAACCCCTATTGTGTTTACTCCCTTAGCCAGGGGGGCCCAAGGGTGTACTTGTAGGGGCACTGAGACCAAATTTGGGGGTTCATAAAATTAGGAAAAGTGGAATGACATAACCAAAAAGGTCATGGGGGGGTATCTTATGGTGTATTGAACGAGGCAAGGGGACAAATAATTTGGGGATTTTTATTAAAACATTATTGGTTGAATCAACTTGTTTTTCAATGGCTTCTGTGGGTTTGTGGCTTTAGCAACTAGAATTTTAGGTCTGTTGTTGTTATACATGCTTTGAATTTTTGTTGATAACATATACACAATGAGCATATTAACAAAAAGGGTATGGTAGAAATCGTCAGGGCAGGTCACTGAGCTAGAGGGGTAGAAGCTAATTTCCCCGAAGGATCCAAAATCAAATATTAAAGCAAGTTTGATAAACAAGTAGATGGATACTATCTTAGGCAACTAGAGTTCTCAAAGAGAGAAGCGTTAAGAAGATAGTTTGAAAACGACATGCACGAATTACAACTTGCCTAAGAGATGAAAAAAATGTCAGTAGTCATACAAAGTAGCTAATTTGGTCAACAAATAAACAAGTATGTAACATTGATAGCCAATTGTGAAGACATTTTGATTATAGAGCATGGCCCGAATTAAGATGCTTTAATGCTCTCTTTCTAAAACTAAGATAATTCCTTCTATAAACATTGCAGATGTATATACTTAAGCTAGACCATATATTAAACTAAGCCTCTCGATCACTGGGGCTCTAACAATGAGGAATAAAGAAGAACTTCTTGTCATTTTGGCTCAACCATGTTGAAGTCCCTGCAAATCAACCAGTTGGCGTCCGATAGATTTTCAATTATTCAATGGCGAAAAATTGCACATTCCAAAGCATCATTTGGAGCATAGATGTTGGAAACCCCTAACATATATCCAATGTCCATATAGTTGTAACAAAACATTGGAAAATATTAATTTTCATATAAATGCACTATGTGGTCTTGGCTAAGATGTCTTTTCTAGGTCTATGGTAGAGAAATTTTCATATGGGACAAGCTAGCCTTTCTAGGAAATGTTAGAGCTATACTGACAACCTAGGGGATTATTCTAGATCAAAGAATTAACTCAACATAATTCTCAACTGAAAATTTTCAATATAGTGAGAAAACAATTCCATAGTGTTTTGACAAAGTTCAAGGTTGTACCTTCCCAATAACTATGTAGGTTGAGGCCTCCTTAAATATGAATATGAAAAAAAAACCTTGGGATTATTTTAAATTCAAATCTTATAATGCTAGCCATACAACTCCCATAAATCTCTAACCTAAGTCTAAATTGTACTTTTAGTGGGGATTTCATCCTGAAAATTACTTGCCAAGGCATGTTGACTATAGTCAAAACAAGCTTTTATATATTCATTGTAATAATTTAAAACAAGTGGGTCGGGAACATGAATATAGTTGTGATGAGGAAATTTTGGTCATAAATTTTTCTCTTTCTTCGATGATATTATCCTCTTTAGCAATTGGAGTATGAGAAAAATCCAAAACATGGGAAACATCTTGAAGTCTCTGCTTAACTAGAGGGAAAGGTTAGCAAAGTAGGATGAAGAAATAAATGCATGGAAAGAAATGTCAAGATCTAAAGCATGTAAGAATAAATAATCATTAGTAGAGAAATTAAGAGGACATGATACCATGCCTTTTGCCTACATTTTTAACTAAGCTCGATTCACTATTTCTATGTTTAATTTGATGAAGATTAAGAAAACAAATAAAATCTAAGCCAACATTTAAACTTTCTCTTTTGTTTTTTAAATTTTTTTGAGTTCATCCATAATCAAGGTCATAACAGGATCATATTTTTTTTTGGGAATGGGAGCATGGGGTGGGTAGGTGGGTGGGCAGGGGGAGGAGGGAGCTAGATTCTGGTGAGGAAATTTTTCGAACACTACTACAAAAAATCCCTTAGGGACAATTTTTGAAACACCCCCCGTGAAAGTCATGAAAATTTAAACTTTTAAAGGGTGTTTTTTAGCAACTTTCTCTTAGATACTTAGAGATAGTGGTCAAAAGGTAGTCAGGGGAGACACTTATAGATAGTGGTGAAAAGGTAGTGGGAGACACTTATAGATAGTGGTCAAGCATATGGCATGCATAACACCTCTCTTGTGCACACACACATGTCTAGATGAATCCCACCTTTGTCCTTTAGGCTTGCCAATAAAATGTAGCTTCATAGACACCTATAATCAATTATTGAATAAAAAATAGATACAACAACCCTTACATAAATATATGATCCAAATTCAACTTTCATGTCTCCGATAACTAATAATTTTTATTCCAAAATCTAAAAAAAAATAAAAAAATAATAATTTTCTCACTATTAACAAAATTTTATTCTCATAAAAACTTAATTCAACTTCTTAAAATTTAAAATTATTTGGACACAAAGTTCCATTCTTGCATACAACAAATTAATTCCATAAAATAGAAACACACCTTATGTGAAAATAATTTTATCAAAATTCATTCATGTACTTTTCCATTTCCCGCCATAATGATGAGATTATTATTTATCATTTATGGTCGTTGTCATTGTTTTTATTTTAATATTGAGTTTTATCTCTCAAATTATTAGGACCAGGGACATTTCAGCTACATTAGATATCTGTCCCACCCCACGTCTTTCAATACTGGACCATAGTGCCATTCGTTGCTACTAACAATAATAAGCAGCAACCAATGCCCCTTTTCAATGCTGAGACTAGGGCCATTCATTGCTATTAACCATAATTATAAGCAGCGCCCACTACCTCCTTTTCATATTCTGCCTCTTCCATGTTCTCTTTGGCTCAACAACTCGATAGCGCCATGGATACCAAAAACTGGAGGATACCAACAATGGGAGGAACAAGGATTCCAGATAGAATATCGTTAATAAGATGTACTCAATCGACTCTGAACACCTATATTTTTGGTTTTTGTTTGTGTTTTTAATTTTGTGGATGTTCCGATTTCCATTTGGATTCATTGATTGATGATATTTTAGGGCACCAGTCAATCCATAAAAATTTATGTATGATTTAAGAATTTCAAATCATGTTTAGGAGAGGAGGGGTTATGTTCTAGTCGAATTTAATAATTCAATACAAATTGGTCTCGCTCCGCGTTGAAAAAGACCTCTTCTTCACCCTCACTCTCACTCGCATCTTCCAATAGGGTTTTGAAAGGCTCAGGTAGATTCTCCCCCAGCAGGGCCTTTAATGCCTCCTCAAACTGAGACCCTAAAAGATGACTAAATTCCCTAGCGATATGATACGACTACTCCTTCTCTATCCCAATTCCCAGCCTGCACCGACAGTTTCCCAGAAGAAATATTAGCCGAACAATGTAAATTTAGACGAGTACATAGAAGATTTTCTTTTTCCAATCTCTAGTTTCTTGATTGTGTTGAAAGGTTAATTTCAACTTCCCCTCTACTCTAGTCGCTTTCCAAATTTGTATGAAGGGCTCTTCCATCGAGCCACTTGCTAAAATGGTGAGCAGTTAATTTATGAGAGCCCTTACAGTCCTTTGCATTTCAAAGAAAAGGAGTTTGAAAGAAACAAAGCCTTTATTTTCGGCGCCGGTCTTGCATTTGAAAAACAGTATCTGTACATTCAAAACAGAGTGTTAAAATGGAAAACAGTTCAAAAAAAAGAAAACAGAGCATTATTTTTATACACAGGAAAGTTTTAAACGTGGGAGATTGTTTTTTGTTTAAAGACCAGTGGTCCCCGCGGCCACCACAACAGCCAAGTCAGAGGACCACGTGGAGCATTTGTATTGTCTCACGTTTTATTGTGGGCCATCCCCGAAACAAAAATCCAAACGTGATATGGTTATGAGCATGATTGAAATAGTTCATTGATCGTCCAAAAATGGTCGTACCTAGAACGGGTTGGAGGACGTGATATGAGTTTATAGACTGGATTTAATAATCCATCGCGCGCACATTTGGTGATGTCACGGTCCCAAATTTGTAACGCGATGTGTTCCAATGCATTTTGGTTTAATCGTTGTTTGAAGTCCGAGCAGAGGTTTGTAAAGTTTTTGTGTTATATTGTTATGTTTTGTTGTCGTGTGATGAATGGTTTGAGTTATATATGTTTTAACATATATTTCGCCATTGTATAGTGGGGCCCGTAAGTTTCATTAAGGTTTTGTTTTATATTTGTTTGTATCGCGCATTACACCGTTGGTTATTGACATATATATGTTTTAACATATATATAATATACATGCATTATTTTTTTAGTGGGTCTCACAGTTCATAGGTTTATTTTTTATATAGTTTTGTTTTTATTAAAAGGGCTTGGGATATATGTATTAAAAAAAAGGCCCAAGAGGAATAGTTTTTGTTTTATACACAGTAGTGTATTGCAAATAGAAAGTGTATTGTTTCATACACATAATAGAATTGTAAATCATAGCAGTGCGTTGTTGTTGAAGAACAAAGTGTGCCCGAACGCAAGTTTTTTCAAAAAGATAGAGTGTTTTGCTTTTAGACAGAGAGTTAGTTTTTCCAGCACTGTGTTTTGTAACAGTCATTTTGTAATCCCTCTGTGTGAGGAATTTTTTGTAACAGTTTCTTAAGTTAATGAAATAGAAATTCAAAGTGTTGAACTTTGTCTCCTGAAGCAATTTTTTTTAAATTCTCTGTGTTGAAAAAGAGAGTATCATTATCTCTGTATATTGTTCTGGAATTCTTAGAAATTCCAACATGGTATCAGAGCTAGTCCAGACTCTTTGAAGGTGTCAAAGGAGCTGAAGGAAGGATTTTTATTGCAGCAGCTTCTCCAACATAGTGAAGACTTAGTCAAGAAGAAACCAAGGTATTTCTCAATACAGTTTATTGTGTTAATGTGTGAAGACAGTCAGTTTATAAATTTACAGTCAAGTATTTGAAGCATAGTTAGAGTGCAAGGATGGTTGGAGCCAGCACTAGCATGAGTATTGGTAATGCTCAGCTCCCACAATTTAATGGGAAAAACTATGATTACTGGGCAATAACCATGAGAGCCCTGTTTTCCTCTCAACACCTACGGGAACTTGTTGAGGATGGTTTTGAAGAACCAGTGGATGAAAATGAGTTTAATGGATTAACACAAGCAGAGAAAGACTTGTTGAAGAGCAATAAGAAGAAGGACTCTAAAGCCCTCTAATATTTGTATCAAGCAGTTCATGAGAGTGTGTTTCCAAGGATAGCAACAACTAAGAGATCCAAAGAAGCATGGAGAAAGTGAAGACAACAAAACTGCAATTGCTGAGGAGAGATTTTGAGACTCTCTACATGAAGGAGTCTGATAATATAGACTCATTCTTCACACATGTGATAGGAATGGTGACACAGATAAGGTCTCATGGAGAGACTCTTGAAGAAAGAAGGATTGTGGAGAAACTATTGAGGAGCCTACCCTCAAGGTTTGATGTGATTGTCACCACCATAGAAGAGACAAAGGATATCACAAAATTTTCAGTTGATGAGCTACATGCATCACTAATGACACATGAGCAGAGATTGGGTAGAAATGAAAACTCATCTCTAGAGCATGCCTTTAAGACCCAGATGTATTTTGGAAGAGGAAGAGGTCAAGGCAGAGGAAACAAGAGAGGAAGAGGCAGAAGCCAAAACAAAGGTGGAAGAAATAGTCCAGCAAATGCTCAAGGAAGGGGCAGCAATCAAAATCAAAACAAAGGCCAAGGCAGCAGCCAGCAAGGTGGGCAACAACATGCCCATGGACAAAGGTATGATAAATCCAATGTCCAATGTCATTATTGTAAAAAATA